>OZ024672.1:1292850-1649151 GCA_964016965.1 Diacarnus erythraeanus
TATGGAATCTGAACTGTTCTGAGAATTCTTAATTCTTTAAGTCTCTGGACAATGCTATCTCACAACAGTTAGCTAGCTAGCTAGTTCAACCTCAGAATACTTCAATATAAATTGAATCAGTTTTATTTATAATTAAAATCCAGGCTCCGTTATGTCTAGATCACACTAATATTCATAATAAGAATACCAGCAATCTATTTACATAGAAGCTGCTGCACCTGAATTCACTTAAGCCATACCCCTCCTCAATCTGTCTCAGCACTAGGTACAGCCTCCAGTAGCTACAGGTATAGTTAAGCCTCATTAAACTGATTATTAGGAATTAATATGCACACTTTACTATAATATACAAAGAGCCATGGTAAAGGACGCTTCTAAGGTCACAGCTCTAAGCCTTGTTCATGGAGCCCAGTTCATTCTCTGCCAATGTTGTGCTAGCTTTCAACTAATTCTATTACTGTCTCTATCACAGGCTTTGTTATCTGTTCCATCTGATAATATATATATATAATAATATAATATAATATCAGACATTATAATTATAGTACTAGTTTTAGTTCCCATAACAGATGGAAAAGTAGGGCAGTTATAAATATTGTTTGAAGGCCCCCCCCCCCCCAAATTGGATGATGGTTTGATGGATACACTTGCAGCAGCCTACATAGGCACTGAAATATTGCAACAAACAAAACTAAATAATATTGTATCAGGTAGCTAATTGTACTGATCTAATAGTAGAGGAAAAGGTTCCTCACTAGAAGCATTCTGGGTTGGCACAGAGGGTTATTAGAGACAAAACTTTGCTGACATAACATCCACAAACCTATTACAATATCACACACATTCAGTTATTAACATACCTATAATAATACATATACCATTCTACTAAACTATCTGCTCCCCCACACTAGACATACCATATTACTAAATACATCAACTCCTCAAGGAAATAAACACACAAAATAGCAGCCACCATTCAGATATCATTTCTCATACTACACACCCTATGCACATAACCTCTCCCCTCTCCCCCCCACACCCCTATAACCCTCTTATGTACATATACCCTACACACACTTCCTATGCACCCCTATAACACACCTCGTACACACTTCTATACATACCCACCATGTCCTACCTAGTTATATACATTATGTATAGCCAGTCTTGTTAGCCTGATACTAATTCTATATTCCTAACTATTCCAGTAGCTACAGCAGTTATCTGAGGTATCCTAATATAACATCTTATAGCTGACAAGATCAATAGACAGAGAAAAATTGGACATAGTAACTCAGATATATTATACACATGAACTAGTTATACAGAGGACAGTGAGATATGTTCCACACATACACACACAAAGAAAACATGTCCATAATTCCAGCTACACCATGACAAGGTGGAATCATATAAAAGGAAGAACATTCTACCATTAGAAGACAGAGAAACATACATATCTTCTGTCTGCATTACATCTTGAAGTTATGTAACACTTACTGCCCTTCCAGCTAGAGGATGGATTAATGAAGTCTGCCCAGTAGTCTGCATCATTTACATATCTCTTTAGCACTGTTCACAAACTGAAGAAAATAAAGAATAATTTTATCACTATATAGGACTCAAAGATAGATTCTGTGTTAGTTGGGTATCAGGTGAATATCAAGAGGCAGAGGTATATCATCTATCACACATAGAAAGTGTCATCATCTGGCTTGAAGCCTTTGACCTGTTCACTTGAGCTCTGGAGGTTAGGCAGAAAAATGGCTTAGTATGCGTTTCTACTTGGTTTTAGTTATGCTCCAGTCCCACTGACTAGATTACCAAACATGACATTCATATTTTTCCAGGTCTGTTGAGACTCATACATTCTGTGTGGTCAATGAGTCATCTATGTGTACACAGTTATACTATATAATCTGTCAGAGTATTCACAGCATTAGCAATAGTAGTACACATCCACATGTATTACATGCACGCATATTACATGTACATGTAGGTGATCTGTGTATATAGTAGACTGTAACTTTATTATTATTATACATGTTATTGCACATGTTTAGTTGGACAGTGTGTCCGAGCACATGGTGATTCTAGAACTTTGTGATTTATATGAACTATTTAGCTAGCCTATATATCATTGAGTAAAGATCACTACAATCTGTGAGTAAACTTTTAATATAGAGCACTTTCTCTTCAACATAACCAAATGCTCTAATATATAAACACATGTTTGTGCTGCTAATAGTGTGGTGAATAGTGATTCTATTTGGCTTCATTCCACAGACTCATGTGGTTAATTTGCCAAACATTGACCTTAATGTTATGTACACACAGTTATACCCTCTGTCACAGTAATAATGGATGTCCAAGTAACTGACTTCCAGGACCCTTTATACCTGAACATAATATTGCCCAAATTTTAGGTAACGTCACATGTACACATAACAGGCCTATGTCTCACAATATTGAAAGCTAGCTAACAGGTTTTGACAAGCAAGGAAACAGTGGTCGAATGGATGACATCAGATTGTCCACAGAACTACTGGACAAACCTCCAGGTCAGAGTTGTTATTTTTGCTAGGGCCCAAGTAAACATAAATTGACTTACTGACATGTGTAAACCATCTGGCTGTACTATTAGTGATCCAATATGTCTGACAAACCTCACCAGGCCTGCTCATAACCAAGAACCAATCCACAAACGAGCTACAATTCCAAGTTCACTAGTACAACTAACCTCACCAGACCAGCCACCATAGAGCGTTTTATTTAGAGGAGCTCAACTTCAAGTTTTTCACGAATTAGGAAAGATCCACCAAACTTACTCTTGAAAATAATCTTTGATTTTCTTCTCCATTTACCTGGCATGTGGCTTCATAGAAGTTGTTTCGTGAAAAGCTTCAGGATGACCTATTCAAGAAAGTTGAGCTCCTCCAAAATAAAGCACTATACGGTATAACATGAGGAACAGCTGTCTTTAAACAGTACATGTATCCTTATTTGTTATAAAAATTACTCTCTCTCTTCTTCTACCTCTGGAGTGTCATATCATTCACAGTATGCCAACTCGGCAGAATAACACCCCCATGGATGGAGACCCCAGGAACAATAGCATAAAGTCCGCTACTAAGAATCCTGGAACTTCCTGTGCCATACACTCGACTGTGCCTTGAGGTTTACTCTTAATCAAGGAAATAATTGAAGCAACATCCTCAACAGTGCTGTGCTGGTGGTGGGTGTTTCAGCAGAGAAACCCACGGCTCCAGAGAGGAGTAGAGAGGTGATGATGGCTAGAAACTGAGAATTCATTATTCTAAAAAGCTTATTATTTTAAGCCATAAATTGGTTGATGATCATTACCATGTAATTCATCTCCTCTTCCTTCACTGTCATCCATACCTGTAATATACAGCACACATACATAATTAAAAGCTTATAAAATGGAAATAGAGCCACACCTCTTCTAAATTACAGTGCCACACCTTCTAAAGTCAATGACTACACCCATTAATGCTCTTATACTCACACCCTCTTAGAGTACAAGAGGGTAACCATTGTGGTCAAGCCTCCCCAGAGTGGGTTCCACACACCCTTTTTAGTTAGACAGCAGGGCATACCTCCTGGTTCCACATCCCTTTCTTCCTAAAATCAAGAGGATTACAAGGAGTTCCCCACTCACAACCCCCCCTTTAAGGTCTACACACCTCCCCACAGTGGGTTCCACACGCCCTTACTAAGTTCACCATCAGGGTCACACCTCCTCACTCTTACTTCCATTGATAACACAGCTCTTTCTTTCTAGTGGTTTGTTTATAGGGTAGCTGATCTAGTTATACATACATTATAGAGTACCTTAACAGCACAATGTACAGTGAGATCCAGGAGAGATGAGTGGTGTGGTGGCAGTGGTGGTACTGAGAGTCAGAGGAACAAATAATAACTTTTTTAAGCAGCTACTGGAACACAAAAAAATAAAATAGCAGACGGATTATAGTAGCTAAAGGGTCGACCTCTTTACAGAGGACTGGTGTACCTAGAGCAACAGCTGCCTACGTATCAAACATGTATTACCCGAGAAACAGCGAAAAGTGAAAAATCAAGAGGCGAACAGCGAAGAGACAGTGAGATTCAGTTGATCAGATCCACACATAATTTTCTTTAGAACACTTTTAGATTTGAATTTGGCGGGAAAGAATGACGTGTATGTAAGAAACTAGCTGTGTATGTTGTTGATGTTCCCTCGTATGGCAAGCCAAACCTATCAAAATTATGATCACTCTCAAGCAGGTGAGAGGACTCTCAAGCCGACGTCAGTAAGTCTCAAGCCGACTTCAGAGTTTAATTCTCAAGTCGACTTCTAGTCTCAAGTCAACTTGAGTTGAGTCTATTCGGAACCAAAATTCTCTATGTTCTTTGACCCTTAGCTGTTGCGCGCGCGGTGGCATTTTGACTTTTGCTGTGGGTGTATGGAAATCGAAGTTTTGCTCGAGTACAAAGGATCCAAGAGGACTATTAAATGTAGTATTCCTGCATTAAGTGAACAGATATTAAGTGTGCTTGGTCTTCCTGATGCAAGTTTTTCTTTCACTCAATCAACGAGTGATTTAATACTTCAAAGATTTTCCTCGACACTTTCATTGATGTAAATAAGGTGGAAGAAATCCTAGATGGTGACAGATTAACAGTTGTTCCCAACCCAGTTATTGAATCAAAAATAACAGTTGTTCCCAACCCTGTCATTGAATCGAAACAGGTAATTAATGTACTACCTTGTATCTATTTATACTGCAGTAGCTACCTGTACACACCTGGTGGCTATAATTTTTTTGTAAGGCTTAGAATTGTAGCTTGGAAACATACCCTTAAAACCTATAGACCCCTTTATCAATGATGTTGTGGTAGCTAGAGCAGGTCCCATACCGGAGATCAACAATGTAGCTACTGGAGAAGCAACAAGTCAAAATGAGCAAGAGGTATAGCAAGGACCTGAGTGCCTACTGCCAAAAATGAGCATGAAAATTATTATTTTCACTTCATCTACACTCTGCTTGACCTCCAAAAAAGTAGTTGTTTGGCAACTATAATTTCAGAGAAAGGGATCTATTATATTCATGATGTAGGAAATATTTTAATTGCACTTCTTATATATTATAATGTTTATTATCTAGTCTAATAAAGTATTGACTATCATTTTGTAGGAAACATCACATAGATGTGCAATAGACATAGTTTCTAGGATTAAGAAGCCAACGCAAGCTGAAGCTAAAGCATTGGCTACATACTTTCCATCATCTTCAAGTATGGGAAAGAAACGAAGTAAACCATTTGATCCATTAGCAGAGTCTATTGTTTTAACTAAACAAAAAATGAGGAAGGCAGCAATTTCAAGACAGCGTTCAACTAATATCACAGTTATTATGATGAAAGAGTATTCTTCAGCAATTCCGAAGGGAAAAGTAAGGCAAAAGCTTGCATCAAAAGGCCAAATTCAAACTTTGAGATTTACTCGTACTATGACTAACCTGGAAGTAAAAAAGCACATTACTGATACATTTAAAGTTAAAAGCTTTGTTGTACTGGATTGTGATAATACAGGCCACAACCTGGTGAAGTGTGCCAATCAGTTAATTAATGGGGAGAAGGTTGTGGATCGAAAAGGAGAATTATACTTGTGTGAAAAGTTCAACTTGGTATGTTTACTTACTTGTAAGAGTGAGTATTAGGTCCTCTAAGTTTATATTCATAAAATTCATTGGAATAAAATTAGAGATTGATTTGCCTTCACAGACCCTCGTACTATTGGTACACTTTCATGGTTATATGAGACCTATTAAAATCTAAATCAACCTATTTAGCAGCAGGACACCTAATATAATAATTATTCTAATACATAAAATAGGATGATGAGAACAATGAAGACTCAGTTGAGTATGTAGCTATGTATAATCAATCCACAGATATGTACTGACATTATGCATAATGTTATTACAGAGATTTATAGATAGTGATAGTGATTTTGAGATGCCAAGCACTAATCAGATTTTGAAACAAGCAGATGAAGCTTTGTCTAAATTTAAGGTGCAATGGAAGTATTGTAGTCAAAAATGTGTCTATAAATTTCTCATGCTGCAGAAGAAACCCCCATCTATTATTATCAGCTCAAGTGATGAAGAACTTGTAATTACACAGATTAATGTAGCATGGAGTGTGTAACAAGGCTATAAAATGTTATTAACATATTCCACTGAAAAGCAAAGTGTTATCATGTACATTTGATTCACTACCAAAATTCCAAAGCATAGCTATATTATACACATTGAAAGGGCTATAGGGAAACCTGATACTGGATAACTTCTAATACAAAGAACACTTGACCTACTCCTAATGAATACATTAAGATTTCTGAATTACAGTTTTAAAGGTTATGTTGAAGGAAGAAATTCTAATTACATATTTCAGGTATTAGGTAAGAGCAAAGATGAACAAGTTTAATAAGTAGCTATATAGAAAGATGAGGACAGCTCAAGTGTTAGTAATTTTATCTATTCATTACTTAAAGATTGTGGTGCTATCAGGTATGCACTATTTTATCGGCCCTAGCAACCATACATTTATCATAAGATAATACAACATCCATAAATGCTGAGAATCTACTAGATCTTCTTCTTGGCTGATTAGTCTATAACAAGTCACATGTTCTAATTGAGTGAAATGGGTCAGGACCCCCCCCCCCCCACACACACACACACACACACACACACTCCAGTCCTACCTTTACTCACTAAGCTCTTCTGACCTGTCAATCATGTATTTACATGTTAACTCTTTGGACAAATTTATTTCTAAACATGAGAAGAGAAACAGTGATTATTCCCAAATGACTTTGATACTGTTATGATGATTTTGAGCACTAACAGTGAGAGCTACACTGTCACTTCTCTTACTCCAACTCATCAGTTTTTGTTGCAGGTACGTATGTTATATTAAGTGGGTAAAATGTTAGCAAACAGTTTGCTATGATTTCAATCACTAGATGGTTATTATTGATTTGGTCCCAGCATAAAAACTCAGAAGGTCATTTTGGTTATGGTCACAAGGTTACATGGCCATTATAGTTACACAGGTGCCATTCTGTGCAATAACAATATTCTTAATTAAGAGTGGTTTATAGTTCACTGATGTCTGTAGAAGTTGTATCTATTATGTTAGGTCATACTAAATATCTAGTTAATGGCTAACAATGAACTAGAGTGACAGTGAAATAACCAGAGCCAGATAAAGTGGAATTTATATGTACTAGTTCTTAATCATCATTTTTGAGATGTTGTAAAAAAATGCTAGTTTAAAATTATAATAATTACCATTTTTCAGAGGAAATTCACAAGAAATAACTGATTGATTGTCTTATCCGTAAAGAAGGAAAAGGAGTTTTCAGAAAATGTTCACTAAAAAAAATATATTTTCTCCTTGCAAGTCTATTAACAGGAAAGAGATTTCACCCTACTCCAGCCTGGTATCACCTAACAAGGTATTAGGTATCACTCATATCAGCTTTACAGCTAAATAGCTCTTATATATATATCAGGGTAGTACTTATGTAGTCTAGTTGTGATAATGTGGTGATGATGAGATGCCACAATGACCACAAAAAATATTACAGACTAAACTAAAATGCAAGTGCTTTACAATGACAGATTTAGTTTCAGTTGTGAAGAAGAAAGCATAGTAATTGCCAACTATCCTGAAATGTCCTGGACTGCAGTCCTGCACAAAAACTGCAATCTGCATTTGAATTTGTTGGCAAACTGTTCATAGATACAGTAGCACCAAAAAGACCAGGAGGGAATGCCATTTTGATAATGGTTGGATACAGACTTTGTTAAGCAATGATTATAGTCAAGGTCAAAATGCACCGTACATGTGTTAGTGGGTGTGGCTAAATGTCCATTCTGAAAAGTTGACAGCTATGAGAAAGGGTCCAGTAAGTTGAAGATGCTCTTCCAAACTAGCTGAAGTGAGGAAGCTTCACATTAATGAGTTGGTGAATTTTAATAATTATTGCTAACAAGTTTGACTATGGCAACCATTATCAAATAGACACCTTACCTACCATTCTAGCTATGTCAAAATGTTTATTAACTCTTTCAATGTACCAAAATGTTTATTAACTCTTTCAATGTTCACAATGAATATAACTCATATGTATCACAATAGTTTAATTTATCTGGCAAACAATTCTATTACAGATTGCCCTATACCATATTCTGTGGTTGGTGATGACAGTTTTCCATCCTGCTTCTACAGGTAATACAGACAAAATACCAATTCAAGACTTAAGGAAGAGGGTTTCTAGTTGAGGAGAAGCCATATCCTGTACACTTTAGTATGCAGAAAATTTTGAAGCCATACCATACCCACTTCTTTCTAGTTGTCATACCTTAATCATGCACTATTTAACTTCAACCTGGGAGAAGTGTTGCTGACTACTGGTAGTTGTTTGAGAGTCCAGGGATAGCCAAAGTATAATAAATATTATAGTGAATACAGTAATAGTGCTCTAGCTGATTGCATCAAATAAACAGTAAACAGCAACCATCAAAACTACTCTATCTTATCTGTAAGAACTGTCATCGCCAACAGAACTAGAGTACAACTACCCAATAACAAAACAACTCTAACTATAGCATCTAACTTGGCAAGCAGGGTTGGTGAAACAGGTCATGACATTCATGTTGGTGTCAATTTCCTATCATAAGAAGTCCCTGTGTGCCATTTTAATGAATTTAACTCTAAACCAATGCAATACACTTCGATCTAGTCTACTGTTAATATTTTTGTGGTTACCATCACTTGAATCATCTTATAGCTTATAGTCACATTATACATGTTTATATGTACTGTAGCTAACCATCTGTTATACAATGCCTAATGATGAGATTCCATAAAAGCTCAAGAAAAAGATCTGTTTCTTAGTTATAACTTATTAACCACCATAACATGTTACTACTCTGAATTTTAAGTGGAGGTTACCAAATAGGTACTGGTCACTAACCAATATAGAAAATTGACTTGAAAATGGGCAATAGTATCTACTGGTTTGTGACTTAATTAGATGTATAGCTATATAATAACCATTTAGACATCCTGGGTACTGTGACTAGCTACCTGCGTACTACATGATATAGTGACCTCATCGCTTCACTATACCTATAAATACAGTGACTGATCCAGAAAGTTCTTAAAAGTGGTGACTTTTAATTATTGTGGTTGTCATGCCCACTTATTTCAGTGCTTCGGTGGTGTAGTTTCCAGTACTCTATAGACATTCAAGAAGTTTGTGACAAATTTAAACCACTTTACCCTAGATAATAGTAGTTTTCTTCCAATGTCTAATTATTTTACCCCCATATGAAAATTAAAATTAAGAGGAGGGGTGACATGTCACCCTATTCACTCCCCTTGATCACACCTGAAATATTACTTGGTTTATTGATCTGATGATGTACATATATAGCCCATGTTTGAATATTTAGGGAGTGGGGAAGATAATACACTTTCTATAGCTATTTTGCTCCACCAAGCAAAGGGCTGTGTAATATCTAAATTTCAACACACTCCTTTTGGTATATTAATTGAGAAGGAAAAGTCTTTATATAAAGATGTGGCTCTGTGAGTCAATGAATGGCTCGCAAGAGTAGCTAGTGTGTTAGTACATTCACTTACTCACTGCAGGTACATTGTTCACCTCTAAGACAGTTGGTATCCCTGATGACAAGTTTACATTCATCTGTACCGATGGATCTCGTACTGCATTGAGTGTCCAGTGGTTGGTGAATGGAACACTACTGGAGAACAGTAGACTTATGAATGTGTTTCAAGAATTTAATAACATATCAAAAACAGCAGATTTATCTTTTAACCTCCCCTTGGAGCACAATGTCACCACCATCCAGTGCATTGGTAACTTTGCTACTGAAAATGTGTCATCTGAAACTATTACACTACTATTACAAGGTCAGTTGCAAAATCTTATCTAACAAGTGTTCTACTGAATACTAGATTCTGTAACTAGAAGTATTGTTATTCTTAAATCTTGTTACTAAGTAGCTACATCACTTAATTATTGTCTACATGATGTGCAGGCTTACTTTCTACTGTTGAGTTTCCAACAGCTGGTATAATAGGCACTGAATTTTCCCTCACTTGGACAGCTCCCTTCACTCTAATACTGATCCTGATATCACATACTGTGTGGATGTGGTAAACTCCACCTCCTCATCAATAGTACTCTCTGAGTGTGGAATCAATGTGACTGGATTCAATTTCTCCATTCCCATTGGCAGAGTGTGTGATAATTACACCTTCACTGTAACTCCTGTTAATTTGGTTGGTAATGGGACAACAGTCACACGAGGATACTTACAGGTATGTCTAAACAATATTATAGTTACTATAACCAATTCTATTTTATTGTTCAGCTCCTATAGCAAGAGAATGGTCACAAGTCCCAGTTAAAGATGTGCTTGGAGTATCTACTCACTACCAAATAAACATGGTAAAAACATTATTCTAATGGGCCCTTTATAGTATATGCCATGAAGTTTATGAATCTAGAGGTAAATGATAGCTATATGCAACTTCATTAGCTCAGGTACACATGACCACATCACAATGTATAATACTTATCTATAATAATACTATAGTAGCCACATAGAAATGAAGTTGTGAGACTTAATGGTATTGTGAATTAAAATTTAATGCCTTTATAGAGACTACTTTTAAGAATAGCCACCCATAAAATTGTAAACTCTCATACCTCACAATTTATACTCTCACCAGACCATTTCACACATACAATTTTTCTAGGATATTTCTTTTGTCATTAGTTCTTCTGGTCTAGTCACTTTTTATGAACTAGCTACTTGTGAGGTTGATCCATTTAACTATAATACTATTGTCTGTTACTTGAATAAACCAGTTAGTACTGATTCTTAGCTGTAGCTAAATAGAGTGGGAGACCCTGGCTCTGCCCTCACATATTTGTGGCAGCCATATGTCTAACACTATTAATACCATAACTATCTGAAAAAGAAATATCATAGCATGTGACCCTTTTCCTTATATTTTGGTATAGTTTCACTTTACTTTAATTGAACAGTATTAACCAAAAAGTTGCAACCTTCTATGTAGCCAAAGAATGAAACTTTTAATAAAACTTTTCTGAGGTCCTCTATGAAGAAGAAGTCACAATTGCTCTCTCTATGAGAATTTGGGGATATACATGTAGCCTAAAGTGGGAAGACATGATGTGTGAGTGGTTTATTGAGTCATAAATTCTGGTACAATTGTTCGTGGGTGAAGTTGAATTAAAATTAATTACAAGCATTTATCCTTATATGTAGAGATAATTTCAGTGGAGACAAAAATAGACAGAGAGACTTCACTTGGAATTTAATGTCATGTTTATAAATATGTGTAGTCTGAATTAGTGTGTTACGGTGAATTGAAGTTTATGGATGAAGATACTGGAGAAATAATCATTGTGGTAGGATCCATTTCAAGGAATATAATCACATTCACAACTGAAAGATTGAAAACAAACAGACTATATGATGTGTCTGTTGATGCCTCCAACATCAATGGTTCTGCTCTATCCAACTTTAGTTTCAGTGAGTAGAGTTTATTAGCAGTATATCAGTGCCACAAATTACCTTATGACAGGTACACATGACGTAAGAGATGTTACTGTGAACAACATGGTCAGAACTGAATACTTTGAAAATTCAATCGCCATGGGGGTACTCACCATTTTTACGTTTATCAATGAAGACAGATCCGTCAATTTCAGTAGATCATCATATCTGTTTCTGGATAGGAATGCTTCCCTTAACTACACATTACCTGATGACTTAACTCCTGGACTGTATCATGTGTTTGCTTATGATATTGAAAGTGACGGAACACTCCATAATGGAGTGGGCTATCCAGCAAGTAGAGATCAGATCACTATTGCTGGAAATAGCCAAAGTGAGTTAGTTAATTAACTTTCAACTCTCTGTGGAATGTCATCATATATTATATAGGTTCATCTGATCAAGTGATATCTTCTAGAGAGATTGACTGCAGTGTGACCTATATGAATGATGTTATCTCAGCAATGTGTTCTTATTCTGGTGGTTCCTCAGTAACTGGGTTTCAAATAATTGTGCAATTGAATAATGTTGATGAAGTTCATAAGCTCTATATAAATAGCACCACTGAGCACCTGTCTCCTGGACCAGTCACAGTACAAGTGGAAGAGAGTGGAATATATCATGTTGCTATATTTCCTCTAAAGGGAGAGAGGGGTATAGTGAATACCACCATAGTGTATTCGAAGATGTTGTCAATATATATTTATATTCAAGGTATATTATAGCTAACTGTAGTAGTATGTGTTATTAATAACTAGCAAGTACCCATCACACAGTGGTGCTTGATGGGGAGTGTGTAAATTAATATGGCTTTTTTCACCACATTTAAGTTTGCATTCCCAGCTAGCATCAGAGTGCTCTCAGACCCCAGGCTATAGTGGGCCCAAAGAGTTTATTAGCTCTTGCATATATTATATATAACCACATAAGGTAACTGGATCATTATCCCAATCTCCAATTGTTCCTGTCTCTGGGTCAGAACATGTCCCACACTGGTTGTCAAAGGGTGTTGAAAAATTGGCTCGAGGATTATCAGTCTATTGGCTAGCAATGAATGTGGATGTTTCAGGATTACAAGTGTGACGTTACTCAAGCTGGGAAACACAAAACATTGTGTACAGAAGCTTCTGAAGCCCTCATACAGTTGGGTGTTAAAAAGAAGGCATTAGCTCAGAATTATTCATGAATACCTTAAGGTAACGTTTATTAAAGGGTACAAAATTTAGCGGTTCTGTGCTTTGAGCCATTTAACTGGTAGAAATATTAGCTATTTTGACTCTTATATATAGTTTATAGTATAGGATAATTATACACCATCAGTCCACATGTTAATATAATATACATAGATGCTTCAAAACAATTACGTGGGAGAGTAACTACCATCAAACAGAACAGCTTTTCTCCACCTCTTTAATGTTTATAATTATAATGACCTCCTTCAGTTGAAAAAAATTGTAGGTGTTGACCAATCATTGCGGGTGTAATGGTTTGGTCAATCTGACATCATCAATCAACCATTACTCTAGACAGGCTAGCTACAATAACGATCCTCTGGTGACCTTTGACCCAGTTGACCTTTAATTTGATAGAGTTTAATATTGAAAATCACTAAAATTCGCTAAAATTGGCTAAAATTGGCTAAAATGAGTACCCGTTTATAAACGTTACCTTAAGGTAGACGGACCAACAAACACACGTACAAGCGTATTATTAATATTATTGATAATAATGTTGTGAAACTTTTATGGAATAATTAGAAGAGATAGTGTAGCTATTTGCCATGCCTCCATATTATAAACTACGCATTTCTGTATCAACTATTATTTCCACAGCAAATGAAAAATCAAAGTTCTCATCACTGATCATAATAATAGGTAAGTTGTCAGAATAGTAACAAAATCTTCATGATAATGTGACCTTTTATTTGTTGTGTTTAGGTGTGGGAGTTGTAATAGTTATGGTCCTGAGCATTACAGTGGGACTATGTCTCAAAGTAACTTCCAACAGGACATATAGGTAAGTGTAATAGTCAAGACTTCCACTGTGTGCATCATGTGGCTATAGAGCTGGGTTATAAGGGAGAAATAGTGAATGTATACTGGAAAGGTCAGAAGAAGTGTGCAGTTTCGTAGTCATCACCACTGCCCTCAGTAAAAGTACATTAAAAATGTATAGCTAGCTAGCTACTTACTGACACAACTAAGTTATTATTATGAGAACATTTTTGTAGCTCTATTCACCACTTCAGTGAAAATGTTATTGTATTTATTAGTCTAAAGGAGAGAAATGAGTCAGTAAAAATGGATGACTTAGAGAATTTATCACCTGATGTTGGATCACAAGCACCACCAGTGTATGAGGAAGTTACTGACTTACCTAGTGTATTCAAATACACACAGTGCCCAGTTTATGGCATGTCTACAACATCAAGTACAACAGTACAAGTAGAAAGTCATCATGAATATGAAGATGTGAAACTTAACAATAGTGATGAACAGATTCAGATGACAGAGTGTCCTGCATACTCTTAACTACCTACATACCTATAGCATTGTGTGTTCATACATGTATCACCATTATTTACTATTAAATGAGAAATGATTTACTCTGCATAATACACAGCAAGAATGCACACTAGATTAGCAGGTTGTAATAGATTGTTGCCCAAGATGAACAGTTATTATTCTTCAATATACAGAACATAGCTACACTATTCCCAAAACAGGTCAAACGGGACCATTAATCCTATTATAAATACAACAGGTTTGACACAAAATATTCTAGAACAAAAACACCTGCTGTATAATTTCAATAATATATACTTTGTGCAAAACATTTAGCCATTTAGCTATTATTATTATTATTGTTCATGCATGCATGTAGTGTCTATAGTAGTTATTGACAATGATCCTGATTTAATGACTGAAGAGTAGCCTTTTTGCATTTAGATAGTAGCTCAGAAGAAAGTTTGGAGTCATAGCAGCAGGCCATATTTAGTTGCTATCTGCTAAGCTTAGGCATGTCATGTGCTCTTCATGCATGATGTATAATAGTATGTACATGTGGTTTTGCCGACAAGTTGTATATACATGAATGTATACTACAAGTTGCTAGTGCAGTGATTTTAATTACTATAATCATATATCCAGCTGGCCGGCCACAATAGACATCATGACCATGACCACTTCCTTGACAAACAATAGGGCTCCACTTATATAGGCAATCCTTGATCCTTGACATAGCTATCAAATCCTTGACTGTCAAGGATGTTCCTTGATGGTCAGAGCCTATGATATTGTTCATGCATGCATGTAGTGTCTGTAATAGTTTCAGTTTATCTACTTTTAACTCTAGCTATTTCACTCTCTATTAGATACAATTGTAATAAAAAAGTGGAAGGAAAGTCACACCTACAGTGGTTGTGGTACAGTGGCTGCTGAACCTATATATAGCATGGTACCTTAGATACCAAAAATAATCCTCTATACCTTCTAGTATTATACATTTTTGGAATGCTCTCAATGAGCTCTACTCAGCACAGCTAGGTTGAGATGGAGTAGAACTCTTGTCTTTAGAATCTAAAAAGAAAATCAATCCCCTCTCCATACTTCACCCCATTCTCAAGAAAGAGGCTTCCCCACAAGAGTGATGTAGAGTCATTACTATAATGAGTAACTGGAAGTATATGCTTTGGAAAGCTTTTATAATCTGTGGTCATGGTCAGTTAACAGCATAGTTACCAACGCTCACTGTTTCACAGTGAGACTCACTGTTTTAGCCCTTTTCTCACAGTCTCACAAGCAACTTCATTTTTGTCACTGTAAATAGCAAGCAGGGTAAAGGGTCAATTGGACTATGCTTATTATGTCACATTTAGTCACATAGAGATAATTGGGAACTGTAGTCAGTCAATATCAGAGTCAGATGAAGACATTACTATATCATAGGATGATTGGTTCCCTCTGTCATAAAGAAAAAAGTAGCTAAGTCATCTTCCCTTATTACCAGACCATTGTCTCAATATGTATTGAATGCTCATGCTAAATATTTTATTGCCAGTCTGAACAGACATGAAGGGTGCTGCTTCATACAAAACATCATACAACAATCAAAGAGCTACAACTATATGTATAATTATGCTTAGTCACATATGTACATCTCACTATAAATGATTTTGAAAAGTTGGTAACTATGTAACAACAGTACAGAATCAGAGGTCAAGGTTAGAGGTGAAGGTCAGAGGTCAGGGTATTGTAAGACCAACCAACCTTTAAGCTTATCTCAGTAGCTGTAATTATTGTCACTATCATAATAAAAACATGCATTATTCCTTGCAACTTTTATTGGCTATATAGTATTATAGTTCACTATTGGGCAGATAACAATAGGTAATGGTCATCAACTTTAGATTGTCTCATCTGGTGCCTTTAGTTTTGTCAAGATAGCTAATATCATTAAAAGGTAAGGTGTGGTCAAGTATTATCTTCTTAGTCTCCTTGGTTCAATATACCAATTCAACAGTAAAACCTAAGTGTTGGCGTCATGTACTTTGTTTCTTCCAACTTAAAGAATTCCATCAAACTTGTGAGGTCACAGTCACAAAACTTGCAAGATGCTTTAAATAGGATTAGATGCTTACTAATCAGGATTGCCAAGTCTGTACAACCAAAAAAAACACAACCAAGAAATCATCAGATCCATTCCACTTCAGAGAATAAATATTGAGAGAGTAGATTAATAGTTGTTCACTATTATAATGATGTAGGAAATAATATAACTAGCTACATAAATAGTGACACGATTCTCTATTTTCCTTGTAATGTTAAATTCAACTCAGTAAGTCCATTTTACATGGCTGGATTAATACAGCAAACATTATTGTTATAAATCAGCAACTGTTAAGAATAGCACTAAAATGAAGTATGTAGCTAAGTAGCTATAGAACACAATATTAAAAAATGGTTAAATGTTCAGGAATTATGTAGAGTTAGTCACTACAGAACCATACACAACTAATAATAACAGCAACCATTAGCTAAGTGTAAAAAACCACCTAACTAATTTTTAATTTTATTACTTCACCAGTATAAATTCTGGCATTTCCTGAACGTTTCACTTCATCTTGCAAATCACCTTTTCTTCATGTCTGTCTTCAACCACTGTTTCTCCACAAACATCTCTTCCCATCCAGTAATCTATATTAATATACAATAACTATGTGGTGAATATCTCTCGCTGGCATCTCTCCATATTCTACAAGGTGCACTATACACCATACACCCCCCCCCCCCCTGCATGCAATTCAAAGATCTTGGAGTAAAATGTCCATAATGGATATTTCCTCCTTTAATAGTTAGCTAATATGTAGCTATCATAGCCCTATAAATCCATCCTACACAGATTTATAGAAGAGTATTTTAGACTTATAGCAATATGATTCACCATTAATTGAGCGGGTCACATCTGATGTCTCCAAATAAACCAACTTCACATTAGAATCATTAAAGATGTTGGTAGCTGGTTTAAGAGCAACAAGTGAAGACTTTATACTCTATTATAATGAAACATGATATATTGGTAATAAAATTAAGAGTATAATAAAATGTATGCAAACTCAGAAGTGTGCATGGTACAATTAACAAAGCTTAGTAATACTACAGTACATCCTTAACTATCTAAGCTCATTCATAGCTTACTTGTATTGGAAAGTGAGATATCTGGTGAAAATGCTTTTAAATTATTTTATTGATACTGGTGAGTTTAGATAACAGCTAAGTGAGTTTCAGATAACCCAGCATACACAGTAACTTACCTCTATAATCATGTGACCAGTCAAGAAGATTTTAGTGGTTATCATAGCTGTAGTTTGTTATACATACAACATAGCAGTTAAATCATAAATAGTAGGCAACATAACTTATCCACAGCTAATTGATTAGTCTACAATTTAATAGATCACAATCATTATTAAATACCTCTTTAACTGACTAGCCATAAGTTATAACCCCTAAGAGATTAAACCCACAGCTGGCTATAATTTAACGTGCAATTATTATAACAGTTTGCTGTGATCTTGCAAAACCAGCACTGTTGGTGTGTGTCATCAGGACACACAAATACCACACATTACAGTGGACACCACTAAGGTACTTTTTAAAGGTGAGTATTAAGTGCCGTATATAAAAACTTTGTTCCCACAGCCCAACCGACAAGACTAACAATACTTCTGTTGGCATACCTATAACACTATCAATAATCCATTAACATTATTCATTAGAACTCACAACACTCTAATCCAGCATTTGTTTGTATACATGATGAGGGATCTAGTGATAGGCCACACTGTGACATAAATGCAGCACTTGATCCACAGTCCTGCAAAATTTCCTGTGAAAAAATTGGACTATGTAGATGACGTAATCCACCTGTAATAACATTAATCATCAAATTTTATGTGCATTATGGATATAGGTCCATACCATTCCCTCCCAAATATTGTCTGTACACTTGATCTCCCTGTTTAGGTTCTGTGGCAGCAGGTTTAACAGGGTCTGCTGTAGATTGAAAAGTGTACATTTCTTGTAACATGATTACATATAACAAACAAAACAATTACACACAGATCTCCCAACTTCAGGACAATGAGGTCAGTGTCTACTAATACAATGTGTACTGATGTCCCCATGTAGTTAACTATAATGTGGATCCACAATAAGACTATTACTAACTGTTGCACTCATAACTACCTGAAGGAGCTTGTCCATGTTCAGTACTATAAAGTCATGCTACACGTATCCATAAGAATAATATAGTCTTTGTGACCAGGAAGATGAGAGTGACTCAAACTCAGCATAGTAACTCTCATTACTGGAGCCCATTACATAATCAGCATTAGAGCCAATGGTACCTTCACTAATGAAGTCCAGAGCTTGTTGGCTGTTGGCTTCTTTATTCTCTTCCTCCATAGACTGTCCAGTATTGCAGTCCATGTTATGCCCATTATTGTCAACTTCTTGCTGATGAGAATTGTTCTCCCAAACCAGATTCACAATGTCATGTCCTGCAATATCATTAAATGAAACTACTGAAGACACAGTGGCTAAAGTGAATATGAAAGAACATATCAAAGTACACACACAACCACACCTGATTTAGATTCTTCCCCAGTAGGATTATTCTCAGACTACAGAGTGAAGTATATTATATCAAAACAATGAACTAAGTAAGAAGACAGACAACACCTCACCTCAGTGCTTTGAGCTGAAGCAGCAGATGGAGGAATAGTGAAATCAGTATCAGATTTCACAGTAATGGTGGGTCCAGTGTTGATGGAAGCACTAGCTTCCTCAGTGCTAGTGGATGATTATTATAATAATATAACACTGTGTCTATTGCACCAGCACAGGTATCAGTCAATTATGACCTTAAAGGTACCAGTTCTGGTAAAGAATAAGAACTAGAGGCTATAATAATTTTATCGCTATAGTTAAATGTTTTTTGTCCTATGTAGTGGTTAAATGCTGGTTTGTGTTTGTAGCTAGTGATTTGAATCCTAATTTTGACATAATGAAGGTATTCGGCACAGTTTTGGTGCTATTTAAGTGGTACTGTACAGCAGACAGTTTATAATTACTTGTAATGACTTACTCAACATTAATTTCTTCCAAGAATCTTTTTTTGCAGCTTATGCAGCAAATTGCACCAATAATTATTACTATTATCAGTATTAGTGCCACCACAACTCCTACAGCTATAAAGACATAACATGACCTCTATTCAGTTAGCACACTAATGAGGTGTGTGTTAGATTTCCTACCTGCTATCCATCCTTGTGAACTCTCCTTAAAGTTTTCTGGCATCTGGGGCTCTATAGTATACAAGTAAGACACAATAATAATAATTATAAGCAATATTGGATGAAAATCAAATGTAATCAATAACTATATAGCTATACACATACTCACTGGTAACAGGCAACACCTCTGAATATACTATGGTGGTATCCACTATTCCTCTCTCTCCCATTAGAGGAAAAATAGCAACATGGTAACTTCTACTCTTTTCCACTCGTACTGTGACTGGTCCAGGAGACAAGTGCTCAGTAGTACAATTTATACGGAGTTTGTGGACTTCAGTGATATAATTCAATTGTACAATTATTTGGAATCCAGTTACTGAGGAACTACCAGAATAAGAACACATTGCTGAGATAACATCATCTACATAAGTTACACTGCAGTCTTGAAGTTCTGAAGATGTACTTTGACTGGAAGAAGCTATAAAACACAGGAGTTACTTTACAAGTAAAGAAGAAAATTGTCTTTACCTCGTGGATCATCACTTATAATAGAAAACATGTTAGTATTTGCTGGGTAGCTCACACCGTCATGGAGTGTTACATCTCTGTCTATATCATACACAAACATCTGATATTGTCCAGGATATATATCTGGTAAGGTTAAGTTATGGGAAGAACTCCTATCCAATGGAAGATAAATTGATTTCTTGAAATCAATGGATCTGTCTTCATTAATGAATATAAAAATATAGAGAGCCCCCATTGCTGTGGAATACTCAAAGTACTCAGTTGTAATAGTATGAGATGTGACATCAAAAGTGGCATTCATCACATCATGTGTACCTGTCACAATAATTATAGAAGTGTATTATCCACGGTCTACTGTACATGTCCTATAGAGGGAAGACTCACTTAGACTAACATAGGACACAGCTGATCCATTCATGTTGCTGGCATATACAGAGACAGCATAGAGCTGATTCTTCTTTAGCTTTTCACTTGTAAACATGATGCTGTTCATTGTGATATTCAAGTCACTTCCTTGTATGTGAGTCTCATCCTCAGTGTTATTATTGATAACTGTCAGTTCACCATAACATACTGGAGCAGACTATTGTAATAATACAACATACAATAGTTCACAATTATTATACATATTTTCTGTTACAAACAATGGTAATTTGAATTTAATAGGGGTCAGTGTCCTTCTAGTCTTGTAAATACTCATAATTATAGTATTTTCTCTATCTTCTGAGTGTTCTATCTAATACATACCATTGTTATTTGATAGGTAGATTCTGATATTGGGAGTAGTAATTCTTCACTTGCTCTTGGAGCTGAGGAAAAAATAATTTGATCTAATTTCATTCAAATTTGAATATTAACTTGCAAAACTGATACACATTGTGAACTAGAAATCCAAAGACTAGTGCATGATTCTTTACATGTAAAAAGTTAAAGTAAGTAAGTTAGTTACAGGTGAATCATGGCAACTCACCAAATAAAATTAAAGATAAAATTCAACCTCATGACTCTATACTTGTACATAGAGCTAGCTTACTGCCATAGAGCTACTGTTCTTTTATAACTACACAATACTACTGATTATCAAACCATAAACTTTGACCTTTCCTAGCTATTTATAATGCAGTAACATCAATTAGCTAAACCGTTTAGACATACGAGAAAAATCCTGAGAGTATCCTAGTGTGACTGCTGTTCCATTGCCAGCCTTGTTCACAGGAGTTACAGTGAAGGTGTAATTATCACACACTCTGCCAATGGGAATGGAGAAATTGAATCCAGTCACAGTGATTCCATGCTGAGAGAGTACTATTGATGAGGAGGTGGAGTTTACTACATCAACACAGTATGTGATATCAGGGTCAACATTAGATAAATCCAGAGTGAAGGGAGCTGTCCAAGTGAGGGAGATGTCAGTACCTACTAGATCAACAGATGGAGATCCAACAGCAGCAAGTAGGCCTACAAGTGTATTGATAATGGGTGATAGATATTAGACTGTCAACCATTAAAAAATCATTAGTAAGCACTATGTACTCCCTTAGTCTTGGACACCTGAACTTAACATTATTATAGGAGGGTCATCCAGTAGCGTCCTGGGACTTCCTCTGCACAGCAAGTAAAGGTATTCTAGGACTATCTCCATCTGACACTTTCCTTCTCTATCTTACCAGGCTTAACAAACATAGACAATGCCACACAAAATACCACAAAACAGCAAGTGGCAGAGTTTAAAGTTTATATGCATACACACAAAACTCGAAAAAGTAAAGGGATCAACTGATATTAACAAACATACTAGGAGAGTCTGTGACAATACCAGATAAAACTTTAAAATTACAGTAAGTTGAAGAGTTAAAGTTTATAGCTATCATCATGATAACTAAATTCAGGTGAATCTATAGTTTACAACTGACCTTGTAATAGTAGTATAATAGTTTCAGATGCCACATTTCCAGAAGCAAAGATATAAATGCACTGGATGGTGGTGACATTGTACTCCAAGGGGAGGTTAAAGGATAAATCAGCTGTTTTGGATATGCTATTATATTGTTGAAACACATCCTCAAGTGTACTGTTCTCCAGTAGTGTTCCATTCACCAACCACTGGACACTCAATGCATTACGAGATGGGTCAACACAGACGAAAGCAAAATTGTCACCAGGGATGCCAACAGTCTTAGGAAAGAAAATGTTTACACCTACATTCACAAGATTATTATAAAATCAGTGAGTTTTCCTATTTAGAATGACAAAGATTATTTATATTACAATAATTTAACAAAGGGATTATTACTCTCACATAATCTCAACTGTTAGCTAATAACATTATTTAGACTTATTTCTAAGATTGTTCTGTGGATGTTATTCTTTTATGCAAACATACTTATTATGAATCACACAACTAACTTATATGTACTTTAAATCAGGCATTCACTTGAACTTTTGACCTTTCCAATCTGTACATTGGGAACCTCACAGTAGACAGAGTGGTTGATTAGAGGCTCAGTTTAGGATTGTTGTACAGATACAGACAAATGAACACAATTATAACAGCACACAGTAAAAAGTGCTCTATCTTTTTTCCAGGCTATGGTAACAGTATGCATGCTAAGGATAAAGGAGGTTCTAGTGCATTCTTAATTATTACCATTGGTAGCCATAGAAACAGGAGAGAACATCACCAACACCAGTGGGATCCAAGTAAAGGAATTAAGCATATTCTGTATATAAAGGTATAACCATGTGAAGTTTATATTTTCACCAACATGTACCACCCACACCCTAAATAGCCAATGTAGCTAGCACCTATGATTCTGTTGAATCAGTATAGAGCACAACTGACATAATAACTTCTGAAAAGACTAACTGTATCTATAACAAGTAGACATTTCAGTACCATACAAATTGAGGAGAGAAATGCTACAACAAACTCATTATAGTGTGTTGAAGACAGGACCCACTCAACTAAACCTTGGACCCATGAAAAAATCTCCCTTTATATTAGTACTGTAAAAAATGGGATAGTTCTCCTGCCAGTCAATTCATTGTTTTGCAAGAGTGGAGATCTTAATTCCTTGTCAGGGGTGTTTTGCTCAGATGAAAAGTGACTATTCTTCCTGTCAGGGAGTATTTGCTCAAGTAAAGATGGAGGTCTTGTCATCTTCATTAACGAATCCACATTGAATTTGCACTGTAACATACCACTTCATACAGTGATACACTGGATACTGAGAGATTCAGTGGAGGATGAACACTACCATAAATAGTTAGTCTACTATACTCACTCACTACTAGAGTACCAGTAAAACTATGGGACCTTCCCTCTATAAAACTATGGATGGAAGGATGTTTATCCTATACCTAGTTAGCTAGTTGGATAACTTACAAAGTATCTTATAGTAGGAATAGCTACAACACATAGCTATTTGCAACTAAGGAGATTGCTATTATTTATTATTGCTTTACCCAGGGCTTTCATCTTCTAGTATCATATATCATTGGAGTAGGAAATGCCTCATAATGACAATATCATATGAAAGCTGCTATAAAAGCTAGTTAGTTAAGTTCACTCAGACCACGAATGACTTCTCTTCTTGATAAAGCTTCCTGTTTCAAGTCAAGTTCTAGCTATGTCAGTGTTGTGTTTTTCTTGCTCTCACAACCAGTACATAATCAACTATTATTCATATATCATCCCATAATGTTCCATTTATTAAGTACATGTATCAAGTAGAACTCTGGAGCTAGAAACATCATGTGTATTCTTAATCTCAAAGAACATAATGTAGCTAATAATTCATACACAGGCTATAACATGATAGGCCTAGGTATGGTAACAAAACAACTCCATTCAAAATAGCCTATTACTAAAAGAGTATTCACATGATCTTTTCAGCTTAATATATAGCTATGTGGTCAGCTATCTTTCCATTTAAGATCTCTACAGATGGATCAGCATAATAAGGCTAAATTGTTGTCTCTGACAATTAGAAGAATATAACATAATTTGTGAGAGAGCAGTTTGGCAAGGATCATCATGGACAAAAGCCATTGGAAAAGGTTCACATAGTAAAAATATCTCCTTTGACCTCCTAGTGTGGGGTTTGCTTCACTCACTTTTCCATTAATGGTATTTTTCTTTTTCTTGGCTACACCAAATTCCAAAATAATGATATTAATATTAGCTATATGTGTTACACAAGACCTTTCCAATTTCCCAGAAAAAGGGGCTAGCCCACAAAATTATAATGAGAATGATTAGTCTCATAATCTGTTGACTCTCTATTGCCAGAGTCTGGCCACACCCTTTATAGACACTGAGACTATATAGCAGGGAAAAACTTGAAG
The DNA here is from genome assembly GCA_964016965.1 of Diacarnus erythraeanus. Lineage (NCBI taxonomy): Eukaryota > Metazoa > Porifera > Demospongiae > Poecilosclerida > Podospongiidae > Diacarnus > Diacarnus erythraeanus. The sequence goes on from OZ024672.1 coordinate 1,317,220, forward strand.
CCAGAAAGTTAATTTGCACTATTGCCTAAATCAATGAGTAAAAGAACTAGCAGCACATTAAACCATCCACCAGCACTGTTATTGTTGGTGAGAAGCTGTTAACTACTTCATGAATCTCAAGGTATTTACCTACATAGTAATAGATTCATGAGTTTTAATAGCTTACCCTATAACCAGATGATATCTTCAGTCGCTACCGTATAAGTAAGAAAATTCCACTCTTCCACCTAAAATTATGATGAATATTAATATATCCGGTATAGAAATAGCCCCCCTAACTCCACTCCCTAACACTCTACTCCACCCAGGAGTTTCAGATTATACTCAAACAATAAAAATAGTTAAAACATACTATATAATACATGTTATAGTTCCATAGTATTTGGAGAAGTTGTGGGGGCAGTTGTAAATATTGTCCCTATGAATGTGAAAGCCCCCCATACTGGATGACGGCTACACTTGCAGCAGCCTAGGTCAATTATATCAAATCCAAGATATCTGAATCTGTCATCAGAGAATAGGCACTGAAATACTGCAACAAACATAATATTGTAGCAGGTAATTGTACTGCTCTCATAGTAGAGGAGAAGGTTCCCCATTAGAAACATTCTGGGCTGACACAGAGGGCTATTAGGATAGAGGCCAAAACTTTGCTGAAATATCTCAAAATTACACAAACCTAATTAATTATAATAATAGAACCCATAAAGTTTATACAGACACACAACCCTATAGAATAGATCCCACAACACCAGTTATATTATAGACAACATACCTACCAGAGATAAATTGATTTTTAATAGTAAAAAATCTGAAATGGACTGTGAGAAGAAGACTTCACATTAGGGATACATGAAGTAAAAAGATGCACTATTACAATATTAAACACATTCAGCTATTAACATACCTATAATAATACAACCAATTAACCTATCACCTTACTAAACAATCTGCCTCCCACACTAGACATACCATACCACCAACTCCTCAGGGACACCGTACAACTCTCACACAACCCTATACACATAACCCCCCCATAACCTATTATTATATCCCAATAAAACCCTATACATACCCCTGTAACACACCCCTGTAACATACCCCTGTAACATACCCATACACACCTCTCTCTACATATACACATACATAGCTACATGTATATTCATATGTATAGCCAGTCTAGTTAGCCTGATTAGTCCATGAGCCAGACCCCTAAATTTTGGCCATCGGTACCATCTGGGGGAATAAGGATCATGGTGGTTTTTATTAAAGCTATATAGCCCTATAGTTGGAAAATGCATCGCTGAAATGGTAGCTTGTAGCTTTTATGGGTAACCACACCCCACTCTTTTCCAAAATGTACATATCATTTGTTTTTAAGTAAATCAGGCATATCATGCAGATGGGGAAGAAAGTACAAATGAATCTGATGAAGGAAGATTATGAATATTAGACATTCACTATCATTCTCACTGTATTCTATTTTACAAACCATACTGAAATTAAGTGGGCATAGAAACCAAAAGCTACCACCACAACTTTGCTATCACACATTTTCTAGCTATTTAGACATATGCCTTCTCAAAAAACACTATGAGCCTTATTCCCCTCAAATGGTACTGACCCACCCTTCTGGCTCATGGACTACATGACCTGGTTAACCTACAGGAACCACAGCAACAGTAATTATGCTATAAGATATTGTATAGGTTGAGCATGACCTGGTTGACCTACAGGAACCACAGCTACAGTTATTGTGCTATAAGATATTGTATAGGTTGAGTATGACCTGGTTGGCCTACAGGAACCAAACAACAGTTATTGTGCTATAAGATATTGTATAGGTTGAGCATGACCTGGTTGGCCTATAGGAACCATTGCTACAGTTGTGCTATAAGATATTGAATAGGTTGAGCATGACCTGGTTGGCCTACAGGAACCACAGCTATAGTTACTGTGCTATAAGATATTGTATAGGTTGAGTATGACCTGGTTGACCTACAGGAACCACAACAACAGTTATTGTGCTATAAGATATTGTATAGATTGAGCATGAAGAAAAATATTTATCCCTATATAGGGACACCCTCTGATATGCACTATAGGATATAGCCACAAAAACCAATCTAGTTTCATAGATCTACATACATGGTAGACTCTTACACTTGTTTGCTGTAATATATGCTTAATTCATTACACACAAAACTTCTATCCATGAAGGTTGACTAGTCAGGTCTGTACAAATTGGCTTCAGGAAGCTAGTCAAGAAATCTTCCTGTTTATCTAATTTTCTCTATAGTCCTGCAACCAACCTTCAGCCCTCTAAATAGGGGAGAAATCTGTTATCAAGTGATTTCTGCTATGGTAAGCCATACCAATGCATTAAGTCTTATGATTGACCCAAGATCACAAGATAAGTTTGATGTAATTCTCTAAGTTTGAAGAAACAAGTGTGCTATTGAAGAGCTATACTGAACCTAGGAGACTATAAAGATAAGTCCATACCTTACCTTTATAATAATGACAAAAGTCCTAGGATCTAAAGTTGACAACCATTACCTATTGTCATCTGCCTATTATTGATGCATGCTTTGAAATATTATGGGCAAGTAATCTATAATAGCTCCACTGACTGACAATCATGGATAATTCAACTGGCTGACAACCAGTGACCTACCTATTCATGAATAATTCAGAAGCTCACATCATAGAGGGGGGGAGGGATTGAGTGAGCTAATGAGCAAATACCATCTCTATTTACACCTAACTTTTATGTAGGGGCAGTAAACCTACTGGAACTAAGTTATACAGTGACACCAAGTGCCAGGTACTTGCAAGTTACTATAATTGCTTGTCATGACACACAGTTCTCATGTATCCACTTCATATAGTGATACACTGAACACTAAGAGATCCAGTGGAGGATGAACACTACCACAAACAGTTAGTAATACTATACTCACTCACTACTTGAATACAAGTACAACTATGGGTCATGGAAGGATGTTTATCATATACCTGGCTAGCTAGTTGGATGACTTACAAAGTATCTTATAGTAGGAATAGTTATAACACACTGTTTTTTTCCCCAGGGCTTTCATCTTTTAGTGCCTTCATTCAAGTGGAAAATACCTCACAAATGAGACTGGGAGAACTCTAGGGCTAGAAACACTTCATATAGTATTGAGGTTACCTTAATGTTAAAGAACATAATGTTAATTCATGCAATGTGATTAGCTTAGGTATGCTCCATTCATCTAATGGTGTATTACTTAAGAGTATTCACATGATCTTCTCAGTTTGGTATATGTGGTCAGAAAAACTCTACAGATAGATCAGTACAATAAGGTACAAGAATACAAGGTATTGTGGGAGAGGATGGACAAAAGCCATTAGAAAAGAATAGAAACCTCTCCTTTGACTCCCTAGTGTGAGGTTCGTTTCACTCGCCCCCAAATATTTTTCTTTTTCTTGGCTGGTATATACTATTATGAGCCAAATTCCAGAGGAATGACATTAGTATGTGCATAGACTCCCAGGAAAAATATAAGTGGCATGCCACACCCACCCACCAATCAATATAGGTTACACCCATCAAATTAGTCATGAATAATATTATTAATTAGTGATATCATGAGTTCCTTAGCTTTCTTAGAAGGGGATGGAGTAGACACTATGATGAACACTTGAAAAAAAAAAAAGAACTTGGAGCTATGACTCAGCACAGCATGCAACTGGTGTGCAAATTTTATACATGCACTGGATAATTAAAATTGCTAGTAGGAGTCTGAGTGATATGTGGCAGATCAATTTCTGTGGCTGTCATGGCTGATTCTGGCAGTTGGAACCTATGTATGTAGGTTACACAAGACCCTTCCAATTTCCCAGAAGGGGCTAGCCCACAAAACTAAGTAATAATCTGAACATAACTAGTCTCAAATATAAGATAGTCTGTAAACTTGTCTATTGCTAGTCTGGCCACGTCCAAATAATAAGTCCAGGAGTACAAAGTTGAAGAGGTTGGTAAAAGCTCATACAAGCTTTATAATGTGAGGTCATCTTATAAATAACACACAGGGGAACTACTGTTACTAGATATGCTTTATAAGCTTTGCCTTATCCATTCTCAATCAATAGCCATATAGCTAGAGCTATAGCCTAGGATCACATAATAGCTAGCTAATGAATCTCAAGGTATTTACTTACATAACAGATTCATGAGTCTTAACATCTGTATCTAGCTAGGTAACGGCTTACCTTAAACCAGATGAAATTCTCAGTCGTCACCGAATAAGTAAGAAAAATCCACTCCCCCACCTAAAATTATGTATAATTATTATGAATATTAATATACGGCTGTTATCCGGAACAGAAATAGCCCTCCTCCTCCCTCTACTTCACCCCCAAGGCTTTTCAGATATACTCAAAATTTATTAATGTACTTTATTATAATACAAGTTATAGTTCCATAGCACTTGGAGAAGTTGTGGGGGCAGTTGTAAATATTGTCCCTAGAAATGTGAAGGCCCCCCATACTGGATGACAAGGGATATTAGGATAGATGCCAAAACTTTGCTTAAATAACATCACATGGACCTAATTAATAGAGTTTATATAGACAAATAATCTACCCCACACACAAGACTTATATAGACAAGTTACTACGTACATAAATACTAGAGATTCCTGACAGTAAAGATCTGATCTACCAGTCTTACCAGTCCTACCAGTATGGTTCTGAAATGGACTGTGGGAAGAAGTTGGCATTTCACCACACACAACTGGGATATATAGAGTAAGAAGATGCACTATTACAATATTACAGCTATTTACATACCTACAACCAAGTAACCTATATTACCCTATTGCCAACTCCCTCACACCAGTCATATAAATACACTAACTCCTCAAGGGAATAAACACACCATACAGCTCTCATTCCTTTCCCTATACACCACCCTATACACATAACCCTCCCACACCCACACACCCTGGAAACATCCTATACACACCCTACAACCTATATATCTCACTATACACCCCATAACACACCCATACACACCTCTATACATACCCACCATAGTTTGATAACAAACACAAATAACTTTATAGCACAAGCACTCATTGTAAGAGAAAGTTTAGATTCAAAAGAATTTCAGTAGAACAGTTATCTGAGGTATCCTAATATAACATCTTATAGCTGACAAGATCAGTAGACAGAGAACTTGAAATTGGACATAGTAACTCAGATATAATATACACATAAACTAGTTATACAGAGGACATTGAGATTATTCCATACACACACAGAAAACATGTCCACAATTCCAGCTACACCATGACAAGGTGGAATCATAAAATGAAGAACATTCTACACATCAGAAGACAAAGAAACATGCATATCTTCTGTCTACATTACATCTTGAAGTTATGTACCACTTATAGCCCTTCCAGAGGATGGATGGACGAAGTCTGCCGAGTAGTCTGCACCATTTAAATGTGAACATATCTCTTTAGCACTGTCCACAAACTGAAGAAAGGGAATAATCTTATCACTAGATAGGACTCAATGATAGATTCTGTGTTAGTTGGGTATCAGGTGAATATCAAGAGGTAGAGGCGATATCATCTATCACACATAGAAAGTGTTAGTACACTCTCTCATCATCTGGCCAGAAGCCTTTGACCTGGTCTATTCTTATTCACTTGAACCCTGGAAACTGGAGTTTGGGCAGAAAAATGGCTTAGTATGTATTTCTACTTGGTTTTAGTTATGCTCCCACTGACTAGATCACCAATATAACATTCATATTCTTGGTCTTTGAGACTCATGCATTCTGCGTTGTCAATGAGTCATCCCTGTGTACATATACTTATACTCTCTATCAGAGTATTCATGGATGTTCAAATGACCGATAGCTTTGATAGTCAGCATTGACTCAGCAACAATAGTACATATCAAATTACATGTACATGCATTACATGCAGCTGGTGTGTTATTACATGCACATAATTATGTAGGTGTGATCTCAATCTGTGAATAACTTTAGAATAACATAACATAGAACACTTTCTCTATTCTCTTTCATATATCAAATGCTCTAATATAAACATGTCATGTTTATAATAATGTTCAGGTATAAAAGGTCCTGAAAGTCCAGTTACTTGGACATTCACTAGCTGTTACTCTGACAGAGGGTATAACTGTGTGTACACATCATATGGATGACATTGGATTGCCAAGGACAACATTCCAGGTCAGAGTTACTGATATTTTTACCAGGGCCACTGACATGTATAAACCATCTGGCTGTACTATTAGTGATCCAATATGTCTGACAAACCTCACCAGGCCTGCTCAATAACCAAGAACAAATCCTCAAATGAGCTACAATTCCTAGCTCACTACAACTAACCTACTCTCTAGACCACAGCCAGTCACACATGTATATAATACACATCTGTCTTTATAAACAGTACATTATTGATGGAACCTTTTACTAATAATGTGTTAGCAAGTAAATATGTTTCCTCTATAAACAGGATTTGAAAAGTAATTGAACTTTACACTCTGACTAATTGCAAATTGGGTGGGCACAATTTAGAGAGGACCAGAGGTCCTTACACATTCCTGGAGATCAACCTGTCATCATCCACACTCTGCTGACTCAGCAGAATATCATCCCGGAGACCATAAAGTCCGCTACTAAGAATCCTGTAACTTCCTGTGCCATACACTCGACTGTGCCTTGAGGTTTACTCTTAATCAAGGACATAATTGAAGTGACATCCTCAACACCATTGTTAGTATCTGTGTCTGTTGTGCTGGTGGTGAATGTTAATTTCAGCAGTATGAGACCCACGGCTACAGAGAGGGGTGGAGAGGAGATGTGATGATGGCTAGAAACTGTGAATTCATTATTTTAAAAAGCTTTGTTAGTCATAAATTGGTTGATGATCATTACCATGTAATTCTCCTCCTCCTCCTTCACTGTCATCCATACCTACAATATACAGCGCTATATACTCACACATACACCCTCCTACATAGGTGTAGGAACTGGGGGGGGGGCACTGGGGGCATGTGTCCCCCCAATATTTTGGGTCACTAATACAAATATTATTCCTGTGCCCCCCCCCCCCCCCCCCCCCCCCCCCAACAATCTAACAAAGTAGATTGCACACAGGTTGCTTGAAGGAATCAAGGTCCTATTCAAGCAACCACTTAAAGTTGCTGATGAATAGGCAGTTTACATAAGTCCTTATTGACTCCCTATACCTAGTATCAACATTTGTGGCCTATGGTCTCTCTTGATGCATGTAGCAGCTACTCAGTATTAGCTAGAGCTAGGTACATATTATTGCTGAGAAGTTTATAGGTGAAAATAAGCATTTTTGGTTTGTATTAAAAATGTGTGGCTAGTGGGTGTGGTCACTCAAAATTTTTGCCAACACACCCACCCACTTAGCCATTCCTTTCCATATGAGTGCTCCCCCAATCAAAATCTCATTCCTACACCTATGTCCTAGAGTACACGAGAGGGTATAATCATTGGGGTTATACTACCCCAGAGTGGGTTACATACATCCTTTCTAGGTAGACAGGACACACCTCCAGGTTCCACACCCCTTTCTTCCTAAAATCAAGAGGATTACAGGGAGTTCCCCACTCACACACCCCTCCTCCCCCCTTTTAACGTCTACAGGCTAGATAGCAGGGCCACACCTCCCCACAGTGGGTTCCAAATCCCCATTACTAAGATCACCATCAGGGTCACACCTCCTCACACTTACTTCTATTGATAACCACAACTCTTTCTAGTGGTTAGTTTATAGGGTAGCTGATCTAGTTATACATACATTATAAAGTAGAGCAACAGCTGCCTATAGTCTCGCTCGCGCGAGACTAAGCTGTCTACATAATTATTATAGTATTATATCGATCCGAGAAACAGCGAAGAGTGAAAAATCAAGAGGCGAACAACAATGTTAAATTTGTCTCTAAAAACCATCACATAATCTAGGTAGCTGGTTTAAGAGTAATGTTTGAGGACTTTATATCAATTGGAAGTAGCTATAAACCACAACTCCTATATAATATTATGTAGAACTCAGAAGTATTCACAACAAAGCTTACAGCCATAGCTAATTAAATACTACAGTTCATCCTTAGCTATACAATTATGCAAGCTCATCCACATATCAATACTGTTTTAATGGTTATCAGTTTGTTATACATAGCACATTGCAGAACATATTAGCAGATTCTCTAACTTATCCACAACACATTTCAGGGGAGGCTCACTGCCCTTCTGGTTGGGGGGGGCAACTTTCCAAGGCACACTACTTCATGCTAAAGTATTCTTAAAATTATATAATATTATAGAGATAAGTTACAAAATAGTGAATGTACCAAAATACTTCTTCCTATCTTCTTTTAGTGTAATAGCTAAAAGTCCAAATTATCTGTAAATTCCTTATGGATAGCAAGGAGAATGCAGTTGTTTAGACAGTTTTCAGTCATCGTTTATCATAAGTATGTTAATACCATAGCTTCCAACTTCTCCAAGTGTCTGACCGGGACAAGCCACACCCACCAATTAAATCGTGTCATACCCTCTATGAATAACATTATAAAGTTAATGATGAACAACTGGAAAAGCTTGAGCACTGACATGCAATGCAGTGCAGCTGGAAAATTAAGCTTGAGCACTAGTGCTTTCCCAATTGAATTATGCTCATTTTTTGACCAATTGTGCTATTCTTTTATGCTGCATTTATTACCAATTATGCTCCTAAAATGTACCAATTATGCTCCCAAAGTGTAATAAAAATGGTTTATTAACATATGCACTTTCTTCCAATAATTCTCTAAAGCAATCTATTTTAGCCAAAGGAACTCCTGCCTTCCTGAACTCACTGACAAAGGCTCTCTACAAGCTGAAACAGCTTACTGTTAGAAACTGTTAGGAACCTCTTTAATTTGAACTGTAGATGAAATTTTTGGTTCATTGTGTACAATTGCCTTACTTTTCTTAGCTGACTTGGCTGGATTCATAGAAATGACCCTCTTTGGGGCTAGATTAGAAGCAGTAGAAGCTTTAAGTCTGCTAAGTAGAGTAGGTACCACATTGGAATCTTGATTAGATGATTGAGAGGATTCAGTTAGCAAATAGCAATTATACTCCTACCTACCGATTATGCTCAAAACTATGCTAGCATAATTGGGAAAGCCCTATTGAGCATTGACATGCATGACAGCAATGCATGCAGTGCAGCTGGAAAAGCTTGAGCACTGACAGCCATGCAGTGCAAAGTCAGCTTATAATTCCTGCAGCTCGTCAGGCACTATGTAAACTAATATAATAGTCTGTGGCCACAGTTTATGTAGCTGTCTGCCTCCCAGCCTCCTGGCTGGGACATTGAATAGACAAGTTGTAGTACCAGGCGGGACACTCTGGCAGACTAGAATACCGGGACTGTCCCAGCCCTTCCGGGACAGTTGGAAGCTCTGTAATACCCGTCTCAAAGTAGAAAATGATTAAATTCAGCTGTTTTCTCTTCATTGTAGCTAACTAGTACACCACTAAGAAATAGCACATGGCTACATTAAACAGTCACATGCTCATGTTCATTATCAACTGCCTGCTGTTAAGTAGCAGTGTTACATACCATACTGTATTTGGGTGAATTAGCACTGCAGGTATAGCCTTCTCTGTAAGTATAGCACCCAGGGGTAATGAGTCTCTATTTAGTTAACTGTACATAACCCCCCATAGACAGATTCAACTGCCATGGCTTATTGGAGGGGCAATGACCCCCCAATACTTTTGTTGGGGGGGCAGTTGCCCCCCCTGCCCCCCCTGTTGAGCCTCCCCTGCATTTGTTAGGCTTACAGTTATACACACCAACACCTGTATGGTCGTCGTGTCTCACTCAATGTGAGACGAGTCGACGACCAATGCCTAGTGTGACGACCAATGCCTAGTGACGACCAATGCCTAGTGACGACCAATGCCTAGTGACGACCAATGCCTAGTGACGACCAATGCCTAGTGTGACGACCAATGCCTAGTGTGACGACCAATGCCTAGTGTGACGACCAATGCCTAGTGACTACCAATGCGCGCCTAGTGACGACCAATGCCTAGTGTGACGACCAATGCCTAGTGACTACCAATGCGCGCCTAGTGACGACCAATGCCTAGTGTGACGACCAATGCCAGAAAAAGAAAATCATTCCTCAGCTCAGCAGGTTACCTAACGACAGAGTACGAAATTTCGTCAAGAAAATCGGTAATGAACCACTTGGACCAAGCAATATGGATTGGGATTCTATAGAACGGGTGAAGTTTCCAGAGATGTTCAATTCCTAGTTTCTGAGTGTGGACAGTGACGTTGATAGCAGCTGTAAGTTCCGTAGCTACCTAGTTGATTTTTGTTTGAGGGCTCTAACATTGTACCTTGTGCTGTTAAGGTGTTATAGACCAGCTATCCTATAAACAAACCACTAGGAAGAGGTGTGGTAGTCAATATAAGCAACAGTGAGGAGGCATGACCTTAATGGTGACTGTCTTGACCTTAGGAAGGGGGTGTGAATCCACTGTGGGGAGGTGTGGACCTGCTATCTAGCCTGTAGACCAGACCTTAGAAAGGGTGGTTGTGTGTATATGTGAGGGTAGTGGTGACTCCCTGTGACCCTAGGAAGAAAGGAATATGGAGGTGTGGTGTGTCCTGTCTACCTAGAAAGGGGGTGTATTTTGGTGTGTCTTCACATTTAAGGGTGTGTATAACCCACCGTGGAGATGTTTGACCCCAATGATGACCCTCTCAACCTCTGGGAGGGTGTGAGTATAGAGCAGTAATGTGTGTGATTATATAATTATGCATTTAGAAGGTGTGGCACTATTTAGAAGAGGTGTGGCTCTATTTCCATTTTATAAGCTCTTATTAAGAAATATATGTGCTTGGTATGGATGACAGTGAAGAAGAAAGAGAATTAGATAGTACACACATAACTATATCCATTACTGCTATATACTCTCACACGCACCCTCCTAGAGTATGAGGGGAGTTAAGAGTCGCATGTCATAACTCCCCTCCAATGTTTCATACACAAATTCCTACTATTCAAATGAAAGAGCAGAAAAAGAGCTTTCAGAAAAAAATTTTTTTTTTTTTTTTTTTTTTTTTTTGCATCTAGGACAATGTGGTGTTGAGTAATAGTCGAAAGTAGTCAAAAATAGTACATGAAGGTTTGCAGGCTAACTTCGACTAGATTGTTGGAAAGTAAAAACTTAATATACCATCAGAAAGTTCTTTAAAATAATGAGCAACATTTTGAGAAAAAAAAAATCAACTTTCTAGTATAAAGTAGATGATAATTATGAGCAGATATATAAAAAGGATAAAATGTGAATAAAATGGTTTACATCCGCCTTAAGCTTGTCTTCATCTCCTGGTCTCATTCATAACCTGGTCTCATTCATAACCAGGAATGACCTTGCTTAACTCCTGCCATTATGTTAGCATATCTTCCTCTTTCACACCAGCTTTCATAGCACATTCAACCAGCATTGCTGCTGTGGTTAGAGTATCAGTTAGCTGGTTAGCCTTTCCTATGTGTTATGATCTTTGTCTCTATACGTACACATATAGCTGAGAACTCCAATGCCCCTGGCACTCAATAACCCTGCTGCTCTAAGAGGATCCTGTTGGGCCTTGCATAAATCCTTTATCAAAATCTCTCTCATAGTTTAAATGCTTAATCCTTTGTTTTTCATCTCATAGTTTTTAAATCCTTTATTGCTGCTACAAAACTGGCTTTTTGCTCCTCTGGTATATTGTATTCTGTGGTGTTGGATCTTGGAGTGGCGTAGCAATAGACATCTGGTGTATAGATAAGTTGTGCTTGGATAGAGTTTTATCTTGAGCTGGTCAGCAGATCTACACAACTCAGCTTCCTTGATGAAGAAGAACTTGGCTCTTTTGCATAGAGACCCTTTCTCTGACAAATCTTCTGGATAAGAGCTATCCTTCAAGTAGTTGTAGATGTACCATAGCCAGACTTTCTCCGATCCCTTGACATGATGTCTTTACTGGGACTGTTGTCTCACTGTCTTCTGTACAGTTAACTGGTGACCATTCTTAATTCTTAATTACAGGAGGTGACCTTTTCCCTGTTAAATTAGTGGTTGGGAAGGGAGGGGGGGGGGTCAGTGTGTGATGAAGGTGGGAGTTTCAGTCGTGGGTGCGTTTAAGTTACTATATCCAATTTCAAGTTCTCTGTCTATTGTTGATCTTGTCAGCTATAAGATGTTATATTAGGATATCTCAGATAACTGCTGTTTTGAATCTAAACTTTCTCTTAATAAAAGAGTTATCAGTTTATTCATACCACCCTAGGTAAGGTGGCTTCCATGACATTAAGGGCCAGAGAATGGACTATTGTGACCTGTCAACCTGTAGATACTTACTAGTAGAGACAGTAAGTGGAGCACCTTGCAAGGTTCATTGTAATGATAGTGTGTCTGACCAAGGTTATTCATTGACCTGTTGACATGACTCAACTCCCAAATTTAACTGCTTGTTGTGGAGTTTAGATTCTTTATCTGTTGGTATAGTGCTATGAATGTTGGTTGTTTTTTACATGTGTGTGTTATCTTTCTCCTGTTGTTTACTCTGAGGAATTGGGAAACTAGTTCTATCAGGATAACTAGACTGGCATACATATGGATATAGCAGCTAGCTAAGTAAAGACATTGGTTTGTATAGAGGTGTGTATAGAGGTGTGTATGGGGTGTGTTATAGGGGTATATAGGGGATGATGTGTTATAGGGGTATATAGGGGATGAGTTATAGGGATATATAGGGGGGGTGTTATAGGGATATATGGGGGGGGGGTGTTATAGGGTATATAGGGGATGAGTTATAGGGGTATATAGGGGGATGTGTTATTAGGGGATGTGATATAGGGGATATGTTATAGGGATATTGTATATAGGGGATATGTTATAGGAGTGTACATGGGTGGTTATAGGGGTGTGGATGTTTCTAGGGTGTGATGGTGAGGGTATTATGTATATAGTGTGTGTAGTGGGAGGAATGATAGCTGTATGGTGGCTGTTATTGGGTATGTTTATTTCCTCGAGGAGTTGGTGTGTTTAGTAGTATAATATATCTGATGTGAGGGAGTTGGTTTGACTGATTATTTGGGTGGTATGTTAATTGGTTGTATTATTATGTAACTTATTCAAAGTGTGTAATATTACAATAGTGCATCTTCAATACCAAAGGCCCAGTTTCTGAACCTTACTGGTATCAGAATTTTACTGGCCAGAGGAATCATTAGCTTATATATAATAGTGTAGTAACTTGTCTATATAAACTCTGTGGGGAGGTCTATTATAATTTATTAGGTTTGTGGGTGTTATGTCAGCAAAGTTTTGTCTCTAACTAATAACCCTCTGTGCCAGCCCAAAATGTTTCTAATGGGGAACCTTTTCTTCTGCTATGAGAGCACTACAATTAGCTACCTGGTACGATTTGTGATTGTTTTGATTGATTCATTTTGTTTGTTGCAGTATTTCAGTGCCCATTCTCTGTTTGAGACTGATGACAGATTTAGGATTTGATATAATTGACCTAGGCTGCTGCAAGTGTATCCGTCATCCAGCATGATAGACCTTCACATTCATAGGGACAATATTTACAACTGCCCCCACAACTTCTCTAGCTGTTCAGAGTATTATGGAACCATAACTTGTAGCTATTTATTGTATGTTTATTTTTTATCAAGATTATCTTTACGTTCAATAATTATTCATAAAATAAAGTATTTAAAAGGCTTAATATGTGGGGGGGGTGTATTTTCTGGCTTACTGACTGAGGATTCATCTGGTTCAAGGTAAGCTGTTACCTATAGCTAGATTAGTAGTTAAGACTCATGAATCTGTTAGATTCATGAAGTAGTTAGCTATGTTATGTGATCCTAGCTATTGTATAACCTAACAGTTAATATCTATTTCTCTTGTGTGTTATATATATGACGTGACCTCACATTTATATCAATATTAAACTTGCATGAGCTTTTTACCAACCTCTTAAGGCAGTCATAAAGCACAGGTAAACCATTTTTTCCTGCTCATAATTCTCTTACTTTATCCAAGAAATTTGATGGTCTTAATTTTAAAGATGATATATTAAGTCTGCTTTTAACAACATAGCAGAAGTGGCTGCCTTCAATTGACTATTACTCAATGCCACAATGTCTCAACCACTTACAAATTTAACACTACTTGGACAAACCACGGGTACATTATTTGAATAAAGGAATTTAACACATCTATAATACCAAGAGAGTGTTGACTCATAACTCCCATCCAATGTTTTGTAAGCAAATTCTGTCTATATAGTCAAATGAAAGAATGGGAAAAGAGCATTCAAAAAATTTTTTTTCTGTCTATAAGACAATGTGGTGTTATCCTCTTATTCAGTACCTTCAAGTGGATCATCCAAGGGTATTGTTTTAAATACCACACACAGTTCCTTGATGGTTAGACCACAAATAATAAAATTATAACTATTACTGTAGATGGAGGTATATACTAGGGGGATTAGCAGTATAATTACCTGTCAACATGCTAGCTATATGCACATGGTGTAGCAGTACTAGCTGTGTGTTGTTAACTACAAATCTTGTGGTCATTTATACAACCCTGTGTTATGAATCATGATAGCTAGGGACAAGCACATTATGCTAATTTTCTGGCCTATTATGCTATTCTCAAGTGCTATTTTTTAAAAACCCTATTATACTATTCTCAAGTGAACCCTGTTATGCTTTCGAGCCAGCTCCTATTATGCTTACATTATGCTCAAAAAATTCATTTTACATACAAAAAAACATGACAGTCAGGATAAACTCTGTTGAATTGCAACATGAGTGATGCCTCTACATAATCTTCAAGAGAATTTCATCTGTTGTTCATTGATAGTGACATCAGAATCAAGATCAGCACTAGAGCTAGCACTGGAACTAGAACAGTCAGCCATAATAGGCTATCGACTACTAGCATACACAAAGTTCCACTAACAATATCAACCTCATGTGCTACAGACTACAGTGCTGCCTGACTATATAATATGGCAATGCATCTCAATGCAACTGTGCAAACTATAGTTAATGTCACTCCAAGCCTAAATTGTTAAGTTCAGTGAGTGCTGAGTGGCCTACCAAGGCACTCTGGTGAGGATCAGAGACTCCAGAGTCCAGACAGGATCAGACTAGTTGACTAGGTGCACTAGCCTGCTATAGGTGGGTCTAATATTGGACCACTGTTTACTTTAAGGGTCACTAAGTTCACCTATTATGCCAGCATTCTTCCCAATGCTTTGATAGGCCTATTATGTTCAAAGCAATGCTAGCATAATGTGCTTGTCCCTAATGATAGCATAGCTACTTGGGTATATTCTCATAGATATTTAATAATGGAAGTTATTGTTCCTCCCAAAGTTTAAATAGCTAAATTAACATCTATGAGTAATGTACACATCCTCACTCAAGAGAAATCCCATTGACTAGGAAATGGTCCAGAGAGACAGCCCACTGACAAAGAAATAGGTTTATTCTCACCCAAGAAAGAGCCCACTGACAAGAAAGAAGGTCCATCCTCACCCAAGAAAGATCCCACTAACAAGGAAATAGGTCCATCTTCACCAGAAAGAGTGCCCACTTACAAGGATATGGTTCCATTTTTATCCAAGAAGAAGTACACTGACAAAAAAATAAAGCCAATTCTCCAGGAAGGAACTCCATCCTTACCCAAGAGAGAACCTATTGACCACAATGTATCCTCATCCTCACACAAGAAAGCCACGGATTCTCTGTGTCCACCTGAGCCAAATACTCCTAACAAGAAAAGAACTTCATCTTTACCTGAGCAAAAACTCCCTGACAAGAAAAAAGCTTCATTTTCATCTGATCAAATGTCCCTTGACCAGAAGAATGGTCCATTTTCATCTGAGCAAAATACACCTGATGAGAAATCAGGATCTCCATCCTTGCAAAACAATGGATTGACTGGCAGGAGAGCTGTCCCATTTTCTATGGTACTAATATAAAGGGAATTTTTTCATGGGTCCAATGTTTAGTTGAGTGGGTCCTGTCTTCAACACACTATAATGAGTTGGTTATTTATTGCATTCATGCACTCAATTTGTACATAGCACTGAGATGTAGCTACTACAGATACAGATAGTCTTTTTTGAAGTTGATTTAAATCTATCCTGTATTGTGTCAGTTGTGCTCCATACTGATTCAACAAAAATTATCAGAGTCATAGGTGCTAGCTACATTGGCTATTTAGGGTGTGGGTGGTACATGTTGGTGAAACTGTAAACTTCACATGGTTATACCTTTACATACAGAATTCGCTTAATTCCTTTATTTGGATGTCACTGGTATTGATGATGTTCTCTCCTGTCTCTATTGCTACCAATGGTAACGATAAAGAATACACTATAACCTTCTTTATACTCAGCATACATAGTTACCATAACTTGAAAAAAAAAAGTTTTATAGAGCACTTTTACTATACCTTGGAAAAAGAGAAATTTTATAGAGCACTTTTACTGTGAGCTGTTATAATTGTGTTCATTTTAATGTATCTGTACAACAACCCAAAACTGAGCCTATAATCAACCACTTTGTCTACTGTGAGGTTCCTGGTGTACAGATAGGAAAGGTCAAGAGTTCAAGTGAATGCCCAGTTGAGGTGGTTTAATATGTATAGTTGTATGTACTATAATAAGTATGTGTGCACAAAATGATAACTTCCACAGAACAATCTAATAACTAATATCATAATGTAGATCTAATAGTTGAGATTGTGTGAGAGTAATAAAAATCATTATTGTAAAAATTTATGTTGTTAGCTACTATAAATATTTGGAATGGGAAAACTTACTGATTCTATAATAACCTTGTGAATGTAGGTGTAAACATTTTCCCTTCTAAGACTGTTGGTATCCCTGGTGACAATTTTGCTTTCCTTTGTACTAATCCATCTCGTACTGCATTGAGTATCCAGTTGTTGGTGAATGGAACACTACTGGAGAATAGTGGACTTGAGAATATGTTTCTAGAATTCAATAACAGATCAAAAACAGCTGATTTATCTTTTGACCTCCCTTTGGAGCACAATGTCACCACCATCCAGTGCATTGGTAACTTTGCTTCTGAAAATGTGTCATCTGAAACTATTACACTACTATTACAAGGTCAGTAGAAAAACTTTATAACTAACATAGCTATCTTAAACCTTGAACTCTGTTTTGTTATAATTTGTGAGTGTTATTTTGCATCATCACAGACTGTCCTAGTATGTTTGTTAAGTTCATGGGAGTCCCAGGACACTACTGGGTGACCCTCCAAAAATAATATCTGAGTGTTCACCTACCCATTTTCTAATATTTCTAGATAAACTCCCTGCAAAATCATCATAACTGTTGATTGCAGTACAGAAATCCAGCTTCATTTTGATTATGTAACTCACACAGACATAGAAGACAAAAAAAAATTATTTCCTTGTCTTTCTTGTATAGTGGCTAATTCACAAATTTCTATGACCACCTGCATAATAATTATAGGACAAACTTCATCCTAACATCCTAGTAGCAAACTTCCTACTTATATTAACTAATTCCTATTTAGCTACATTACTTATCTACATGCCCAGGCGTAATAATGCATCTTGTCAACTAACATTTCTAAGCTTAATAAGAATCTAGTACATTCCATTTGATTGTAAGCAAATGAAATGACAAGTAACATACATCATGACCATGCACCCACCCCCAATAATTTTTCCAGGCCCTCCCCAGGGTCGGTGCCCCGAACCCAAACCCACTCACATTGCCTGAACTTTGTTAAGCACCAATAGATCACCTCAAGCCAAAAATCCTCTATGAAACCCTGCTATAGATAGTGAAATTAGCTAGTAAGTAGCTACAGCTGCAGGATCTTAAGAAAACTACTGACATGACAGAATGTTGATTTTTTTAATGGTTGACAGTCAAATACACTTGCAGGCCTACTTGCTGTTGTTGGATCTCCATCTGTTGATCTAGTTGATCTAGTAGGCACTGACATCTCCCTCACTTGGACAGCTCCCTTCACTCTGGATATATCTAATGTTGATCCTGATATCACATACTGTGTGGATGTAGTAAACTCTACCTCCTCATCAAGAGTACTCTCTGAGTGTGGGATCACTGTGACTGGATTCAATTTCTCCATTCCCATTGGCAGAGTGTGTGATAATTACACCTTCACTGTAACTCCTGTTAATGGGGCTGGCAATGGAACAGCAGTCACACTAGGATACTCTCAGGATATTACAGGTATCCCTAAGCAAAACTATATTTACTTCATTCTCTACTAAACCATTGTTCAGCTCCTATAGCAAGAGAAGGGTCACTACTCCCAGTTATAGATGTGCATCTAGGTACCCATAGAGTACCTACCTCCTATCAAATAAACATGGTAAGAACATTATTTATTGTGCATAACTTCTTCTAGTCAACCCATGTATAATTTTTATTATAATGTGTGGGTGGATGGTGGTCTTTTCTAAGGACGCTGACAAAACTTTGACCAGCAGGCCTAGTTTGTCACAAAACATAATTATGTAATAGTTATTGTAATAGTTATAGCAAGGTGGATGGTGCTGAGGATATTATGACAGTAAACTGTTGGATTCCTGTCAAAGGGCAAGGCGTAGCCTAACTGTTTACCGCCATAATATTCAAGACTATGTGCAATAACTATTATATTTCACCCCAGATTAACTTAGTAGGGCTGGCTGAGCCACTGGCTAATAAGAATGACCCACAAACTGTCAAAAACTCTAAGTACATAGCCTGTGGTTAAAAGTGCTGTTATAACTCATAATACACAGTTTCCCTCTGAGAGTGTTATGTTGACTATGGTACTAGGGGTGACTACTAGCTGGGGCATTACAAATTAATTACAGACAAATTTCAATTTATTATACGTAATTAAGATTTCTTTTCCTGTTCTGATTTGAGTTAAGCATCTTTTAATGAGGTGGCTAGTATGTAGTCTTTAAATATGACATCTAATAGTGTGTGTGTGTGTGTGTGTGTGTGTGTGTGTGTGTGTGTGTGTGTGTGTGTGTGTGTGTGCGCGTGTGTGTGTGTGTGTGTGTGTGTGTGTGTGTGTGTGTGTGTGTGTGTGTGTGTGTGTGTGTGTGTGTGTGTGTGTGTGTGTGTGTGTGTGCGTGCGTGCGTGCGTGCGTGCGTGCGTGCGTGCGTGCGTGCGTGCGTGCGTGCGTGCGTGCGCGTGTGCGTGCGTGCGCGTGTGCGTGTGCGTGCGCGTGCGCGTGCGCGTGTGCGTGTGCGTGTGTGAGTGTGTGCGTGTGTGTGCGTGTGTGTGTGTGTGTGTGTGTGCGTGTGTGTGTGTGTGTGTTACAGTCTGATTTAGTGTGTTACGGTGAACTGAAGTTTATGGATGAAGATACTGGAGAAATTATCATTGTGGTAGGATCTATTTCAAGGAATATAATCACATTCACAACTGAAGAATTGAAAACAAACAGACTGTATGATGTGTCTGTTAATGCCTCTAACATCAATGGTTCAGCTCTATCCAACTTCACTTTCAGTGAGTTATAGCTACTTAAGCACTTCTTTTTTTGAATCTCTCTTGCTCTAACAAAACTCTGTACAATGCACGTATCACAATTCTATACTTTATACTGGGAAGTGAAATGCACTATAACTGTTCTTTCTGTACTGTTTCCAGAAGGGAACAGTATGTGAATATAGGACTTACCCTAGTGAGGAGAAAGAGAATTGGCATAAAATAGAACTCTCTTTGTATTAGGTACACATCTCTCATAAGTATCTCTGTATTAGTGGCCAGTGAGTATAAATAGTGAATTGATTCATACTATTTAGCCATATACCACACCACTGCCTTTGGGTAGCTTCAAGGACCAACCTTTCAACCTCTTGAAGGAACCATAACGAATAATATTATTATTCTATATCCATGGCAGAGTTAGAGATGTTTTTATATTATATTTTGACAGGTACACATGATATCAGAGATGTCACTGTTGACAACACATCACATTTACTTACAACTGAGTACTTTGAGTATTCCATTGCAACTGGGGCACTTGTCATTATCATTTTCATCAATGAGGATGGATCTGTCAATTTCAGTAGATCATCATATCTGTCCATAGATAGGAATGCTTCTCTTAACTACACATTGCTTATTGATGCTCCTGGACTATGTGATGTGTTTGTTAAAGATATTGAAGGAGATGGAAGACTCCATAATGGAGTGGGTTATCCAGCAAGTAGAGATCAGTTCACTATTGCCGGGAACAGCCAAGGTTAGGCAGTTCATTAACTTTTAACTATATATCTGTGGAATGTCATTTTGTTTACAGGTTCATCAAATCAAGTGACATCTTCTAGGGAGACTGAAGACTGCAGTGTAACCTCTTTAGGTGGTAGTATCTCAGCAATGTGTTCTTTTTCTAGATCCTCAATAACTGGGTTTCAAATGATTGTGCAGATAGATAACATCACTAAAGTCCATAAACTCCTCATAAATGACACCACTGAGCACCTATCTACTGGACCAGTCACAATAAAAGTGGAAGAGAATGGAACATACCATGTAGCTATATTCCCTATTATGGGGGATAAAGGAATAGTGAATGGCACCTTAGTGTATTCACAGGTGCTGTCAGTGAATGGTATGTTGCTTATAATTTAACAATAAAAATAGTTTGCTGCTATATAAGCACCAACTTAACACACATTATACATTGCTTCTTATTATGTTTATGTTACTGTGGGACCTCAGTTATGCAGGTGTTGTCACCAAATATTCCAGGTATGAAATAATGATAATTATATGACTGCAGATTGGCTGTGTAGTTGTCTTTTAATGGCATTAACATTATATTAATGCACATTTCAGATGTTACTACTGTTTCTGCAACAAATGAAAAAACAACCTTCTCATCACTGATCATAATAATAGGTAAGTTGTCAGAATAATAACAAAGTCTTCATGATAATGTGACCTTTCATTTGTTGTGTTTAGGTGTGGGAGTTGTAATAGTGATGTTTATTATGGTCCTGAGCATTACAGTGGGACTATGTCTCAAAGTAACTTCCAACAGGACTTATAGGTGAGTATAATAGTCAAGACTCACACTGTGTGCATCATGTGGCTATAGAGCTGGGTTGTAAGGGAGGTATAGCGTACTGGAAAGGTCAGAAGAAAGCATGCAGTTTTATAACCCTGCACTGCTCTCAATCTCTCAGTTTTTCATAAACTTCTTGCACATAAGTACCTTCATTACACTTCAAATTTCATCCTGACTACCTTGTAACACCTATAAATGACTTAGAGTGCAGTGGTACTATATATATATAGCTAGTAGCTATATTATGGCATTGCTTATAGTAGACATAATTATAATATTATGATTTGTTTTTTAATCTTTGGTCTCACTGAAATGTTATTGTTTTCATTAGTCTAAAGGAGAGAAATGAGTCAGCAAGTATTGATGACTTGGAGAATTCATCACCTGATGTTGGATCACAAGCACCACCAGTGTATGAGGAAATTACTGACTTACCTAGTGTATTCAAATACACACAGTGCCCAGTTTATGGCATGTCTACAACATCAAGTACAACAGTACAAGTGGAAAGTCATCATGAATATGAAGATGTGAAACTTAACAATAGTGATGAACAGATTCAGATGACAGAGTG
Organism: Diacarnus erythraeanus; assembly: GCA_964016965.1. NCBI lineage: Eukaryota > Metazoa > Porifera > Demospongiae > Poecilosclerida > Podospongiidae > Diacarnus > Diacarnus erythraeanus. The sequence continues at coordinate 1,339,048 of OZ024672.1, forward strand.
TCCTGCATACTCCTAACTACCAACATAGCTATTGTGTTCATCATTATTTACCATTACTTTAACCTGCACAATACACAGCAAGAATACACACTACAATAGCAGGTACAGGGTCACCACTAATGATAATTTGATAGCTATTCAACTATCAACTGTCTTATGTGATACAGGTAGCTACCCTCTAAACACTTAGCTATACCAATTTCATGCAGTTCAATTATACAGGATACCATTGCCAGGCCAGAATGTGGGTGTGGTTGACTAAAAGAGGTGTCAATTTTTCCTATATCTATATTTATATCTAATTATAATATACTTCATTCTCTATTATAATGTAGACACACTTGTAATATATATACAATTAAAAAGTGGAAGGAAAGCCACACCTACTGTGATTGTGGCATAGTGGCTGCTGAACCTAGCATGGTACCTTAGATACTAAGGATGATCAGTATCTATAGCTATTATTCTCTAAATAAAAATAAAGTATTATAATAGTATTTTTGGAATACTCTCAATGAGCTCTATTCAGGTCAGCTACATTGAGATCTTGAGAGGGGAGAACTCTGTCTTTGAGTGTCTAGAAAAATTGAATTAATCAACCCCCACCTATGACCCACCCCATTCTCAAGAAAAGACTTGCCACTACTATAATGAGTGATTGGAGGATTATGCTTGGGAAGACTTTACTAGTCTAACAGTAGAGGGTCAGAGGTCAGAATGGCCATAATATAACCACAGCTATTGTAAGATCTACCACATTATAGCTTATTTGAATTAAAATTAATTATACTTCAAATGTTCATATTATTATGTTTTGGTAGTGTAGCTAGTTACAAACAATGACTAAGTGAATAGAATATACTATTCTTCATTCCTCAGATTCAGTGTTCTGCATACTCTTAACTATCAACATGTCTATATATATAGGCACTGTGTGTTCATACATGTATCACCATTATTATTATTTAAGGTGAAATACTTCATTCTGAACAATACATAGCTGTCTGGGTCTGAGCACTCTGACTAGCTAACCAATTTCTGGCTCCTTCTCCATGTAACAGATTATTCAGATTACATCATTGTCAATGGTACTATTGCTATGGGTAGGTTTAGTGTTAGATACAGTACAATAACTATAGTACACAATTGACACGTAATCTTGAATGATGTAATCTCTACTGTTACATGGAGAAAGACTAGAGAGCTAGATACACAAATAGTGTAATGATTATGTGTCTGATGTGTTGACATGACTCCAGATTTGTCAGTTTTGTAAGCTTGTTATGGAGTTTATAGATATCTCTATCTGTTGGTATAGTGCTATGAATGTTGGTTGTTTTTTTGCATGTGTGTGTTGTTGTCTACTCTGAGGAATTGGGAAAGTTATGAATTAGTTCTATCTGGCTAACTAGACTGGCTATACATGTGTGTTATAACTAGGTAAAGACATGATGGGTATGTATAGAGGTGTGTTATAGGGATATATAGAGGATATGTATTGGGGTGTATAGAGTATAGCTACATAGAGGGTTATAGAGATGTTTTTAGATGTATAGGGTGTGTAGGGGTAGTAAAGATAGCTGTATGATGGCTGCTATTTTGTGTGTTTATTACCTTGAGGAGTTGGTATGTTTAGTATATCCGAGTTGGTTTGGCTGATTGTCTAAGTAAGGTGATAGGTTAATTGGTTGTGTTATAGCTAATTGCTCAATGTGTGTAATATTGTAATAGTGCATCTTCTTATATTCCTGTTGTATGTAGTGTGAGGTGAAATACCTAAGGTCTGTTATTACAGCAAAGAACATAACCCCTTTGTGCCAGCCAACTATGCTTCTAGTGGGGAACCTTTTCCTCTACTATATGAGAGCACTACTATTATCTACCAGGTACAAGGACAATATTTATAACTGCCCCACAAGTTCTCCACCTGTTCAGATTATTTTGGAACTATAACCTGTAGCTATTTAATGTATGTTTATTTTTTATTGATACGTTCAGCTGTATTAATATTCATAACTGTACCTAAAAGGTCTAATATGTGGGGGAGTGTATTTTCTGGCCTACTGACTGAGGTTTCATCTGGTTTAAGGTAAGCTGTTACCTAGCTGGATATATATATAGTAAAGACTCATGAATCTGTTACTACTGAAGTAGCTACCTAGCTCTCAGTTATGTGATCCTATATAGCTATTGAATAAGGTAAAACCTAAAACTGCATGTCTAGTAACAGTTAAGTTCTCTTGTGTGTTATATATGACATGACCTCACATTTATATGAATATTAAACTTGCATGAGCTTTTTACTAACCTCTTAAGGTAGTCATAAGGCATAGGTAATGTATTTTTTCCTGTTTTTTATAATTCTCTTATACTTTATCCAAGAAAGTTGATCTTGATCTTAAAGTTATTGGCTGCCTTCATTTACTACTTTGTCAATGCCACAATGTCTCAACCACTTACAAATTTAACATAGACTAACCACAAATACATAGAGGAATTATACACATCTACTTTTTAAGAGAGTGTTGGCTCATAACTCCCCTCCAATGTTTTGTACGAAAATTCAAATATTGTCTATTCAAATGAAAGAGCAGGAAAAGAGCTTTTTTTTTTCCCATCTAGGACAATGTGATGAGTAATAGTTGAAAGTAGCTGAAAGTAGTAAATGAGGGTGGGTGCGCTAACTATAATACATGAAGGTGTGTGGGCTAACTTTGGCTAGGTTGTTAGGAAGTAAGAACTTAATATGCCATCAGAAAGCTCTTTAAATGAGCAACGTTTTGAGAAAAAGATCAACTTTCTAGGACAAAGTATAGGATAATTATGAGCAGATGATATATTTAAAAAAAAGAATAAGTGCTTTACAGTCTCTTGGCACCCCCTGGGTGTGGCCAGACTCTAGCAATAGAGAGTGTACAGACTATCTTTTATATTATGAGACTAGTCATGTTCAGATTATCACTTAGTTTTGAGGGTTAGGGAAATTGTAAGCATGTGTAACCCATATACTAATGCCATTCCTCTGAAATTTGGGTCAATAGTACCAGCCAAGAAAAAGAAAAATATTTGGGGTCAAGTGAAACAAACCCCACACTAGGGAGTCAAAGGAAAAGGTACTATATTTTTATTGTGTATACCTTTTCTAATGGCTTTTGTCCATAATGATCCTTGCCAAACTGCTCTCCCATGATACTTTGTATCTATATAATATATAATACGATTATGTTTGTCTGTCTGTATGTCTGTCCGGCTGTATTCATGAATAATACATGAGCTAATACCTTCTTTTTAACACCTAACTGTATGTTGTGTTTCCCAGCTCACACCTAACTCAGAGAGCACTCTGATGCTAACTGGGAATGCAAACTTAAATGTGGTGAAAAAAGCCATATTAATTTACACAAACTCCCCATCAAGCACCACTGTGTGGTGGGTACTTGCTAGTTATTATAATTATCAGAAGGTGCCGATCCATCTGTAAAGATCTTAAATGGAAAGATAGCTGACCACATAGCTATATGTTAAACTGAGAAGATCATGTGAATACTCTTTGAGTAATAGCTATTTTGAATGGAGTTGAATTATACCTAGACATTATAGCTTATGTGTGAATTACTCTTTAACATTAAAGGTACATAATCTCAATACACATATATAGACTTTATAAAGTGTTTCTAGTTCCAGAGTTCTTCTAGTATACTTGATGCACCTATTTAACATTATGAGATGATATTAGTATAGGAATATAGTTGATTATGTACTGGTTGTGAGAACACAGAAAAACACAACACTGACATAGAATTTCTAGGAAGCTTTATCGAGTCTGAAGAGGAGCTGTTCATGGTCTTAGTAAACTAGCAACTTCCATTATACCACTTTAGTGATAATGATAATATGTCACTAAAGGATGAAAGCTCTGGGAAAAACAGTAATGAATAACATCATCAATCTTATGTTAGCTATAGATATTCTCGATATTCTTTATGAGAATCACAGCAAACAAGTATAAGAGTCTACCATATATCATGTAGCAAGTACGTATGTAGATCTGTGAAGCTAGGACTTTTGTAGCTATATTTACGGTACATATCAGAGAGTGTCTCTATGTAGAGATAAATGTGGTTGATCTGTTCCACTATTATTGTCTGTTACTTGAAGCTGTGCTGAATTAGTGAGCTATAGCTGGATAGAGTGGGAACCTCTGGCTGACCTCACATTTCCTGGCAACAATACACCAAACAGGTTCCATAAAGTTGTTTTCCTCTAGGACCATTAAACAGTGAGTACATGTTAACTAGCTGACCACTACCTACAGCAGAACATGAAATCACTGGCTGTACCTAGTGCTGAGACAGCAATATTATTATCTTAGCTATAGTATCACCTATTAAGATGAGGAAGAGAGTTCTGATTCAGAACTATGTAGAAAGAGATGAGATGATGGGATGGTAGTTATATAATTGTTAGTGCTGTAAGAAATGTTTTATTACATGGTGCCCAATTATAAATACATAAGATTTTAGTGCCTCTCCATATTGGAGTTAGCTATATGTATCAGCAATAGAAGGAGTTGGCAATGATTAACTAGCCACTTTTATTAACAGACTGACTCCAGATCATAACTGTGTTGCTGTGGTTCCTGTAGGCCAACCAGGTCACACTCAACCTATACGGTAGATTGCAAAAAAAACTTTGCGATAGTCTCGCGAATCCCTCTCGAGGTTTCGTGAGGGCGAACCTCCCGAGCTACTTCGCGAATATGCACGCAATAAAAAAAGCTCCCTAAAAACGCGAAAAACTGCCTCAGTGTAGCACTCGCGAAGCCAAAAGAAGGTTCGCCTGTAGACTACGTCACTAAGTAGTCTGGGACCACCCACTACCCGAAGCCTCGCGAGTGTAGCACGCCGCTGCGCTGTTTGCAGCTGGAGCGCAGCTTTGCAGCAAATCAACTAGCTGGGAAGTTTAACTGACTGCAGCACTGCAGCTAGCCAGTAGAGAAGTTGCAGCAGCTAGCTAGTAGAGAAGTTGAAGCAGCTACGTACGTAGCTAGTAGAGAAGTTAAACTGACTGTAGCAGCTAGCTAGTAGAGAAGTTAAACTGCGACGACAACAGATGGAGCTAACTTGCGTCCAGCTGCCACTATCAGAGCAACAGCGAGTTGTTGTTCAGTCAACACCCAATCTCGAACAGCCTGTACATCAGACTCCAACAGTAGTCGAAGAGCCATCGTTTGTTTCGGATCAGCCTCGGATTGACATGGAGGAGCCACAGAGAGTTGTTAAGCAACCACTAGCTGATGTGGAGGAGCTACTGCCACCCAATTTTGAGCTGCCGTCACCTGTTTATGATCCACCATCTCCCATAGCTGAGCAGCCATCTGTTCTTGATTTTCCACCTCGTGAAGTTAAGTAGCCTACAGTCATTGATATGCCACCTCAAGAAGCTGAGCTGCCACCACAGCCATCAATCAACCAACAATATTATTGCCTTCGTTTCGAAAACAATGGTTCTAAAAAGTGGGATAGCAAAGAGATAATTCTAGATGCAGCATCACTGGAAAACATGTATGACACTTCAAAGCTTTTTGTAGTGATGCCAGTACAACTACCTTGGAAAGGGATAGGAGGCAGAGAGCAGCTATGGAATTTAGTTATTACTAGCATTGAGAGTAAGATATAAAATAGCTATAAAGCTAGGCCTAGAGTAGCATATAGACAAATTAACTAACTAATAATTATTATGATAGATATTGCCCATTTAGTGATGATTACCTCTTGGAAATATGGAATATTCTTGCTTGATGTACTAGCTATGTATCTGATTGTACACATCTTTAGGCAAAGGAAAGTCCAAAATTGTTGAAGGGAAAAAGAGAAAGGTGAAGGAGCAGGCATTTAGTAAGAAAAGAGGAAGGTCTAAACAGCAAACAGAACGTAAAAGTTGATAGCTATGGATAATCTTAAGGGTATAGATGACAAATAAGTTTTCCCTGTGCATTACTATTATTATTGTAAGCATAATATCATATTTTTCTGCCCAAAGATATTTTTCTAGCAGAAAACCATCTCCTTCTCTAAACTCAATAGACCAATAATATACTGGGCATTTTTAGATGAGATATGAAAGTACTAAGTGCTATAGAAGAGTACACCTTCACCTTTTCATATCTAATAATGAAATTTTCTATGAAGCCGGGTCTATCAAAGCATCAACTTGTAGTGTGAACTGTATATTTAAAGTAACCTATCATTCCAAAAGTATATTGATCTCTTTCATGGCCTTTCAAGTTTCCACTGAGATATATACTGATTCTGGTCTAGTGATGTGGGTTGAGTGTTAGATATCACCTATTTAACACTTATGTATACAATTGCATCATGACTTTAATAATAACTATTATTAGGCAAGGGAACTCAGAAACCTCCTTTAAGCACCCCAAAGAAAAAAAGGATCTGTGAGTTTACAGTGATTTGTAGGAAGCATTATAGCAATTGCTGGAGATTGGTATGTTTGTACATTTAGAAAGCTTTTATACCAGAACTGACTTAGTTAATACAAGGCAAGAGAGGAACTGTCTGGGCTATGTATCAAGAGCACAATCTAAGCGAAAGAGTCATAAAATTATACTTCTGCACTATTTAAGGACCCACCTAGCCCACCCTAGAGGCTAAGCCATATTACTATGCTATTTTCTCATACTGAAATATATAATTTTAATACAATGGATCAGGCTTATTTTCATGCCATGTACTGTAAGATAAATCTCACCTAATAATTTTATTCCCCTTGTTTAACCTAAACATAAGTTAGTATATCAGTCGAACCAACCCCTTAAAATGTTTTGGAAAAGTCCTAACTAGTATAAAATCTTCACATACACAGCCTCTATTCATACGTACTTTAATTTGTCCCTATAAGTTCTACTGTATAATTTCCTATAGTTTTGTGATTAAATTTTATGCTTGCATATCTGCTATACTAGGTGCAGATAGTGCATATATTGGTGCTACAAGTATAGGTTCTACAAGTACTGGTGCTACATGTATAGGAGGTTCTATGAAGAAAACCTCTAGTAAGATCCAGTCTGTATTACAAAGAGAGAGAAGTTGAGAATCCCTCTTCCATCTTTATTTTCTACCTCCATTTTATACTGATTTACCTGATTCCTTATAGGCACAGTAAAGGAAAAAATCTCAACAACAGAGTTTTAAATTGTTTGTATTATTGACTGAATAGGTTTTTGACACAAGAAAACTTCCATATAAATAATGTATAAGCTTATAAACAGCATGTACTCTGTGTAGTATATTAATTTTAATTATTTGATTATAACATAGCTAGATATTATATTATGTGTATACATTTTATATCTCTGCAGTGTCTCAAATTATTAAACAGCAAGGTGAAATTATAAAATTACTATCTGTACTCGTATGTAACAGCCATCAAGTTAATCCTCAACCCCTTCTTACACCTTACCAGCAATCCACAACTCTACTCTTGGCTAGCACATCTTTTCTCTTTCCTGGTATTCCCCTTCAACAGCCAAATACCACTCAGTCTAAACTCCAGCAGCCTAATACCACGCCTCTTCATCAGACAATGCTTCTGCAGTCAAATGTGACAACTCCCATTCAACAGCAACAGTCTGACCTCCAGCAGCTTTCTACTCTCCCTCAGCCTCCAAATGCCAATTCAGCTTCCTGATCTCCCACAACCTAGCCTCCAGCAGCAACAGCCTGAACTCCATCTACCAAATGTCACTCTTCAGCAGCCAAACATTACTTTTCAACAATCAAACAATCATCAACCTAATATCACTTCCCTTCAGTCTTACATCCAGCAACCAAATACAACTCCACTTCAACAACCAAAAGCCACTTCCTTTCAATGCCATTTACAGCCTAATGCCATTTCACTTCAACAACATAGCCTTCAGTACCAACCGAGCAGGAAGGTTATTCCTAATCTTCAGCAACATCATGACTCTACTTCTTGGACAAATACTCAACAGCCATGTGATGAGATGATTCTTGATAAGACACTAGAAATGTCACCTTATTCTGAACAGACTAATATTGATATATTTTCAGATGATTACTCATGGGAAAGTGACTCAGACTACTTAACATCATCAACAACAACGTGTGAGCCACTTTTGAGCACAAGTAGAGATGCCACTCCTCATTCTAGTTTTCTTGGGGAGAGAGATCATACGTCCACGGCTGTAATGTGCTCTCATCAACTGAATCTGCTGTTACACCACCTCCTACTACATTGATGATTAGTGGCATTAATGAAACACAGCTATAACCCAAGTCAAAGAACATACCCCCACCACCATTTTCAACTCCCCCAAAGCTGAAATCAGTGGAGCAGGTTATGAGTGATGTTCCGGTCAGATGTAGCAAGTTTGAGGCTGCTTACTACAGCATTGGCTAGAAATGCAATTTTACGAAGTGTCTGGCATAATTTCGAAAGTGAGTTTCAGCATTGTGACCAAATGAATTCAAATTCTACTTCAAACTTTGTATTAGCTCGATAATGAACCAATGTTTTGATATAGTCTAGCTTTTCTTGGTCTAGACATGATGTGTTACATTTTGCTAGCTCCCTGCCAAATGCTAAAAGAAAGCTCTGATTATAGTTACTATTAATTCATTAACATTAGTTTATGGGTATATGTAGCATCACTGTGTGTATTTTGTTTGGGTGCTCAGTTAAGTACTATGGCACACTCTGGCCTGTTTAAAAAGTGTACTTCTGAGCTTCTTGTGTGTTTTTGTGTTGAAGTGTGATGTTGACACTTTGCCTAGAATCTGTAGTGCAAGTTAATAAAGCCAGTAGCTAGCTGCAGTATTGTTCAGCATAATAATCTATAGCTACTGGTTGTGCTCACATGATGCATTGAAAATTTATCGTTGTTATAATACTAAAATTTATGTTGGCTGCTGATCACACATACACACATGATATTAATGTGGCTATAATAATATTATTGTTAGCTATTAGCTATGTGGTTAGAAAGTATTAGTAAGCTATTGTGTTGTGGTCTTATACACATCAGTTAATAGCCTGTAGCATCACCAGATCTTTCTATGCATTTTGGCAGAACTTTCTTGAGATGATTAATGTATCGGGTGCATTTATGACTGTCAACACCAGCCCAAAAAGTGACTATTCCATTTACTAACTGCTGTTTGTTTCTGGGCTTCACTTCACGGTGTATAAACTCATGCCACAAATTCTCATATCTGGTGACAGGAGAACACCACCAATTTATCTCAGATGTAGTGTAGAAATTTTGGGCAAAACGAGATGTATGTTTAGGATCATTATCTTGCATAAATCGATGGGAGTTGGGTGGAGGAAACTTTTCATGTATAAATGGGAGAAGTGTTTTTTCTAAAATATCACAATAAAGTGAAGCAGTCATAATACCTTCAAAAATGCAAACCTGTGTTGCACCTTGTTTACTTATACCACCCCATACGTGTACCTTTATGGGATGTTTAGGTCTTGGTTTAAGTCTCGGTCTCTCTCCCTCCTTCCTGTAACATAGTCGTCTATGAGTTTCTAATTGTACAGTAGTTTCATCACTCCAAATCACATTATCAAAGCTGTCATGTAGGTAAGTTTGTGCCCATTGCAACTGCTTAACCCTGTTCACATTACGAATTAACTCACAATAAGCTGATCCTCGAAAATTCCACCAAAGTTGAGCCCGATTTCGCACAATAGTAGCCAAAGAGACATAAATATCATATGAAGACTGCAGCTGAGTAGCTGTTGTTTCATCATCTTCACGCATAGCTTGTTCAATTATTTGTTGGACTTCTGGTGAGAGTTTAGGAGGGTGTCCAGAACAAGGCTTTCTAGCAATAGTTTTGTACATGGTGAAGTGCTTCAGAAATTGACGAACTCCTTGCCTTGATACCTTGATATTATCTTCAAGCACAAGACATTCAACAATCTTACCAACTTGATACCCTCTCCATGGCACACTCAATATGCGCTGTTTCGTGTCACCATAGCTAGCTAGTCACAACTTAGCTAGAATAGAACTACGAATAGTCAGCTACAATCTTCAGAGTATAGAACATAAGAACTTAGAGAATCTAGAGATGCACACTAACTGACCTGTATACGTACAAACATCCAATAATAAAAATGCTACGAGATTAATTAGGTTCTCAAAGCCATAAGAACCTTCCTAAGCATAGGTTCCTGAAGCATCAAGAACCTTCCCGAGTATAGGTTCCTGAAGCATTAAGAACCATAGAGTGAAAATTTAAAAAAAGTGCGGAGAAGCTTCAGGAAGCAGCTTAAGAAGGTTCTTGAGTAGCTTCCCGAATCATGCTTCGCGAAGCCTGCTTAACGAACCATTCGCGATTGCTCGCGATTGTAGTGCAAACTTTTTTTTGCAAAGTACCGTAATTCCTAGTCAGTGGGATTTCTCAGTAAGGATTTGTACATTACTCATAGATGTTAATTTAGCTATCTAGTATCTTTGGTAACTTCTTGGGACCTATTTTAATAATCTGTGAGAATATACCCACACATACACAACTTATATCATAACTAGGGATGAGTAAATTAAGCCACATATTCTTTTAGCATAATAGGCTACATTGGAGCATAATCCCTTTCAGGGCATAATTGAGCATAATAGGCTATTTTTTTATGGCAAATAGTGTGTACTGTTTAGTGCTTACCAAGGAGGTAGCTATCTTGTTCAGCCAATCAATGACTCCCACACATTAATAGTCTGCATGTTGACAGTCAAAGTGTGAGGGTGCTGTGGTGCTACTATATACTAGCAGTCTAGCACCACATAGACTGAATGGGTTTTAATAATTAACAGGCTGGAAAATGGATGTGGTCAGCAAAATACTTTAGAGGACTATGTTGAAGCCTCCATTATACTACAATATAACTCCCACTGATTTGTATTATATATATAATAATATAATTATGGTTTATTGCAGCATAATTGAGGAATAATAGGTACATTTTAAAAAAAGCATAATAGGTAAAAGTTCAGGAATCAGAGCATAGCATAATAGGTTAAAAAAGAGCATAATTTACTCATCCCTAATCATATAACACAGGGCTATATAAATGACCACAAGAGTTGTAACAACACACAACTACCTACACCATATTTACTATGTAACCATGTGCATAACATGTTGATAAGTAATTATATTGCTATAATCTCCTTCATATGGACCTCTGCTTGCCTGTGATAGAACATCTACTACTATAATAGCTATATTTGTCTAACCACCAACCACCAAGGAACTGTGTATGGTATTTAATAATAATACAATACCCTTGAATGATCCACTTGAAGGTACTGAATCTTCATTCCTTTATAACTTACATTCTTGACATTCATAACTTGAGGAATATACTTCAGCTTATGAACATCTTCAATAAATGACTGGGATAAAATGGTTGAGAATTTTCGATTCTCCTTCAAACATTCTTGTGGGTCATGTGAAATATGATCAGATGGATTCATGCTTTGGCTGAGGTCATTATCATAGTACTCTTGCTCATGATTATTCTCAATCATTGCATCCAGATAATCATCTTCATTAAACACATCCACATTGTTTACGTCGTTCTCACTCCACCCTCTCATAGTGACTTCAAACTACAAAATTACAAACTTAATACAATTTGAAATTTCTTTTGGTGTGTGGCAGCCTGCAATATAACCCTTATAATAAACTGGCTACTCTTTATACTCTCTGACCAGTTCTGTTTTTTTCTACAAATATATCATAGGGACTTTTTTTATTTGCTCTGAGATCACATAGTTAAACAAATATCAGTATTCTTTACACTTAAAATTAGCCCACCAAGAAAGAAACCAAACTTAGGGATATACTGGTTCAAGGAGAATGCAAAGAATTCACAAAAAGTTTACATAGTTGTTATATTAACACACACATGAAGGAACAAATATCACACTTCACTTTTGTTTCTTTAATACTGTATTGTATATGGGGTTGAGCATGACCTGGTTGGCCTACAGCAACAGTTACTGTGCTATAAGATATTGTATAGGTTGAGCATGACCTGGTTAGCCTACAGGAACCACAGCTACAGTTATTGTGCTATAAGATATTGTATAGGTTGAGCATGACCTGGTTGGCCTACAGGAACCACAGCAACAGTTACTGTATTTGCTGAAATTTTCATCATTGTTTTAATTTTGGATGTCACTTTTATTACGAAATTTAAAAAGTTGAATAATTGGAGATGCAGAGCGCAGCATGCTGAGCTCACTAGGCTCTTCCGAAATTAAAACAACATGAAAATTTGAAAAATGAATTATTAATAAACGAAAATTTCAGGAAATACGGTATTGTGCTATAAGATATTGTATAGGTTGAGCATGACCTAGATGTCCCACTGTCCCTATACTATCAAATACAACATCTTATTGCATCCTCTCCTTTTATCTGTTCATTTATCCTAAATGTTGGCAACCACAGACACCAGTTACACTGTCAACACCGGAGTAGGCACCTATTCAGCTGTCTCAGCACTAGGTACAGCCAGCAATCTCATGTTCTACTATAGGTAATGGTCGAATAGTTAAGCCCCATTAAACAGTGATTAATAACTTTATATAAACACACAGCCATGATAAAGGATCCTTCTAAGGATGGGTTCTATCTACTAGGAGGTTGGGGGGGGGGGGGGGGGGGGGGGTAGCAGGGATAACAGCTTCATGGAACCCAGTTCATTGCTCTCTGCCAGCTTTCAACTACCTCTCCCACTCTCACTGTCATAGTCTTCTGATATGTATATGTTCTGGGCTTTATTATATTATTGTGCTCTGATCCTAGAAATTGGCTCTGCCTAACCAGATTCCATTGCACTTAGCTATAAAATTAAATATTCAAATATTCATTAGATGGTGCACCACACTCCACCCACCAAGGTCTACAGCCCACATCAGTACTTCTGGTGCCAAGACAAAAAAGTAAACTAATAAAATGCTATAACACCAAACACAAGCCACAGAAAATGTTAGAAGCTACAACTTTTAGTTTATACCTAATTAATTAACTTTTTTTTTTTGCTGTAGTATTTTTAATGATTTCATACTGCATGTGGTTTTGTAATAATAACACTTGTGGCCAAATGGATATGTAAATTGATGCCATCTTCCCTGAACTTGCAGCTCCACAATACACCCATTCGTGAACCTGGCTCATAATGAATATTATAGCTAGTATAATAATTAGTTTAAATATACTGTGCATCTGTACCAAGCTAACTACCCCTACAGTTTAACTACCTACCTTAGATAAATCAAACAGACTACCTTACAGCAATATTTACTTACCCACAAGACCAGTACATATAAATTTAGTAATTAGCTAACATTAAAAATAAATAACCCTGGATTTCTCTTTGGAATCCAAATATCTGGAGAAAGCAATATTGAACAGTCCTGATTTTATTTATAAGGCTACTTCCTGTGTCATCAATTACATGGACAGCGGATGGATGAAAAATTAGCTGGTGAAAAATTTGAATTTTCAATTTGTCTTCAACTCTTCATCTTGAACTAAAATAACTTCAGCTATTTAGCTAGCTATGCTAATATCCATCCATGTGTGCGAAAATAGCTTCTGATTGAAGTGCTAAATGGCCATCAATCATCACTTGAGGTGCTTCCAAGTCTCTTGGTGCAACTTCTCAGGAGTCCTTCCACTCCCATCTTCATTTAGTTCAGGAGTAGTGCTTGACAAATTATTCCTTTTTTGAGGCCTATTATTTCTTTTGACTATTCTTGTAAGTGTTGCCCATTATTCTACCTATGTATTATTCTTGACTAAAACACAAAATATATTAAACTCTGTTGTTATTGGAGCATAATAGACATAATAATACAATAATAAACATAGTAAATGTGGTTGTAAAAATGCTTTAAATATTAATTATGTCTGGTATAATTATTTGTGGTTACTAGAAACAACCACCTCAATCTTAGCTGTAGCTATACACTAACTCGCTGCTCAACTGAGTATAGTTATAACTCACCTTGAAGAAGTGAAGCTCTAAGTGTTGCAGTATGACAATTTGAACATTATATATACATATTGTATTATATAGAATTAGATGCTGGATTTCATAACAATTTATATATATATATAGAAAGAAAAAGATCATAAGCTGGAAGTTTTATGGCTTCTCTCTTTGATTCACTAATGTACTTATATGTATGGAACCTGTTGGGTTTATTGCTGCCACAGAATGTGAGGTCAGCCAGAGATTCCCACTCTATCCAGCTAAAGCTCACTAATTCAGTACAGTTTCAAGTAACAGACAATATAAATAAAACAGATCAACTACATTTATCCTTACATAGAGACACTCTCTGATATGTACTGCAGAGCATGTAGAATATAGATACAAAAAAACAACAACAAAAAATAAACAGTCTAGCTTCACAGATCTACATACATACTTACTACAAGATGTATGGTAGACTCTTACACTTGTTTGTTATGATTGTCCTAACATAATATTCATTAGATAATGAATTCATCTAACACCATACCCCACCCCAGATAAATTGACCAGTCACACAAGAAATACTATAATGAATTCATCTAACACCATACCATACCACCCTCCATGAAGATTGACTAGATACATCATATACAAATTGGCTTCAGGAAGCCAGTCAAGGAATCTTCCTGTTTATCTACCCAATTTAATACAAGCACCATTTTTTCAATAGTCTCCAAAGAGAGAAGAAATTGGTTAAATGATAATTTGATTTCTGCTGACCTAAACCAATGCATTGTGTAAGTCTTGTGATTAACCCAAGATTACAAGATAAGCTGTATTATATTTTTGGTGCTGTTTCAAAAAAGAAGATCCCCACTATTAACATGAAAGTCCAACAAAGCATTGAAATTACCAAGATTCTTAGAATCTCCACCCTCCTAGTGTCCTCTAAGAGCAAAATTATGTCTCCCACAGAGTATAGTGGTCTTTACAATTGGGTACAAACTCTGCCTATTCTGAGCTATCTGTGCAGCTGTTATAGAAGAAAGCTGCTGGTCAATTGCTGTAGCATGACCATGCATGATTTTCAAAAATGATTCAGCACTCAAAACAGCAAATTTATGCACAGGAGACTTAGTTTCATGATCCCTGAATTTTTGGCTAGCAGTTGTCCAACAAGTTATTGGTGACTTAACAATCTTGTCAGAGTTTTTATTCCCAGTTGCAGTACACATTTTTTTTACAATATGCTCCATCCTCTTTAGTCATTAGGGTATTCCTGGGTAAGGTTTGCATCACTTTCAGTGCCTAAAGTTAATAATGTAATGAGAATGTAGTATTGGCTTACAAATGTTATGCTTATGGGTGCCTTATTGGCTGGTGTCTGTCCTGAGCTAGCTAGGCCCAAAAGAAACCAAAGTCAGCTGTCTCTTAGCCTTAGCTAGCCACTACACATGTGACTGGTCAGGTGGTTTGGTGGTTTTGTAACTGTGTACACACTAATTAACTATTAAAACTTGCATGTGGAAAACTGGAAATGCACTATTAATGGCAAAGCAGTTTACATAAGCTTGTTTGTTCTACTGGGATCTCTGACTAGTTTCCAGAAACCTTAGAACCCCCCCTGGATCTGCCACTGAGGGAGATGACCTTTTCACAGTTTAATTAATCAAGTATTGGGAGGGTGACCAAAATTTTACCACACCAGAAAAGCGAACCAATTTAGTTGTAAAATAGGAAGGTTGCAGAGAGTGACAAGAGGGTCAGGGTGTGGTGCAAAGGTGGGAGTTTGACCTATCCTCAAATGCTAACCTGTAGATACACTTTAGTGACAGCAAGAGGAGGACCTTGTAAGGTTCATTGTAATGATCGTGTGTCTGGCATTGTTGACCTGTTGACGTGACTCAACTCCCAAATTTGATGCTTTTGTAAGCTTGTTCTGGAGTTTAGATATCTCTATCTGTTGGTGTAGTGCTATGAATGTTGGTTGTTTTTTTACATGTGTGTTATCTTTCTCTTGTTTGGGAAACTAGTTCTAATTAGACTGGCTATACACATGTAGGTAAAGACATGGGTTTGTATAAAGGTGTGTATGAGTGTGTTATAGGTATATATATAGGGAATGTGTTATAGGAGTGTACATGGATGGTTATAGGGGTGTGGGTGTTTCTAGGGTTTGTAGGTGGAAGTATTATGTGTATAGGGTGTGTATGTTGAGGAGTTGGTGTGTTTGGTAGTGTGGTATATCTGATGTGAGGGAGTTAGTTTGGCTGATTATTTGGGTGGTAGCTATATATGTTAACCTATTGGGTATGTTAATAGCTCAATTGTGTAATATTGTAATAATGCATCTTCAATACCAGAGGGTCTGTTTCTGCACCATACTGGTATCAGATTTTTACTTTCGTTGTAGGTAATAGTGTAGTAACTTGTCTGTATAAACTCTGTGAGGTCTATTATGTTTGTGTGTTGTCTAATAACCCTCTGTGCCAACCCAGAATACATCTATATCATAAGGAACCTTTTCCTCTAGTACAATTAGCTACCTGCTACAATATGATTTTGTTTGTGTGTTTGTTTGTTTTGATTTATTTATTATTTGTTTGTTTGTTGTAGTATTTCAGTGCCTATTCTCTGTTTGAGACTGATGACAGATTCAGATATCTTGGATTTGATATAATTGACCTAGGCTGCTGCAAGTGTATCTGTCATCCAGCATGAAAGACCTTCACATTCATAGGGACAATATTTACAACTGTCCCCACAACTTCTCCTGCTGTTCAGAGTATTATGGAACCATAACTTGTAGCTATTTATTGTATATTTATTTTTTATCGAGATTATCTTTACGTTCAATAATTATTCATATAATAAAGTATTTAAGAGGCTTAATATGTGGGGGAGTGTATTTTCTGGCTTACTGACTGAGGAGGATTCATCTGGTTCAAGGTAAGCTGTTACCTATAGCTAGAAGACTCATGAATCTGTTAGATTCATGAAGTAGTTAGCTATGTTATGTGATCCTAGCTATTGTATAAGGTAAAACCTAACAGTTAATATCTATTTCTCTTGTGTGTTATATATATGACGTGACCTCACATTTATATGAATATTAAACTTGCATGAGCTTTTTACCAACCTCTTAAGGTAGCCATAAAGCACAGGTAAACCATTTTTTCCTGCTCATAATTCTCTTACTTTATCCAAGAAATTTGATGTTGGTCTTAATTTTAAAGATGATATATTAAGTCTGCTTTTAACAACATAGCAGAAGTGGCTGCCTTCAATTGACTATTACTCAATGCCACAATGTCTCAACCACTTACAAATTTAACACTACTTGGACAAACCACGGGTACATTATTTGAATAAAGGAATTTAACACATCTATAATACCAAGAGAGTGTTGACTCATAACTCCCATCCAATGTTTTGTAAGCAAATTCTGTCTATTCAAATAAAAGAATGGGAAAAGAGCATTCAAAAATTTTTTTTTTCTGTCTATAAGACAATGTGGTGTTATCCTCTTATTCAGTACTTTCAAGTGGATCATCCAAGGGTATTGTTTTAAATACCACACACAGTTCCATGGTTAGACCACAAATAATAAAATTATAACTATTACTGTAGATGGAGGTACATACTAGGGGGATTGGCAGTATAATTACCTGTCAACATGCTAGCTATATCATGGTGTAGCAGTACTAGCTGTGTGTTGTTAGCTACAAATCTTGTGGTCATTTATACAACCCTGTGTTATGAATCAATATAGCTAGGGACAAGCACATTATCTGGCCTATTATGCTATTCTCAAGTGCTATTTTTTTAAAACCCTATTATGCTATTCTCAAGTGAACCCTGTTATGCTTTCGAGCCAGCTCCTATTATGCTTACATTATGCTCAAAAAATTCATTTTACATACAAAAAAACATGACAGTCAGGATAAACTCTGTTGAATTGCAACATGAGTGATGCCTCTACATAATCTTCAAGAGAATTTCATCTGTTGTTCATTGATAGTGACATCAGAATCAAGATCAGCACTAGAGCTAGCACTGGAGCTAGAACAGTCAGCCATAATAGGCTATAGACTACTAGCATACACAAAGTTCCACTAACAACATCAACCTCATGTGCTACAGACTACAGTGCTGCCTGACTATAGCATATATAATATGGCAATGCATCCCAGTGCAACTGTGCAAGCTATAGTCAATGTCACTCCAAGCCTAAATTGTTAAGTACAGTGAGTGCTGAGTGGCCTGCCTAAGGCACTCTGGTCAAGGACCAGAGACTCCAGAGTCCAGACAGGATCAGACTAGTTGACTAGGTGCACTAGCCTGCTAGGTGAGTCTAATATTGGACCACTGTTTACTTTAAGGGTCACTAAGTTCACCTATTATGCCAGCATTCTGCCCAATGCTTTGATAGGCCTATTATGTTCAAAGCAATGCTAGCATAATGTGCTTGTCCCTAATGATGGCATAGCTACTTGGGTATATTCTCATAGATATTTAATAATAGTGAAATGGAAGTTATTGTTCCTCCCAAAGTTAATTTTACACTAGATAGCTAAATTAACATCTATGAGTAATGTACACATCCTCACTCAAGAGAAATCCCATTGATTAGGAAATGGTCCAGAGAGACAGCCCACTGACAAAGAAATAGGTTTATTCTCACCCAAGAAAGAGCCCACTGACAAGAAAGAAGGTCCATCCTCACCCGAGAAAGATCCCACTAACAAGGAAATAGGTCCATCTTCACCGGAGTGAGTGCCCACTTACAAGGATATGGTTCCATTTTTATCCAAGAAGAAGTACACTGACAAAAAAATACTCCAGGAAGGAACTCCATCCTTACCCAAGAGAGAACCTATTGACCAGAATGTATCCTCATCCTCACACAAGAAAGCCACGGCTTCTCTGTGTCCACCTGAGCCAAATACTCCTAACAAGAAAAGAGCTTCATCTTTACCTGAGCAAAAACTCCCTGACAAGAAAAAAGCATCATTTTCATCTTATCAAATGTCCCTTGACAAGAAGAATGGTCCATTTTCATCTAAGCAAAATACACCTGATGAGAAATTAGGATCTCCATCCTTGCAAAACAATGGATTGACTGGCAGGAGAGCTGTCCCATTTTCAATGGTACTAATATAAAAGGAATTTTTTCATGGGTCCAATGTTTAGTTGAGTGGGTCCTGTCTTCAACACACTATAATGAGTTGGTTATTTATTGCATTCATGCACTCAATTTGTACATAGCACTGAGATGTACTACAGATACAGATAGTCTTTTTTGAAGTTGATTTAAATCTATCCTGTATTGTGTCAGTTGCATGTGCTCCATACTGATTCAACAAAAATTATCCGAGTCATAGGTGCTAGCTACATTGGCTATTTAGGGTGTGGGTGGTACATGCTGGTGAAACTGTAAACTTCACATGGTTATACCTTTACATACAGAATGCACTTAATTCCTTTATTTGGATGTCACTGGTATTGGCGATGTTCTCTCCTGTCTCTATGGCTACCAATGGTAATGATAAAGAATACACTATAACCTTCTTTACACTCAGCATAGCTACATAGTTATCATATAACTTGAAAAAAAAAAAGTTTTATAGAGCACTTTTATTATATGCTGTTATAATTATGTTCATTTGTCTGTATCTGTACAACAACCCAAAACTGAGCCCATAATCAACCACTCTGTCTACTGTGATACAGATGGGAAAGGTCAAGAGTTCAAGTAATGCCCAGTTAATAGGCCTTGGCACATTATGCCAGCATAATTATAACTCTCTTGTCTGACTTGAGCATAATTGAGCATAATAGCAACATTTTTGTGAGCATAGTGATAAATGTAAAGCAGTTAGCTAGCTAATAAATTTGAGCATTACTCCCATTTCAACATAGTCTTGAAGTGCTGACTGCTGGGATAGAGTAAAATGCCTCTTCAAAATTGAAAAAAAAAAACTCGTTTCACTGAAGCTGATGATGCGGTGATGAAGCTGAAACCATGGCAAAAGCTGCACATGTGCCAGTTTAAGCTTTATACATAAGCGTAATAGAGCATAATGACTTTTAATGAGAGCATAATGACTAGTATTAGGAAGTATAATAGTGTGATTCTTAGAGCATAGAAGCATAGCATAATTGTTCAAATTTTGAGCATAATGTGCCAAGGCCTACCAGTTAAGGTGGTTTGAAGTAAATGATCAAGTTAGTTGTATGAACTATAAGTATGTGTACATAAAAGACATCCACAGAACAATCTTATCATAATGATTCTGTTAACTAATAGTTGGGATTGTGTGAGAATATTTGTAATATAAAATCTTATGTTATCACTATAAATCAATAGGAATTCTAATAATGTAGGTGTAGACATTTTCCCTTCTAAGACTGTTGGTATCCCTGGTGACAATTTTGCTTTCCTCTGTGTTGATCCATCTCGTACTGCATTGAGTGTCCAGTGGTTGGTGAATGGAACACTACTGGAGAACAGTGGACTTGAGAATGTGTTTCAAGAATATAATAACAGATCAAAAACAGCTGATTTAATCTTTGACCTCCCCTTGGAGCACAATGTCACCACCATCCAGTGCCTTGCTAACTTTGCTTCTGAAAATGTGTCATCTGAAACTATTACACTACTATTACAAGGTCAGTTGTAAACTACAAATTTAGTTATCTTGTGGTGGTATAAACTTTGAGCTCTGCAACATGCTGTTGTGACAATTTGTGAGTGTTATTCCATATTGTTGCAGATTGTCCTAGTATCTATTAGAGTCCCAGGACACTACTAGGTGTCCCTCCATTGTGTCTAATTGGTCAGGACTGAGGGAGTCCCAGGACACTATTGGGTGACTCTCCTATATGATGTCTAAGAATCCTGTATTTTCACCCAACCATTTTCTGATTTTGAGATGTAGATAATGTATCTACAAGAATCTAGCTCTCTTGAGCTTCATTTCCTAATGTAGCTAACTCACACATATAATTCCTTGTCCACATACCTCAGCTAGTGGGACATCTGAGGATTTTTGTCATGCTAAAATGCCTCAGGATATTCCTGGGAATGGTGCCACTTGGGAAAGATTATCCTAGGACCAGCTAGAGCAATGATTTGACATTTTGAGATTAGCTATAGACAAAGTATAGCTGACAAATATTATGAAAACTCCTGACATGACAGAATGTTTACTGTAATGATTTTTTAATGGTTGACGGTCTAAATTCTATCATCCATTATCAATACACTTGCAGGTCTACTTGCTGCTGTTGGATCTCCATCTGTTGATCTAGTAGGCACAGACATCTCCCTCTCTTGGACAACTCCCTTCACTCTGGATATATCTAATGTTGATCCTGATATCACATACTGTGTGGATGTGGTAAACTCCACCTCCTCATCAAGAGTATTCTCTGAGTGTGGGATCACTGTGACTGGATTCAATTTCTCCATTCCCCTTGGCAGAGTGTGTGATAATATAAATTACACCTTCACTGTAACTCCTGTGAATGGGGCTGGCAATGGAACAGCAGTCACACTAGGATACTCTCAGGATATTACAAGTATCCCTAAGCAAAACTATATTCACTTTATGCTCTACTATAATATTATCATTCTATTTCATTGTTCAGCTCCTATAGCAAGAGAAGGGTCACTACTCCCAGTTATAGATGTGCATCTAGATACACAAAGAGTACCTACCTCCTATCAAATAAACATGGTAAGAACATATTCTTTCTATTAGCTTCTTCTAGTCATGTGTGTGTGTGTGTGTGTGTGTGTGTGTGTGTGTGTGTGTGTGTGTGTGTGTGTTAAATCACGTGATATAACAATGGCATTACTTGATATAATGAAGTGAACAATAGTTCAGGGTTTAAGTTCAGAGTAAGTTCACTAGAGTTCCAATATCAAAACTGCCGAAACTACCTCAATAATCTTCTCAATCAGAAGTTATTATTCTTAAGTGGGGTGGTGGTCATTTTTGACAGTACGTCAAAACTCTGACAGGCAGGCCTAGTCAGTCACAAAACCTCTTACACCTTTTGCTATTACATAATCCAGTTGGGGCTTTACAAATTAATTACAGAAAAATTCATTTCGTTTTTTAGCTTTTCAATTACTAGTGTTCTGATTTCAAGTTGGGCACCTTTTAATGAGGTGGCTAGTATATGACATCTACTAATGTGTATAATTTTGTATTACAGTCTGACTTGGTGTGTTATAGTGAATTGAAGTTTATGGATGAAGATACTGGAGAAATTATCATTGTGGTAGGATCTATTTCAAGGAATATAATCACATTCACAACTGAAGAATTGAAAACTAACAGACTATATGATGTGTCTGTTAATGCCTCAAACATCAATGGTTCAGCTCTATCCAACTTCACTTTCAGTGAGCTATAGCTACTTAAGCACTTCTTTTTTTGAATCTCATTCTCCAACAAAACTCTGTACAGTGCATGTATCACAATTCTATGTGTTTAGGTGCTAAAATGTACTATTTCCAGAAATGACTTACTAAAGAGAATTCTCTTTGTATTAGGTACACGTCCCTTGTAAGTATCTCTGTATTAGTGACCAGTGAGCATAAATAAGTGAATTGATATATTCTATTTAGCCATGTACCACACCACTGCCTTTGGGTAGCTCCCCTTCAACCTCTCGAAGTGAATAACATCATGATTCTATAATGTTGATAACCATGGCTGAGTTGGAGAGGGTTTTATGTTATATTTTGACAGGTACACATGATATCAGAGATGTCACTGTTGACAACACATCACACTTACTTACAACTGAGTACTTTAAGTATTCTGTTGCAACTGGGGCACTTGTCATTATCATTTTCATCAACAAGGATGGATCCGTCAATTTCAGTAGATCATCATATCTGTCCCTGGATAGGAATGCTTCCCTTAACTACACATTACCTGATGACTTAACTCCTGGACTGTATCATGTATTTGCTTATGATATTGAAGGTGATGAAAGACTCCATAATGGAGTGGGCTATCCAGCAAGTAGAGATGAGTTCACTATTGTTGGGAACAGCAAAGGTGAGGCAGTTCACTACTTTCAGCAATCTATGGGAATGTCATCTTATCTACAGGTTTAGTGATATCTTCTAAAGAGACTGAAGACTGCAGTGTAACTTCTTTAGATGGTACTATCTCAGCAATGTGTTCTTTGTCTAAATCCTCTGTAACTGGGTTCCAAATAATTATACAATTGAATAATGTGGATGAAGTCCATAAACTCCTTATAAATGGCACCACTGAGCACCTATCCACTGGACCAGTCACAGTACAAGTGGAAGAGAATGAAACATACCATGTTGCTATTTTCCCTATTATGGGAGAGAAAGGAATAGTGAATACCACCATAGCATATTCACAGGTGCTGTCAGTGAATGGTATGTTGCTTATAATTTAACAATAAAAATAGTTTGCTGTTATATAAGCACCAACTTAAGATGCATTATACATTGCTTCCTATTATGTTTATGTTACTGTGGGACCTCAGTTATGCAGGTGTTGTCACCAAATATTCCAGGTATGAAATAATTATGACTGCAGATTAGCTGTGTAATTGTCTTTTAATGGCATTAACATTATATTAATGCACATTTCAGATGTTACTACTATTTCCACAAGAAATGAAAAATCAGCCTTCTCGTCACTGATCATAATAATAGGTAAGTTGTCAGAATAATAACAAAGTCTTCATGATAATGTGACCTTTGTGTTTAGGTGTGGGAGTTGTAATAGTGATGTTTATTATGGTCCTGAGCATTACTGTGGGACTATGTCTCAAAGTAACTTCCAACAGGACTTATAGGTGAGTGTAATAGTCAAGACTCACACTGTGTGCATCATGTGGCTATAGAGCTGGGTTGTAAGGAAGGGATAGTGAATGTATACTGGAAAGGTCAGAAGAAAGCATTCAGTTTCATAGCCCCTGCACTGCTCTCAGTGTCTCAGTTTTTCTTTAACTTCTTACCTTCAATACACTTCAAATTTCATCCTGACAACCTTGTAACATCTATATAACTTGAAGAGTGCAGTGATGCTATAGCTAGCTATAATTAGTATTGACTATTATGACTATATCTTTGGTCACAACACTCCTAGCTACATGAAAATGTTATTGTATTTATTAGTTTAAAGGAGAGAAATGAGTCAGCAAGAATTGATGGTTTGGAGAATTCATCACCTGATGTTGGATCACAAGCACCACCAGTGTATGAGGAAATTACTGACTTACCTAGTGTATTCAAATACACACAGTGCCCAGTTTATGGCATGTCTACAACATCAAGTACAACAGTACAAGTGGAAAGTCATCATGAATATGAAGATGTGAAACTTAACAATAGTGATGAACAGATTCAGATGATAGAGTGTCCTGCATACTCTTAACTACCAACATAGCTACCTAGCTATTATGTTCATCATTATTTACTATTACTTTAACCTGCACAATATACACACTACATTAACAGGTACAGAAGGTAGTTCAATTATACAGGATACCATAGCCAGGCCAGGATGTGGGTGTGGCTGACTAAAAGAGGTGTCAGTTATTTTGTTTTATTACTTCATCCTCTATTAGACACACTTGTAATAATAAACAATTGCAAAGTGGAAGGAAAGCCACACCTACTGTGATTGTGGCATAGTGGCTGCCAAACCTAGCATGCTACCTTATATAATTAGATATTAAGGATGATCAGTCTCTATAATTATTCTCTAAATGAAAAAGTATTAACGAGTTCTATTCAGCTCAGCTACATTGAGATCTTGAGGGGGGGTGGGAAACTATCTTTTTGAGGGTCTAGAAAAAATTGAAATCGACTCTGGCACCCCATTCTCAAGAAAGAGACTTGCCTGTACTGCCATTACTATAATGAGTGATTGGTTGTATATGCTTGGGAAGGCTTTACTAGTTTAACAGTAGAGGGTCAGAGATCAGGGTGGCTATAATATAACCACAGCTATTGTAAGATCCACCACATAGCTTATTTTAATTAAAATTGTGGGATGAGTAATCCTCCTTCATGACACACACACTTCAAGTGATGCCAATTAGCTAATATTATAATATTTTTGTAGTGTAGCTAGTTACAAACAATGACTAAGTGAATAGAATATACTATTCCCCTTCAACTTTCATTCCTCAGATTCAGTGTTCTGCATACTCTTAACTATTCAACATACCTATATATAGGCACTGTGTGTTCATACATGTATCTCAATTAAATTATCATTTAAGGTGAAATACTTCCAATACATAACAGGAGTACACACTACATTAACAGGTAACACTGAAATTAATAGTAAAGGGAGTGCATGGATAGCTATTCAACTATCAGCTGTCTGTTGTTAAGGGATCTGGGCACTCTGACATCATTGTCAATGGTACTATTGCTATGGGCTAGGGGTAGGGCTGGGGGTAGGGCTGGGGGTAGGGCTAGGGGTAGGGCTAGGGTTAGATACAGTACAATAACTATAGTACGCAATTGACAATGACGTAATCTGAATGATGCAATCTCTGTTACATGGAGAAAGTCTTGCTGTTTGTAAGGCCAAGATGTGGGTGTGACTGGTGAGATTTCACTGTCAGCTTTTATTATTTTACCTTAGACATCTATTAGTGTTATCTTCACCCTCTATTATATACCTATTAAAAAGTAGAAGGAAAGTCACACTTAATGTGGTTGTAGCACAATACCTTGACCAAGCAAGATACCATAGACACCAAGGAGATCATAACTTAGTCGATAAAGATGTTTACGGAATTTGCTATATACAGCACAGCTACTTTGAGAATGTATTGAGAAATAGTATTATTATAATGATTATTGATCTCCCCTGTGCCCTATCCCATTCTTGTGAACAGTCTTTGGTCAATTATATAACAGTATAAAGACTGGCTAATTAGATCATAGAACTACAGTGGAACCGCTCTGAAAGGACTCCCTGAAATAAGGACAACCCCTGTACAAAGGACAAAATGGTGGGTCCCAAGCATGTCCTTTGAGAGGAGTTCCACTGTATAATTATTATTAGCTGCTATGAGCTTGTGTTAATTGTCTTTACATAACTGAAATCATAGTGTCCCTTATAAAATTAAAGTTGAAAAACTTTTGAGGAGTTGCCTTATCATTTGACAAAATGTCTCCTCTATATTCTGCAATATCTCAAAATTACCACCATGAAAATATTCAACTTTTATTCCTTTGTTCCTTTATAATATACAAAGACCATCCATAACTACATTCATTTAATTTTTAAATTAACTCAATGATACTAACTCCATAGCTAGCTACTTACAAACATAATAATAGCATTCAGTAATAATACAACATTAAAACAAAAAATAGGGGAGTGCACAAAAAATTTTAACAGCAACAAAATTATAGGTACAATAGTTTAGGACTGTTCTCATCACCACACAGTATCCACCATCATCACAGTAGCTAGTAGCATTCCTGCAACTAATAGAGTAACTACATCATCATAGTACTCACAAAATATTAATTTACCTGTTACTTGCACTGTTGTTACTGTTACACTCTGTGAACTTGATATTGTAAAGGTTGTTGATAGCACATCTGTAATTATTAAGAGAGTAAACCTTGTGCAGGAGGGTCATTCTCAAATTTTAGATGATTTATGAAGCTGAATTATAGCTAGGCCCAGATAATTCTCTTTTTTTTTGAGCCCATAATTCCTTTCTCTAATGCTCTCACACACTACCCATAATTCTTTCAATGAGTATCCATAATTCTCATAAATTGCTCAAAATTCATTCAATGATGGTCATACAACATTACAGAGGATTGAATATATTCCTTGAGAGCACTATCTTGGTTGCTGTTGAAAGAGTTGGCTGGTCAATAGAAGCCATGATGATGCATACACATGTGGTCTGTCACATGATCTGATAATTATGCCACATCCACATTCCACTCAATCAATTTACCACTGTAGCTATGAGCTTTAAGTACAAAAGTGCAACACTAAACTCTAGCAGAAATCAAGACTCTGGCTAGAAGAGTTGGCTAAAAAGTGGCCCATAATTTTCAAAAATTGTTCAATGCTTGGAGATACCTATAATGCTCAAAAAATGCCAGCATTATTTTTCTTGGCCTAATCAGTAGCTACATACTATCCATCACCTTACACACACAACACACCAGCAAATAATAATTATTACTGTATAATAATTTATAATGAAATATACCTTTCTATACAAACAACTCTTGTGAATATTCCACAGATGTATTCACTATTCCTCTATCTCTGATAATAGGGAAAATAGCAATATGGTATGTTCCACTCTCTTCCACCCGTACTGTGACTGGTCCAGGTGACAGATGCTCAGTGGTACAATTTATATGGAGCTTATGAACTTCATCAACATTATTCAATTGTACAATTATTTGGAATCCAGTTACTGAGGAACTGCCAGAATAAGAACACATTGCTAAGATTACATCATCCACATAGGTCACACTGCAGTCTTGAAGTTCTGAAGATGTATTTTGACTGTAAGAAGCTATAAAAACACAGGAGTTACTTTATAACACAAGTAAAGAAGAAAATTATCTTTACCTTGTGGATTATCACTTATAATAGAAAACATGTTAGTATTTGCTGGGTAGCTCACACTGTCATGAAGAGTTACATCTCTGTCAATATCATACACAGACATCTGATATTGTCCAGGAGATATATCTGGTAATGTGTAGTTATGGGAAGAACTCCTATCCAATGGAAGATAAATTGATTTCTTGAAATCAATGGATCTGTTTTCATTAATGAATATAAAAATATAGAGAGCCCCCATTGCTGTGGAATACTCAAAGTACTCAGTTGTAATAGTATGAGATGTGACATCAAAAGTGGCATTCATCACATCATGTGTACCTGTCACAATAATTATAGAAGTGTATTATCCATGGTCTACTGTACATGTCCTATAGAGGGAAGACTCACTTAGACTAACATAGGACACAGCTGAACCATTGATGTTACTGGCATTAACAGAGACAGTATAGAGCTGATTCTTTGGTATATTCTCACTTATAAATGTGATATTGTTGGTTGTAATATTCAAATCACTTCTTTGTATGTGAATCTCATCCCCAGTGTTATCATTGATAGCTGTCAGTTCACCATAACATACTGGAGCAGACTATTGCAATAATACAACATGCAGTAGTTCACAGCATACATATTTACTGTTACAAACAACTACATCAATGGTAAATTGAATTGTGATGCTAATAAGGGTCAGAGTCCTTCTAGTATTGTAAATACTCATATACTGGATAGTATTTTCTCTATCTTCTTAGTGCATGCTATCTCTGTAGATCTAATACATACCATTGTTATTTGATAGGTAGATTCTGATATTGGGAGTAGTATTTCTTCACTTGCTCTTGGAGCTAATCAATGTGGAAAAAATGTATTTGATCAAAGTTTATTTAAATTCAAATAACTTGCAAATGGTACACACTGTGAACTAGAAATCCAAAGACTAAGTTTTTGTAGAGAATCATGTACTAAAGTTAGTTAGTTACAGGTGAATCGTGGAAATTCACTAAATAAGGGATAAAATTCAACCTGACTCTACTTGTACATAGAGCTAGCTTAAGGCCACAGAGCTACTGTTCTTATATAACTACACTATACTACTGATTATCAAACCACAGACTTTGACCTTCCCTGGCTATCTATAATGCAGTAACATGACCAATAGGTTAAACCATTTAGACATACGGGAAAAATCCTGAGAGTATCCTAGTGTGACTGCTGTTCCATTGCCAGCCCCGTTCACAGGAGTTACAGTGAAGGTGTAATTATCACACACTCTGCCAATGGGAATGGAGAAATTGAATCCAGTCACATTGATTCCACACTCAGAGAGTACTATTGATGAGGAGGTGGAGTTTACCACATCCACACAGTATGTGATATCATGGTCAACATTAGATATATCCAGAGTGAAGGGAGCTGTCCAAGTAAGAGAGATGTCAGGGCCTACTAGATCAACAGATGGAGATCCAACAGCAGCAAGTAGGCCTGCAAGTGTATTGATAGATATTCGACTGTCAATCATTAAAATATCATTACAGTAAACATTCTGTACTCCCTCATGGATACCTGAATATAACACTATTATAGGAGGGTCACCAAGTACTGTCTTGGGACTTCCTCTGCATATATAGTAAGAATAGTTATCCTGGGACTATCTCCATCTGACACTTTCCTTCCCTATCATTCTTATCTAACAGGTTCAACAAACACATACTATGACAGTCTGTGACAATACCAGATAACACTCACAAATTACCACAAAACAGCAAGTGGCAGAGTTTAAAGTTCATACCATCATGATAACTAAGTTCAGGTGAATCTATAGTTTACAACTGACCTTGTAATAGTACTGTAATAGTTACATTTTCGGAAACAAAGCTGTAAATGCACTGGATGGTGGTGGTATTGTGCTCCAAGGGGAGGTCAAAGGATAAATCAGCTGTTTTTGATCTGCTATTAAATTCTTGAAACTCAATCTCAAGTTCACTGTTCTCCAGTAGTGTTCCATTCACCAACCACTGGACACTCAATGCAGTACGAGATGGATCCATACAGTGGAAATCAAAATTGTCACCAGGGATGCCAACAACAGTCTCAGAAGGAAAAATGTTTACACCTACATTCACCAGGTTATTATAGAATTAAGTTTTCCTATTCCAAATTTATATCATTATAATTAACAAAGGATTATTATTATACTCTCACATAATACCAACTATTTTTACATTATAGATTGTTCTGTGGTTGAAGGAAACAACATAAAAAGTGCTCAATAATTTTTTTCTTTCCAAGTTGTGGTAACTATGCATACTGAAAATAAAGTAGGTTCTGCTGCACTCTTAATCCTTACCCATGGTAGCCATAGAAACAGGAGAGAATATCACCAACACCAGTAGAATCCAAATAAAGAAATGCATATTATTCTGTATGTAAAGGTATAACCATGAGAAGTTTTACATTGTAGCCCCCACATCCAAAGTAACCCATGTATATCACCCCAAAATGTATGACTCTTTAGTGAATCAGTATTGAATACAACTGACACAGTTTAAGTCAACTTCAGAATAGACTAACTGTATCTGCAGCATTACCATAACAAGTAGTATGAATAACAAACCTGTTTTCAATCAAGGACCCACTCAATTAAAGCTTGAACCCATAATAAAATGTCCCTTTATGTTAGTACCATAATAATGTGAGTCAATCCATTTATATATGAGAATTGTTTCTCTTCAGTGGGCTCTGAGGATTGATCTATTTCCTGGTAAGTGGATAAGAATGAAACTATTTCCTGGTCAGCAGTCTTTCTTTCAGATGAAAATGAAGGTATTTTTTGGTCAGTGGGTTCTCTCACAGGTGAGGGTGTTGGCATATTCTTGGGTGAGGATAGCGTCATTAGCTATAATAGATAAATCCAATTAATCTATGCAATAAGTATCTTCTGGTCTGAAATTCTTTACAATAGTTAACACTAAAATCTTATATATATTTTTACAGTAGATCTATTATTAAGGCATTATATTTCAGTGGCAGCTGCAGTGTGACAAGTTCTTTTATTATTTTCACTATTATGTGAGGTCATAATTAGGGACAAGCACATTATGCTTTGAGCATAATAGGGCATTGGGCAGAATGTTAGCACATTAGGTGAACTTAGTAACCCGTAAAGTAAACAATGGTCCAATATTAGACCCACCTAGCAGGCTCGACCTAGTCTAATCTCTGGACTCTGGAGTCTCTGGTCCCAGACAAGAATACCTTAGGCAGGCCACTCAGCACTCACTATACTTAACAATTTAGGCTTGGAGTGCCTTGGAGTGAAGGGTTCAATCCCGACGACTCATGTTTTATTTTTGTATGTAAAATGAATTTTTTGAGCATAATATATATGAGCATAATAGGAGCTGGTGAAAAAGCATAATAGGGTTTAAAAAATAGCACTTGAGAATAGCAAAATAGGCCAGAAAATTAGCATAATGTGCTTGTCCCTAGTCATAATTTAGCCAGATCTAAAATACATCAAAAATACAGAATTGTACAAATAACCACAAAAGTGGTAACTAACAACTACGTACGAATGATTAATTACTATTGTAGTTGAGGTTACACCCACATGTGTGTAGTATGTTAGTACCCACACATGCACTCCCTTGTATCTCTGCCTACCCAAATATAACTTCCAAGGAACTATGTGTAGTACTCAATAATTATAATGATTTATTATTACTTTTAAAAGACCATCAAAAAATAATAGTACCTTTTCATGAACCACTTGTAAGTACTGAATCCTCATTTCTTTTATCTTGTGAATATACAACTGCCACTTTATATGCATTACTTGAGGAATACACTCCAGTATGTGATTAGCATCTTTCGTCATTTTCTCCATCCATTTTTGGGGATCATCTGAAATGCTATCAATTGGATTCATGCCTTGGCTAAGGTCATCACAATAATCTAGATCATTTTTGAAACTCTTGTTCTTGAGGAAACATTGTAGCAAGCTCATCAGATGCATCCACATTGCTCGTATTGTTCCTTCACACATCAAATCTAATTCAAGCAAAGATTTATAACATGTGGAGGAGTAATTTAAAATATTATGACTACCAATAGCATTTAGCCATTTGGCATAATTATAAAGGATTGTTCTGAAAGTGGGTCATTTATGAACAAATAATTTTCTTTTTTACTACTAATAGGACCCACATCCCTGGCATTCTAGGTGGGGGGTAGGTTCAGGGAGATTATGCTGAACTTCCCTTTTATTATAGGTAGTGTGTAATTGATGTTGTAAACAGGTATATAGAGGATAACTATGATATTGTACTATACAAGGATTAAATATACATTGCATAACCACATCAATAAAAGCAGCTGTATGTAGAGAGAGCACTTAAGTGCATGCTCTAGCCATAATATATAGCTAATATAGCCAAACCCCCTTCTAAAGTTCCATCTATGCTCCTGCATACTATTATATTTTACATGAAGATCATTGTCATGTTCATAACATTCCACCATTATTACAGTGAATATTTAGCCTTCATGTAGAGCAGGTTTTCATAAGCATATAGCTACTCAGAGCCACTTACATAAGAAAGAGTAAATTGCAGAAATGATAGGATAAGCCAGGGAAACAGAAAATAGCTCAAGTAGGATCTATACAATTAATGGCATATAGACATTATTAATCAAATTATTCTTGTCCTTTCCCTTCCTTCCCTCCCTCCCCCCCTCAAAAAACTAACTAAAAATAATAATAATTCTCATGCTTACTGTAAGCCTATCTCATTTATTACATATGTAACTAGTACCATAATATTATATGGGGTAGTTTTCTTTTGAATAGACCCATTTTGGTGTGAAAATAGAGTTAACTCCTTGCCAGTAAGCTCTTCTTTTTGCTTCATCAAGTCCTGTGTTGATATATTAATCTATTGTTATGACACTAACTAACTGCATTCTTTATTAGTATATACACGATCTCACATATTGAATTATGACGTGTATATTGTGTAATTACTCAGAACATTTCCTAAATGCTTAATTACCTTTCTTCCTTCTCTTATGCTAACAAAAATGTACTTCAAATATGCTACCTTCATTTTAGCCAAAACTTTAGGGGAGAAAAATAATGTTATGGGACCCAATTTCCTCCTTAGATAACACTCTGTTCTGAGTGTATTAACCATTCTGGAATAGACCTATAGACATATCCATCTTTTACATGTTCATCATGTTTAATAAGTTCAATACCTCAGTAAAAATCAGAGCAGAAATATCACCTAGACCTTGGCTGAGGTCATCACGGTCTAGATCAATTTTCTGCTTGTCCATAGTGCTGTAATACAATTACATAATGCTATAAATTAAGTATGTGGCTTACCAATAAACTTTAAAGGTATAATGAGTTTGGAAAAATGATGCCCACTTATATCACCTTTTTGCACTGGGCCATTTAATTGACCATAGACTATCAAAAGCATATACTTCCAGCTCTTCATTAGAGTAATGGCAGTACATTACTATTGTGGGTCAGGAGAATGAGGTGGGGCACAGGGAGGTGAATGAGGTGGGGCACAGGGAGGTGAATGAGGTGGGGCACGGGGAGGAGAATGAGGTGGGGCATGGGAAGAAGAATAAGTTTATCACACCAACCATAATGACAGATACAAGAATTGTGGCTACTTGAAGTTATAATAATTAGTATGTAGCTGACTAGTTTAGTGCCAGTGTCTGGATAGTCTGGTCACACTTGTTACTCCAATTTTGTTTTTGAGCTAGGTCATGATCATTTGTTAACAATGACATTGGCAAATGTACATAAGAACCATTTTTAATCTTGCCACACTTGGCAAACTTAGATACCTAATAAAAGTGTCCATACACTCAGTGTTAGTTAGCTAGGTCACTGAGTGTTTTATGTGATGATGAATGGGATAGCTAACAATGTAAAATGTATAGAAATGAGATCCATGGACTCTTTAGGTAGTGGACAACAACAGGAGCAATTGCTCCCATCCTCTTTTCAGACATAATGTCTTAGCATGATAGAACTATCTGATTGTGCTAGTAAACTGGCTAATTGGCTAAATAAATGTCAAGAGATAAATAAGCTTAGAGGCATCACAGACATCTCCTAATCACAGTGCTCATAATATTCCCATCCCTTGTCAAAATCCTGGATCCAGGCACCACTGATAACATTTCCCTCTCCTATTCTGACATTATGAAGTTAGAAAAAAGCACTTAGTGGGAAGTTTAAAACCTTCATAATAGATCCTAGTTATCTATATTGGTTTTTCAAATATTTCAGGCAATGAATATCATTGTATTATTTGATTGAAAAGTGCATAAGATTTCCTTAAAAGAAAGTTCTTGGTTGCCACAATGTACATTAAAGTTTTTTTGCATGTGTTGCATCTAAAGATGTTGTGGTTAAATTTGTGTGAGGCAAGCTGTGATTTCCTAGCAGGCCAATTATTAAAATGATTCATGGAGAAAGCATTGATGATTTGTCCTACTCTAGTTTAGATCTAGAATCAGAGGTCAAATAGTTAACACTCAAATGGTTCTACTTATATCCCCTAGATCTGAGAACTAGAGTAGGACAGGTTCTATTAATTCTTCTTGAATAATTGGCCACTAGGACATCACAGCTAACCAAACTTTAACCACAACAAGAACACATGCAATGGAATACTTATATGTACATCATGATACCAAAAATTTGGGCACATATGATATGTCTGCAAGAGAGAAAGCTCACTAGACCCAGTTAAAGAGGGAGTGGGAGGAAACTTGTGGTGTAGTATGCAGTGTTAGCACAATCATAAAAAGACTTGATAGTGCTGGTAGTTTGAAGTTATTCGAAACTATGCCAGCACTGGAGATAAAGTTGTCCATAAGAAGCTAAAGTCTAATTAATGGAAGTGTATAACTGGGTATAGCTATTTCATGCCTTTGCTAGCTAGTTGGCAAGCTACGTAGACAAAGCCAAGCTATTGCTGTATCTTACCAGTCAGTGCTCTGGGAGTCTTTCTTCCTACTGAGAATCTTCTTCTGTCTCTGAATCTTCCCAATGGCTCTACTTGTATCCTCTGGATCTGATTCTAGAGAGTAGGAGAGTATTATTGTGCAAATCAACAGAGCTTTTTTCTTGAACCACAGCAGGATGTAATGTGGCTGATTGTTATTAAGCAGTTGAATAAGACATTCATTATGCCAACCAAGCAGACAAAATCTTTCTTGAAAAATTACATTTGAACTTCCCTTAACCCTTTACACCATCTGTAGATCCTTAAGTATGCATGACTAATCAATTCTCAATTCAAATAGAGAACAATAAATATTATTTTTTTGCTAAGAAATAGAATGCTAGTAAACAGTAACAGTTTCTTCCAAGTAAGCTTCTACAAACAATGTCAAGTATACTATTGAACTTTAATGGGGCCCATTTTGGCCTGTTTGCCATTTTAAGCAGAACTTTAACAGAAATGTGACCAAACAGAAAGGTTAAGTTGGGGACAAGTCTAAAAGTATGATAATTCTAGAATTGGAGTATCTTTTTATAGGACAGCTGAATTGTATAGCTACGCTATCTGGTCTAGTTTTCATGATGCTCAGCCATTCTCGAAGCTCTAATGAAAATAATCAGCTGTTGGAATTGCCATACTGCACAGGCTGACTTAGTTCCTTTGCAATCTACCACTAATATAGTAGTCTCTAGGGAATCACCCTTGACATCTGCTTCATACTCTACCAAAATTAATTTTATGCAGACTTCTAACTTGACTAATCAAAGGTACATTGCTGCTCTTGGGTTTACACAATACCAGTGTGTTTTTGTGATATTTACTCTTGCATATTTATTGGTCAGTGATAGGTTAACCAGAGAGGCACAAACTATGGGGAACAAAAGTAGGAGGCTTGAGTCATATACTCATGGCAAAGTGCAGTAACTAAACATTGATATTATGAATCTGCTATTGATAATATGAATCTGCTTGTTTAATTGGTTATACACCTGAAACCATCTGTTTAAGGAATGTCAATTGGTATGATGTAATATCACTTAAACTTTGGATGCATTTGATTGGTCAAGGGTCACATGGTTAATTTTGTAAATACAGAGTGAGGATTAATTAATGGAATTAGCTACTAGCTAAATGTCATTAATATAGTCATACATTATAACTGTACAGGACAAACATGCTTTAGATAGTCACACTATATAGCTATATCTATAACTATAATTCAATAGCTAATAAGCTAGTTCCCTTTTAATCTCAACTGCTGTAGACAACACTTTAGCTGCATGCAGTACATGAGAGAGTACATATTATAATACAGTACACCTTATAGCTGCAAATACTATAACTTATGGCAGGTTTAAACTTGCTCCAGTAAGAAATTAAAGGAATTGAAGGGTGTGTGTGGGAAGAGGAATCCAAATAGAAATTTCTTTAATGTTGTAAAATCAATGACAGCTAATTGTTCACCATCTTATTGGAAGCTCTGTAGTGTGTCAGAGAGGATTAACTGAGATAATTTTTATTTATTATCAACTTACCTATTTAACCTAAAACTTACAATTTTTCCCACCTGTCATCAGAACAAGCAGTAATTTTCAGCTATTTCTCATACTATTATTAATATTAAAAACCTTTCCACCAATAAAATATGATCCCATACTACAAAGAACCAAATAATTATATTTGCTGCTGGTGTACAGTATCCATTCTACACACATTCCAACACTACTATAATCAGAGTAAGTAGAACCATATAAGTGCTTATTATAAAAGGATTCATAATCCTTCTTGGCTATCTGTTACTCTAGAGATGGAAGAATCTCAGACATGTATCAATATACTCCTTTCAGCAGTCAAAATATGTACATGTTATTATTTATGGGCAGACAGGTCACTTATACCTCATGTTCATGTGCAAGCTGTAGGGATAGCTAGCCATAAAAACAAACTATGGCACTTCACTACCAAGATTCCAAGGCATATTCTTCATAGCTATGTCATACACATTATAGTGGAACCTGATGCTTCATACCCAGGATACTTTTCTTAGGTTAATTACACTCCCATTTAGCATTAATTGGCACTAGTAAAATGATGACGGTACCATAATTAGTAAGCATGCATGACTAACCTCTTTAAGAATGAGCTTCATCTTGTACTGATAAACAATGAATAGCGTCCTCCATTTTAAGTATATTCTCCTGTATAGACATTCTTCCACCATCTCCAGTCAATTACTTCATTTTCCTCAGCACCACTTTTCACTTGTTCATCTTTGCTGGTTCCTACCACCATGTTAAGAAAATTCATAACATCAATAAATGCAAAGAACTTAATTTTAATCACCACCACCACAAACAGAACTCTCTTAAACTTTCTTCTTGGCTTATTAACTAATTAAAACAAGTCACACCCTCTAACTCAGGGGTGGATACAGAGGGTGGCCCTGATTGGTCACAATCCTATCCCCCTTCCCTCAAACATACACTCAAAACTTTACTCACTACTGATCTGTCACACATACTTTTGTGTAGCATTCTTGTCAACACTTTGAAGATCATTATTTCTAAACAAAAGAGAAGATTGTTTATTCAGTACTTCATTAATCAGTTATGACAATGATCCAGTGGATGTGGTTAGTCAAAAGTGAGTGTGGTCATGGAAAAATCAGTGCACTACACATACCCTTGTTTAACAGCACCTTATTAAAATCTTAGAGTGTAGGACTCTGCTTACCTCATTTGTAGGGCTGAGGTTCCTTCCCCTTGATGTTAGTCTGGGGTGGGTGGGGAGATGAGAGAATGAGGCCATATAGGACTCTGCAACCATGCATGAACTAAACTTGATGTTTGGCTCAGAGGTGAACTGCTCTATACTACTTTACGAGTTTCCATAATAACTGTGACAATAGCTATATTGGACCAGGAAAATCCACTTATTGTGGAGAACTTCTCAGTATACAAAAATAATGATTCCCAAATGAATGACTGCATGTGTCAGTACAATAATACTGTCATGATGATTATGAGCACTATAGAGTAAGATCTACACAGACATCTCCCTGGCTCTAACTCATCAGGTTTTGTTGCAGGTATATATTTATAGCTATCTCTTATAATTAAGCAGGTAAAGTATTAATTAGCTAACAGTCAGCTATACTAGATATCTATTATTGATTTGGAAGGTCATTTTAGTTGGTCACAAGTATAGCTACGTGGCTATTATCTAGAAGTTACACTATACCCATCAACAGATACTGATTCTCTGAGGAAATAATGCTTTCTATATTGCAGCTAACAACAGGAGCTCTTTAGGTTTTATATGTAGTTCTCAACATACTTAGAACATCTAATGTTATGATGGCTGCATAAATCTTTTATTGCAAACATTATTGTTCGCTGCTCATCTTTATGCTTGTTTCATAAAAGGCTTTCCAAAGAATTAGTTATTGCTGTTAAGATGGAATTATTATTCAAGTTCTGCTTTAACTTTAAGTTTGAGTATTTTGTTGGGAAATATAACTTAGCAAACAGTGTACTAACTTCATAACTAAAAGCTACAATAGCAAAACAAACAGTGGAAGCTTTCTATTCTACAAATCTCGGGATAAATTAGTGTCCTAAGTAGAGGGGTGGCCTTATTTCAGAAGATGAATTTCTATTATTATTAATACATAATAATAATTATGTATACAAACTCTTATTTTGGAACATATCCAGGTTCCATTGTAATAGCTACATGAAACAACATTTGGGTGTGGGGTGAGGTATCAGTCCCTAGCTCTGGTTAATTATTCCACTGATGCCTGTAATACTGTATTATTTTTGTGAAAAACCAATTTAAAGGCTAATGACCAACTATGAATGTAGTGAGAATACGTATATTAACACTGAAATTTATGGCCAGGATAGATAGGGGGAAAAGGGAGAGATATAGAGAGAATAAACTTATCCTGGCTAATGATGGAACTCTTAAACTTGCATAATACAGCATAGAAAATCATCAACATGTATAGTTGATTGACCTGAAGAGAACTGCTCTTATGCAAAAAGAAGGAAAATGAGCTTGCAAAATATGTTCACTGAGAAAACTCCTTGCAAATCTATAAATCGGAAAGAGATCTCATCCTACTCTAGCCTTTTATCTCCTAACAAGGTATTACTATTAAACATCACTCAGACATTAGTACTATTAAAATATCTGGGTAGTACAATATTTAGCTAGCTAGCTAGCTAGTTAAAACTGTTGTGATAGTGTGGTAAGAATAGGCTTACAGTTGAAGATGCTCTCCCAAGCTAGTGTTGATTTAAGGGAGCCCAACATATATAGTTGCTTAATAAACTATGACAATCATTACCAATTACCCTACAATGCTGTGCATTCCTCAGGTTAGATGAATTTAGTTTTCATTCATGAAAATTTTCAAAATTAGCTACTCTATGAACTAATAGCATCATATTCAAAGATTGCATGTTTAGTGTGTAGGTCTAGAGTACATAGTTAAATTTTGAAGACATTCTTGCTTAAGTATCTGCCAGTATGATAAAGTATATCTGCATTTGTGTAACTAATTGTTTAAATTCAAATAACAATATTTTTTACCTGGCACACAATTCTATTACAGATCACCCTTTACCACTTCCTGTGGTTGGTGATGACGATTTTCCTTCCTGCTTCTAGAGGTAATACAAATTCAATGGCAGATCTAGGATTTAAGGAAGAGGGTTTCCATATCAATTTCCCTTAATCATGCACTATATATCTTCAACCTGGGAGAAGTGTTGCTGACTACTGGTAGTTGCTTGAGAGTCCAGAGATGCCATCCATTGGGAAAAGTATTAATAGGGCTAGCTATATATAGCTACTATAAGCTGACTATACCATAAACAGCAACTACAAAATTACTATATTATCTTATCTATAAGAACTGTCATCATCAACAGAACTAGAGTACAACTACCCAATAGCAAAACAATTCTAACTAACATGGCAATCAGGGTTAGTGGAACAGGTCAGGCAGACCAGGCAGTTGCCTGAATTCTAAACTATTCTGCTACTTTACCTCTGCTTGCTCACCAATTATTCATAAGAGGTAGTATTGGCATACTATTATAACTAATGTGGATGTGTGTTGGGGCTGTTTGAACAATTGACAAATCATAAAGTGCCTGCAAGGCGCAATTCTGGATTACAAAAGAACTCCACAACAATAACTATCATAACTATGGTAGTTACACTTGACTGTACACCACTCTTCTTTGAATAAAAATTGTAAACTAAAATCCTTGGTTTTGACTTTCTGAATGTCCATGTGTATCTTTCTTCCTGCTCCAGATTGTTTTATCAAATCCACAACATAATTATTAGTGGGCAGATTTCAAGCATGACATTTATGTTGGTGTCAACCTCATACCACAAGAAGTCCCTGTGTGCCATTGTAACTCAAAACCTAGAATTATGCACTTATCTCTGTGCACCACACCTCTCTCTAGTCTACTGCTTATCAATATTTTTGTGGTAATCATTGTAACCATCTCTGTTGCACTTGAATGGTCTCTGTTGTATCAGCTTACAGCTTATGTTTATTATGTTACTCACACATGATCAACCATCCATACACATACAGGTTTAATTATGTACTGTAGCTAACCTATTAGATACTAAAGAAATAGAATTAGCCTGTTATAGCTAACCTATTAGTTATAATAGCTCTATTAGCTCTGTGATATGATGCCTAAGGATGGGATTCTATGAAAGCTCATGATAAAGATTATAAACCACATTAACCACCATAACACTACAGTTCCATGTTACTACCATGAATTTTAAGTGTAGGTTACTGGTCACCAACCTGACCAGTATAGAAAATTCACCTTAAAAATGGGCAATGGTATTAATATGTAGCTACCACCACCCCTTGTAGCTGGTGTCACAATTAGATGTATATTACCATTAATTTTAGCCCTCTTGGGTATTGTGACTACGTACCTGTACTACGTGTCCATGATATAGTGAAATCATCACAATTATGAATACATTCTTAGAGCCTAGAACTATAATCAGTCAAAAAATATTATTTTAAAACTATAGGAGTAGAGATTAATTGATCTG
This sequence comes from Diacarnus erythraeanus, assembly GCA_964016965.1. Taxonomy (NCBI): domain Eukaryota; kingdom Metazoa; phylum Porifera; class Demospongiae; order Poecilosclerida; family Podospongiidae; genus Diacarnus; species Diacarnus erythraeanus. The sequence goes on from OZ024672.1 coordinate 1,379,867, forward strand.
ATGGCATGCATACTTAGCCCATGTTTGAAAATTTAGAGATTTGGAGTGATAATACATTTTCTATATTTTGCTCCACACAGCAAAGGGCTGTAAATTTCACCACACTGTTTTTGGTATTATAATTGAGAGTCATAATGGAGGAGTGGTCTTTATATAAAGATGTTGGTTGATGAATGGCTCACAAAAGTAGCTAGCTAGTGTGTTAGTAAATTCACTTACTCACTGCAGGTACATTGTTCACTTCTAAGACAGTTGGTATCCCTGGTGACAAGTTTGCATTCATCTGTACTGATGGATCTCATACTGCATTGAGTGTCCAGTGGTTGGTGAATGGAACACTACTGGAGAACAGTAGACTTATGAATGTGTTTCAAGAATTTAATAACATATCCAAAACAGCTGATTTATCCTTTGACCTCCCCTTGGAGCACAATGTCACCACCATCCAGTGCATTAGTAACTTTGTTTCTGAAAATGTGTCATCTGAAACTATTACACTACTATTACAAGGTCAGTTGAAAAACCTTATCTAACAAACTAGTGTCTACTGAATAAGGCAACTGGATTCTGGAGATGTTGTAACTAGTTCTAAATTTTAATTGTAGCTAGCTAACCTACTTAGCCTAGCTACTTGTTACTACTTATATTATCACTAAATTATTGTCTACATGATGTGCAGGCTTGCTTTCCACTGTTGAGTTTCCAACAGCTGGTGTAATGGACACTGACATCTTCCTCACATGGACAGCTCCCTTCACTCTGGATATACCTAATGTTGACCCTGATATCACATACTGTGTGGATGTGGTAAACTCCACCTCCTCATCAATAGTACTCTCTGAGTGTGGGATCACTGTGACTGGATTCAATTTCTCCATTCCCATTGGCAGAGTATGTGATAATTACACCTTCACTGTAATTGCTGTTAATTTGGTTGGTAATGGGACAGCAGTCACACTAGGATACTCTCAGGATTTTACAGGTATGTCTAAATATTATAGTTGCTATAGCCCATTCAATATCATTGCTCAGCTCCTATAGCAAGAGAATGGTCACAACTCCCAGTTAAAGATGAGTTTGGAGTATCTACTCACTACCAAATAAACATGGTAAGAACATTATTCTAATGGGCCCTTTATAGTATACTGACATGAAGTTTAGAGGCTATAATTTTATAACCTTGATATATGCAACTTAATTAGTATTCATAGCTCAGTGAGTGAGTATATTTAAGACTTAATGATATTGAAATTTAATGACTACTCTTAGGAATATCCAACCATAATAATTGTAGACTACAATCCATACTCATACCTCACACAATCTCACCCTTGAATAGGATGATCTCACAAGACCAGTTCACATCATAACTTTCCACTTAATATAATTGTGCTCCTGGATATATGTGGATATTTCTTTTGTCATTAGTTTTTTTTATCTTTTCTTTGGAACTAGCTACTTGTAAGGCTGATCTATTAACAAGCCAGTTAATGTTGAGTCCTAGCTGTAGTTAGCTGTTAACCAAGCTTCCTTGTATACAGCCAAAGGATGAAACTTTTAATAAAAGTTTTCTGAGCTAGAAGTACAGGAAGGAAAGTCAAAATTGCTCCAAACTTTTCCATAGGCTTTCTATGAGAATTTAGGGATTTAAACGTAAAGTGGATATATAGAAGTGATGTGGGAGTGATTTATTGGGTGGTCCATGGGTGAAGCTGATATCTATTATACCTTATAGAAATAATTACAGTAGAGACAAAAATAGACAGAGGGACTGACAGATAGTATCCAATGATGATTTTTTTTTATTTTTTATTTTTTCATTACTTAGTAGTGGGTGAAAGTATTAGCTACTGCTAATTAATATTCATATTATATGACTTAGCTAGCTATAAAACCAAAATATTTTTCACTTGGAATTTTCCCAAATAATGTTGTGTTTATAAAATATTATGTGTAGTCTGATATAGTGTGTTATGGTGAACTGAAGTTTATGGATGAAGATACTGGAGAAATAATCACTGTGGTAGGATCTATTTCAAGGAATATAATCACATTCACAACTGAAGAATTGAAAACAAACAGACTATATGATGTGTCTGTTAATGCCTCCAACATCAATGGTTCAGCTTTATCTAACTTTAATTTCAGTGAGTAGAGTTTATTAGCAGTATATTTTCAGTGCTACAAATTACCATTATTGGCAGGTACACATGACATAAGAGTTGTTACTGTGGACAACATGGTTAGAACTGAATACTTTGAGCATTCAATTGCCATGGGGGCACTCATCATTTTCTTGTTTATCAATGAAGACAGGTCTATTGATTTCAGTAGATCATCATATCTGTCCCTGGATAGGAATGCTTCCCTTAACTACACATTACCTGATGGCTTAACTCCTGGACTGAATCATGTGTTTGCTTATGATATTGAAAGTGATGGAAGACTCCATAATGGAGTGGGCTATCCAGCAAGTAGAGATCAGTTCACTATTGCTGGGAATAGCCAAGGTGAGGCAGTTAACTTTCAACTCTTTGTGGACTGTCATCTTATGTACAGGTTCATCTGATCAAGTGATATCTTCAAGAGAGAGTGAGAACTGCAGTGTGACCTATGAGGATGATGCTATATCAGCAATGTGTTCTTATTCTGGTGGTTCTTCAGTAACTGGATTCCAAATGATTGTACAATTGAATGACCTATATGAAGTTTATAAGCTATTTATAAATGGCACAACTGAGCACCTGTCTCCTGGACCAGTTACAGTGCGAGTGGAAGAGAATGGAACATATCATGTAGCTATATTTCCTCTAATGGGAGAGAGGGGTATAGTGAATACCACCATAATGTATTCACAGGTGTTGTCACCAAATATTCAAGGTATACTGTAACTGTTAGTAGTAAGCTGTGTATTATTAATAATAATGTTGTGTACCCAATACTACAATGTACAAGAAGAGATAATGTATTTGTCTTGACTCTAAATTATCTATTTCACAATAATATTTCAGATAGTACCACTATTTCTGAATCAATTATTTTCACAACAAATGAAAAAACAACCTTCCCATCACTGATCTTAATAATAGGTAAGTTGTTAGAATAATAACAAAGTCTTTATGATAATGTGACCTTTCATTTGTTGTGTTTAGGTGTGGGAGTTGTAATAGTGATATTTATTATGGTCCTGAGCATTACAATTAGACTATGTCTCAAAGTAACTTCCAACAGGACTTATAGGTGAGTATAATAGTCAAGACTCACACTGTGTGCATATATGTGGCTATAGAGCTTGACTGTAAGGGAGAGATAGTGAATGTATACTCAGAAGAACTAAGCATGAATTTTTATAACTTCACCACTGTTATCAGTCTATAGCTACTGCTGATACAACAATTAGGGTGTAGTATTGTTATAACATGATGGTTTTTTCTTTGGTCACACCACTCCAATTGAATTATATGAAAATGTCATTAGTCTAAAGGAGAGAAATGAGTCAGCAAAAATGGATGACTTAGAGAATTCATCACCTGATGTTGGATCACAAGCACCATCTTTGTTGTATGAGGAAATTACTGACTTACCTAGTGTATTCAAATACACAGTTTATGGCAGATCTACAACATCAAGTACAACAGTACAAGTGGAAAGTCATCATGAATATGAAGATGTGAAACTTAACAATAGTGATGAACAGATTCAGATGACAGAGTGTCCTGCATACTCTTAACTACCAACATACCTATAACACTGTGTGTTCATACATGTATTACTAATGCTTTACTCTCACACAATTCACAGCAAGTGTATATGTGTCTGTAAAAGTTCTAGTCCATCACAAGGTACAGGGTCACTAATACTCAAATTAATATTGAAGAGAGTAGATAGCTATTTGGGGATCAACTGTCTGTGCACTCCAAATTAGATATCTCTGCCTGGCCAGGATGTAGGTGTGGCTGACTAAAGGGGTGAGGTTTCACTGTCAGTTTTTATTATTTTACCTGATTATTACTTCACTCATTAAAAAAGTGGAAGGAAATCCACTGCTGTAATTGTGGCACAGTGGCTGCTGAACCTAGCATGGTAACAGATACCAAAGATGATCATAACTCAGTCTCTATATCATCTAAATGAGTGCAGATACATTGAGATCTAACTATAAAAATATTTGTGATTTGGAGGGGAGAGAATTCTCTCTTCGAGGTTCTAGAATCTGAAAATGGAGCACAGAGCATAAATCCTCTCCGCATGTCCTCTACAGGTAGCCCACGGCCCATTCTCAAGATAATACAAGAGTGATGAACTGCCATTACTATGAGTAACTGAAAGTATATGCTTTTGGAAGGCTTTTATAGTTTGTGGTCAGTTAATTGAGAGCTCACAGGGTCAGGTGTCAGGGTGACCATATACTAGTAACCACTAAGACCAACCATAAAGGTGCAATTGTGGAAAAAAGCTGCTCTCCAGTGTACTGGGTGTGAAGGAGAATGTTTAAGGATAATATCCTTTGTTCAATGATTACAGTATTTCGCTGCTGATCCTTTGTCTATAATATATCAATAGAAACTATAAAAACAGCCATAAGTTAGGGGCAAAACTGTAATTCAAGTGTCATACTGCTCCTTACAATGAGAGCTTTCATTTGATACCAGTATGAAACCCCCACACTTGTTGAAGAGGAGCAACATTATTTTTTTATTATTACACTATAATATTATTGTACTGTGGTTTATAGTGATAACTATAAAAACAACCATAATTTTTAGAATAAAATCAGATATACAAGCATAATATTAATATTATTCCTTTTACTTAAAGCTTTCATTTGATACCCAACATTAAAGCCTTACACCTGTTACAGATGAGCATCTTATCACCCACTACCATCCCATCATACTGTATTATGGTTAATCATAAAGAATGACCGTAACTTGAGAACAGATTAAGATAAGTGTGACTCATACTTCACATTACTCCTTACAAAAAGAACTTTTATTTGATACCACATTTTGATCAAGAGGTCACTGTATATTAGCTAATAATGTTAGTTATCTTAATTAGCACCTAGAGGTCAAATTGAAGATGTCCCAATATTATTATTATTAATTTTGGTTTTATGACTTTCTACACGTTTACCAAATTTCATGCATTTATCAAAAAGTGAACATTCAGTCATGCTGCCCCACTACTGCAATTTTAGTGGGTAGCTAATTAAAATAATTCTGGCAGTCTGAAAATATTTACTGTAATATTAAAGTTTTAAAGACAAGCTCATAGCAGGTATATACAAATGGAAGTAAGTTTAGTTCCGTGATCTAGCTATAGCTAGCTATAAACTTAATTTGAACAATGGCATGGACATTATAACGTTAGCTAATATATTAATTTCAATAAACTGGAGTCTATAGCTACATGTATTCTTAATACATTATGATATTATATAAAGTAAATTTACTTGTTTTTTTCTTCCTTCTTCTGCATAGCTAATTAGCTATGTAACAACAAAAATTCACTTTTTAGCCAAATTTTAGAAATTAACCTTGTGGGACCAACTTTATTAGATATTAGCTATAGGCTCTCCTCTAACTTATGCCTTAGTAATAAACCCGGGCATTCTGTACCATTCCGTATCAGACTGTACCAGATAAACAAACTAATCAAATCCTATAAAACCCTGTATAACAAAGCAAACCTCTATAGAGCCACACATGTACATGCTTATACCACAATAGAATAATCAGTATGTAATAATAATCTTAATTGGCTGAATATTAACATTCAGAACAAAAATCTCATTGAAGTTGCATTGTTTGAGGTCATAATTATGGTTTAGATCTAGCTATCATCCTCCAATGAAAAATTATTATTTCATTATCTAAGTACATGTCCATTGTTTGTGCTAGTCTCTCTTGACTCTGACATATTGAATCTAATTCAAACAAACATGACACTCTCATAAGCCACAAATTAATCAAGTGACACTTAAAAGTATGAAAGTACTTTCTTATGTAGACTATGCTAAGAGGATGGTCACTATAACTGCTTAATAGCAATGTACTAGCTATAGTGAATATGGTGCTGGGAGTCATTATACAGTCCTGTGTTAGATGTATATGTATATGGAAGCTGAGAAGGGTGCACTTTCAAAGCTAAGAAGGGCACCTAGCCAAGCAGGACAAACTAAATGATAATCCTTACAAAGACCTATCTGGAATAGTATGTTTTTGGGTAGGTAGCTATAGAAACTCAAAATCAAGAAATATGCATTTATCTCTGTACACCACACTCTTCTCCAGTCTTCTTTTGTGGTTATGTAAATGATTGTAAGTAAGTGAAGAAAATAGCTATTATTATTTGATATAGATTTGAACAACTAGTGCAATAATATCACATTTTACAACAAGAACTTTTTAGCACTCTATATTAATTATTATACATAATAAGAAAATTGAATAAATGATCTTGTCGACCATTACCTAATTGTTTAGCAATCAGCATATAGAGTTAGCTAAAACTATTTAACTGAGTAGAGTCTGGGAACTATACTTGTTATTCAGTCACACAGGACATCTTTCCCAGGCCAATAACCATTGTACTGGTAATGCTAGGATGTGGGTGTGGCTAACTTAAGGGTGTGGTGGTTGATTAAAGGGTTATGAGCTATACAAATCAGTAGTGAAGAGAGTATATTAATAGTTGTTCAACTATCAACCATCCATTATTATAGTGATGTAGGAAGGGTCTGGGCTCCCACAAATTGTTTGCTGTTCAACACCTATACAGGATGGATACATACCTTTGCAAGATCGAGGAATAAGGAAGTTCCTCTAATAAAGGATGACAAAGATATTCAGAAGCACATTTGAGCAGATTGTCATATACTAATAATGTTACTGAGGCCATTATCATCAATGTGTGACTGGTGTCACTAAAATGGAAGTTCTCCACCAAATAGCTAGCCAGAACTATACCCTAACAGTCTTTGAGTAATACATAGTGACATGATTCTCTATGTAAAGTCAAATTCAAGAACAGTAGCTTCAGCAAGTCCATTTTACTTGGCTGGATTAGTAGAGCACATAATATTATTATTATAATATTATAAATCAGCAATTATTGTTATAAAAAACTCTAAAATAAGTTGATATAGAACACAATATTAAATGGTTTAATGACTATGTAGAGTTAGCTACTACAGGATCATGTACAACTAACAATAACAGCAGCCATTAGCTAAGTGATTAAAGAAATAAACACTTGGCTAATTTTTGTCTGAGTTTTAGCTACTTCACCAGGATGTTTATCATGTTTTGTTTCATCTTGCAAATCACCTTTTCTTCATGTCTGTCTTCACCCACTAAATCAACAGTTTCTCCACAAACATCCATTACCATCCAATAATCTATAATAATAATAATAATAATAATAACTAATTAATTATAGCTATATATATATATATATGTGGTGAATGTAGCTATATCTTCTCACTGGTATCTCCCCGTATTCCAACCTCACCATGTTTTACAAGGTGTACTATACATCATGTTGCATGCATGAATTTAAAGATCTTGAGGTAAAATGTTATAATGGACATTTCCACCTTTAATAGTTAATATATCATCCATCTCACACAGAGTTATAGGAGAGTATTAGCTATAGCAATATGATTCACCATTATGTAATTGAGCAGGAAATACCTGATAAAGATGTTGTCTCCAAATACACCAAATTCACATTAGAATCATTAAAGATGTTGGTAGCTGGTTTAAGAGTAACGTGTGAAGACTTTACACTCTATTATAATAAAACATGTTATATTGGTTATAGTATAAACAAAACACTTGTAAAATATATTCAGAACTCAGAAATATGCACATATGCACAGTGTAATTGACAAAGCTATATACAATACATCCTTAGCTATCCAAGCTCATTCATAGCTTACTTGTATTGGGAAGTGTGAAATTGCTTGATATTAATGAGTTTAGATAACAGCTAAGTGAGTTTCAGATAACCCAGTATACACACATAACTTACCTCCATACCCATGTGATCAGTCGAGCAGGTTTTAGTGGTGTTCATAGCTGTAGTTTGTTATACATAGAACATAAAGTTAAAATCATATCAGCAGGTACACAACTTATCCACAACTTATTGATTAGGATATAGTTTACAATCATTAGCTTGACTCACAACCCCATAAACTAACTATGATTATTATTAAGCCCACAACTGGTTTGTTGTGACCCTGAAAAATCAGCACTGTTGGTGTGTATAATATACAACTGGTGGATGTCATCAGGGCACACAAATACCACAGACACCACTAAGATATTATTAGTCATTATTAGGTGCTGTATATAATAACTTTGGTTCTATAGCCAAACCATAATGTGCCTAGGCCAACAATATGACATAGCTAACCACAACTCTATTAATTATTCATTAGAACCTATTCCCCATTTATTTGAATACATGATGAAAGATCTTGTGATGGGCCACACTGTGACATAAATACAGCACTTGATCCACATTCCTGCAAAGTTTGAACTGGACCATGTAGATGATGTAATCCACCTGTAATAGCATAAATGAATATGTGTATATATTATATTATGGATATAGGTCCATACCATTCTCTCCCAAGTCTTGCCTATATTCTTCCTGTTTAGGTTCTGTGACAGCAGGTTTGACAGCATCTACAAATTGAAAGGTAATCAGATGTACATTTCTTGTAACATGATTACATAATAACAAACAAAACAATTACACACAGATCTCCCAACTTCAGAATCATGAGGTCAGTGTCTAACTGGTGCCCCCATGTCTAGTTAACTATATGTGGATTCACAGTAGGACTATTACTAACTGTTACACTCCATAACTACCTGAAGGAGCTTGTCCATGTTCAGTACCGAAGTCACACTGCATCTATAAGAATACTTGGTAATAATAATACAGCAATGAGACTGTGCCAATTCATACCTTATCAAGAGGTTCAGTTGTAAGATTTTTGTGTTTTTGCTTTAGAGGAATGGCAGGTGGATTAGAGTTAACTGCAGCAGGTCCTGCATAATCATAATAATTGCCTTCAAAGCTAAGCCATTAGTAACCATATTACCTGAATGTTCATTAGTGCTGGAAGTATGCTGCCTTAAGATATGGTTGGCAACAAAATCCTCTCCTAATTTCTTCAGTGCAGTGACCAGGTATTTCCATGTGTGGTTTTCCTTGGGCCCAGACTCCAACCAGTAGAGGATAACACTTTCCAGACTGTCCATTGGGAAGTTCTGTTGGATGTGGGGGGATTTTTCATCTTGTACTTGATCTTCTACAAAAACCATTCCTAGGGAACGCCACTTGCTGACTGACTTAAGGTGCAGGATAGATGGCAAGTCATCCTTACTCAACAGAGAAATAGATTCTAGACAAAATTTAACAGATGCACACAAATTATGAGCAATATCCAAGCCAACTCCATCATGTAATATGTACCTTTAGAGTGCGGAAGCACAGTAGCATAATTGGGTTTATTCACATCTTTTGAGAGTTGAAAAGCAATGTTTGCTGACTTGTCTCTCTTAGGTTGTACAAATGTATAATTTAAGCCCTGAAATACATAATAATATTATCAACTAAATATAACTGACTGATTGATTAAAGTTGAACATACATTGTTTATAGATCCTCCTATCTCTCCATACTCATGATCATGACAGTTGACAGCTACATCAGTGTGACCAGGAAGATGAGAGTGACTCAACTCAGCATACTCATTCTCAACCAGCACAGTATTAGAGTCAATGGTACCATCAGTATTGGAACCTACAATATCTTCAGCATTAAAGCCCAGAGCATCTTCAGTATTGGAGCCCACAGTACCTTCAATACTGGAGTTTACTGCATCTTCATTTTTGCAGCTTATGACACCTTCAGTAATGATGGGGTTTACAGCTTGTTGGTTGCTGGCTTCTTCATTTTCTTTTTCCATGGCCTGTCCAGTATTGTAGTCAATGCTTAGTTCAGTATTGTCTACCTGTTGCTGATAAGATTCATCCCAGGCCTGTTTCACAGTCTGTTTTCCAGAATGTGCTATTAAAGAGATTAGTTTACTTAAACAATTAACTGAGTACATGTGTACACACAGGGACATACACATAATATACACACACCTGGAACTGAACCAACATCACAATACTCAGACTATGGAATAAAGCAAAAGTAACAAAACCATTGACATTAATAGATAACACTCCACCTCAGTGTTCTGTGATGAAGCAGAAATAGACTGAGGAGTAGTGGTGAGAGTAGTAGAACCCGACATCTCAGTAGCGACTGTGTGTTCATTGGTGGCGTTACTGGAAGAATTATTTTTTACTCCATAACTATATAAATATAATTACATAATTATGTAAGCTGATCATCTTTTGATTACTTATGACTTACCATCCACCTTCAGCAGTAGAATATAATATGTTATCTTCTGAAAACATGTTATGCTTCTTTCTGTTATGTTTTCTGAATCCTATTAGAACCACAGTCACAACTATAGTCAACACTACCATAATAAGAGTATTTATCAGTAGTGCCACTACCACTCCTATAACTATAGATATAAACAGATAACTAAGTAACTACATACATAGAATATATTTTACCTGTTCCCACTCCTTGTGAACTCACTTCAATGTCTGTTGGCATTGTTGTGCTTTCATCAACTACAGTAAAAATGTCCAGTTACCATGAAATCTGAATTATTAGATTTGTGATAGTACAGTGAAACCTCACTTATACCTACTTCAGTTATATAGCTAGCTGCTCTGATTATGATAACACCAAGATAAAAGATGTATTAGGGTTCAAAAAAATGTATTCTTTGTGCCCACTAGTACCAGTCCCATAGGGTCTGTATAACTGAGGTTCCACTGTATATTATACAGACTAGTGCCAGTCCCATAGGGTCTGTATAACTGAGGTTCCACTGTATATTATACAGACTAGTGCCAGTCCCATAGGGTCTGTATAACTGAGGTTCCACTGTATATTATACAGACTAGTGCCAGTCCCATAGGGTCTGTATAACTGAGGTTCCACTGTATATTATACAGACTAGTGCCAGTCCCGTATAACTGAGGTTCCACTGTATATTATACAGACTAGTGCCAGTCCCATAAGGTCTGTATAACTGAGGTTCCACTGTATATTATACAGACTAGTGCCAGTCCCATAGGGTCTGTATAACTGAGGTTCCACTGTATATTATACAGACTAGTGCCAGTCCCATAGAGTCTGTATAACTGAGGTTCCACTGTATATTATACAGACTAGTGCCAGTCCCATAGGGTCTGTATAACTGAGGTTCCACTGTATATTATACAGACTAGTGCCAGTCCCATAGGGTCTGTATAACTGAGGTTCCACTGTATAATATACAGACTAGTGCCAGTCCCGTATAACTGAGGTTCCACTGTATATTATACAGACTAGTGCCAGTCCCATAGGGTCTGTATAACTGAGGTTCTTAGGACTAGTCCTTGTCCCATAGCTATAATATAATATACATATGTATGAATCATACTCACTGGTAACAGACAACACCTCTGAATGTGCTATGGTGGTATCCACTATTCCCATCTCTCCCATAATAGGGAAAATAGCAACATGGTATGTTCCACTCTCTTCCACTCGTACTGTGACTGGTCCAGGAGACAGGTGCTCAGTGGTGCTATTTATATAGAGTTTGTGGACTTCAGTAATATTATTCAATTGTACAATCATTTGGAATCCAGTTACTGAGGAACCACCAGAATAAGAACACATTGCTGAGATAACATCATTCTCATAGGTCACACTGCAGTCTTGAAGTTCTGAAGATGTACTTTGACTGTAAAAAGCTATAAAAACACAGGAGTTACTACAATTAGTAGAGAAGAAAATTGTCTTTACCTTGTGGATTATCACTTAAAATAGAAAACATGTTAGTATTTGCTGGGTAGCTCACACTGTCATGGAGAGTTACATCTCTGTCAATATCATACACAGACATCTGATATTGTCCAGGATATATATCTGGTAATGTGTAGTTATGGGAAGAACTTCTATCCAATGGAAGGTAAATTGATTTCTTGAAATCGATGGATCTGTCTTCATTAATGAATATAAAAATATAGAGAGCCCCCATTGCTGTGGAATACTCAAAGTACTCAGTTGTAATAGTATGAGATGTGACATCAAAAGTGGCATTCATCACATCATGTGTACCTGTCACAATAATTATAGAAGTGTATTATCCATGGTCTACTGTACATGTCCTATAGAGGGAAGACTCACTTAGACTAACATAGGACACAGCTGATCCATTGATGTTGCTGGCATTAACAGAAACATTGTAGAAATGATTCTTTGGTATATTCTCACTTGTAAATGTGATATTGTTGGTTGTGATACTCAAGTCACTTCCTTGTATGTGAGTCTCATCTCCAGTGTTATTGTTGATAGCTGTCAGTTCACCATAACATACTGGAGCAGACTATTGTAATAATGCAACATGCAATAGTTCACAGTATACATATTATTTGCTGCTGTTATAAACAACTACATCAATAGTAAATTGAATTGTGATGCTAATAAGGGTCAGAGTCCTTTTAGCTAGTACTCATACTTGGACAGTATTTTCTTTACCTTCTAAGTGCACTGTCTTTGTAGATCTAGTATCATAGATCTGGTTATTTTCAAGACACTATTTTCACTGATCTCATAAAATCTTGTATTATGAAACAATTCACGTTTTTTTAATTTTCACTGAAGGGGAGGGATTTCAATAGGTAATGCTTTTGAATTTGTACATATTGAAGTTTTTTACTTTCTCTTACCTTTACCTACTGTGAAAATAGTGAAATTAAAGTGACAGTGAAATTAACCAGATCTACGGTACATACCATTATTATTTGATAGATAGATTCTGATATTGGGAGTAGTAATTCTTCACTTGCTCTTGGAGCTAATTAATGAGGAAAAAAATTAATGTATTTGATGGAAGTTCATTAAAATATGAATATGAACTTTCAAAACTGATACACACTGTGAACTAGAAATCCAAAGACTATAAAAAGTAACCTTTTACATGTAGAGAATCATACACTAAAGTTAGTTAGTTACAGGTGAATCATGGCAACTCACCAAACAAATGACCTGACTCTACATAGAGATAGCTTACAGACATAGAGCTACTATTCTTAGCTACATAAACTACACAATACTACTGATTATCAAATCATAGACTTTGACCTTCCCTAGCTATCTATAATGACCAAATTAAGACATACCAGAAAAATCCTGAGAGTATCCTAGTGTGACTGCTGTTCCATTGCCAGCCCCGTTCACAGGAGTTACAGTGAAGGTGTAATTATCACACACTCTGCCAAGGGGAATGGAGAAATTGAATCCAGTCACAGTGATCCCACACTCAGAGAGGACTATTGATGAGGAGGTGGAGTTTACTACATCCACACAGTATGTGATATCAGGGTCAACATTAGATATATCCAGAGTGAAGGGAGCTGTCCAAGTGAGGGAGATGTCAGTGCTTACTAGATCAACAGATGGAGATCCAACAGCAGCAAGTAGCCCTGCAAGTGTATTAATAATGGATGATAGATATTAGACTGTCAACAATTAAAAAATCATTACAGTAGAAGCATTCTGTACTCCTTAGTCCCTGACACCTGAATATAACATTATTATTGGAGGGTCAGCTAGTAGTGTCTTGGAACTTCCTCTGCATAGCTAACATGTAAAGGTGTCCTGAGACTATCTCCATCTGACACTTTCCTTCTCTATCTTACCTAACAGGCTTAACAAAAATACTAGGACAGTCTGTGATGATGCCAGATAACACTCACAAAATACCACAAAACAGCAAGTGGCAGAGTTTAAAGTTTACACCACCATATAACTAAATTCAGGTGAATCTATAGTTTGCAACTGACCTTGTAATAGTAGTGTAATAGTTTCAGATGACACATTTTCAGAAGCAAAGTTACCAATGCATTGGATGGTGGTAACATTGTGCTCCAGGGAAAGGTCAAAGGATAATTCAGCTGTTTTTGATATGCTATTATATTGTTGAGACACATTCACAAGTCTATTATTCTCCAGTAATGTTCCATTCACTAACCACCGGACACTCAATGCAGTACGAAATGGATTATTACAGAAGAAATCGAAATTGTCATCAGGGATGCCAACAGTCTTAGTAGGGAAAATGTTTACACCTACATTCACAAGGTTATTATAGAATCAGTAAGTCTTCCTATTACAATAGTGACAAAGATTTTAACAATAATTAACAGATATTTATTACTTACATAATCCCAACTATTAGCTATATCCACAAACTTATTTCTACATTATGATATTATAGATTGTTCTGTGGATGTTGTTCTTTCATGCATACATACTTATAGTATATACAACTAACTTAATATCATTTACTTTAAATCTGGGCATTCACTTGAACTGTTGATCTTTCCTTTGGGAACCTCACAGTAGACAGAGTAGTTGATTATAAGCTCAGTTTATGGTTTTTGTACAGATACAGATAAATGAACACAATGATAGTAAAAGTGCTCTATAAAATTTCTCTTTTTCCAAGTTATGAAGGTGCTAAAGTCTATTTGCGTTCACTTGCCCATGGAAGTAGTAGTGGTAGAGTGTGATTACGTAGTTGTGCATCATTAGTTGATTTAGCAAAATACTTGTGGATGAAGGTATGTGCGGGTAACTACACCCGTATAGTGATCTAAGCTGCTGGAATTTAGCTAAATAACGCACACCACATTCCGCGTGGTTAATAGAATGCTCTGTAATTTGCTTATGGGACATACAGCTAACTTTTGACTGGTAAGGCATAGAACATTATAAAAGTTATTAGAAAAAATTCTATGATAATTAGTTAACTGTTGGTGTTTGAAATTTTGAAATCGGATGAAAATTTAGCAAATATTCATGGTGCCAGGTCAACCCAAATAGACTTTAGTGTATTATTCTTAATCATTACCATTGGTAGCCATAGAAACAGGAGAGAACATCACCAACACCAGTGGGATCCAAAGCATATTCTGTATGTAAAGGTATAACCATGTGAAGTTTATATTTTCACCAATATCTAATGTAGCTAGCACAATCTCTGTTGAATCGATTATGGAGTACAACTAACACTGTACAGAATATATTTAAATCAACTTCAGAAAAGACTAACTGTATCTGCAGCATTACTATAACAGGTAGGCATTTCAGGGCCATTATAAAATGAATGCAGTAATAAACTCATTATAGTGTGTTCAAGACAGGACCCACTCAATTAAACCTTGGAGCCATAATAAATCTCCCTTTATATTAGTAACATAAATAAATTTTCATGCTTTGTGTGCACTCTACTGTAAGCCTTGAACCCAATTCATATAATTACAACTAGCTAGTACCTTAACATATGAGATAGCTCTCTTGTGAATTGATCCATTTTTGTGTGAGAATAGAACTAACTCCTTGCCAGTGGTCTCTCTCTGGGGTGAGAATGGAACTACTTCCTTGTCAGTGGTCTCTCTCTGGGGTGAGAATGGAACTACTTCCTTGTCAGTGGTCTCTCTCTGGGGTGAGAATGGAACTACTTCCTTGTCAGTGGTCTCTCTCTGGGGTGAGAATGGAACTACTTCCTTGTCAGTGGTCTCTCTCTGGGGTGACAATGGAACTAACTCCTTGCCAGTGGTCTCTCTCTGGGGTGAGAATGGAACTACCTTGTCAGTAGGCTCTTTCTCAGGTGAGGATGGACCTATTTCTTTGTCAGTGGGCTCTCCCTCAGGTGAGAATTGTCCAACTTCTTTGTGAGTGGACTCTATCTCAGGTGAGAATTGAGTTGTTACCTAGTTAGTGAAATTTCTCTTGGGTGAGGATGTGACACACAACTACACCACATTTACTATGTAACCATGTACATGGGATGCTGCTAGGCAATTATAGCCTTAGTATGCACCTCTGCTTGCCTGTGATAGAATACATATATGTTTGTGGTCTAACCACCAAGGAACTAGCTATGTGTGGTATTTAAATAATTTAATACTATACTACTGAATCTTCATTCCTTTATAATATTATAGCTAACTTACATTCATAATTGGAAGAACATACTGCAGCTCCTGAACATTATTGTGGAGTAAAATGGTTGAAAATTTTCCTTTCTCCTTCAAGTATTTTTGTATATATTGTGAATTATAAGATAGATTCATGCTTTGGCTGATGTCATCACAGTCCTCTTGCTCATGATTATTCGCAATCATTGCAACCAGATAGTCATCTTCATTAAACACATCCACATTGTTTGTATCATTCTCACTCCACTCTGACATAGTGACTTCAAACTAAGTAAAACAAAAGAGAAGCCTAAAATTTCTCCTGGTGTGTGGCATTTTGCAATAACTCTTACTAACTAACTGGCTACTCTTTATACTCACAACCACTTCTATTTCTTCTACCAAGATGTTCTAGTGCACTTTTTTATTTGATGTATTTCACTCTGAGATCACATAGCTAAGCAAATACCAGTAATCTTTGCACCTCACCAAGAAAGAAACCAAATTTAGGGATGTAATGGTTTAAGTGAAAAAAGTTTGTTGCTAACAAAAGGATATAGCTTATATAATGGCTATACTAACACACACATGATGGACACTTCATAGGTTGAGCATGACCTGGTTGGCCTACAGGAACCACAGCAACAGTTATTGTGTTATAAGATATTGAATAGGTTGAGCATGACCTGGTTGGCCTACAGGAACCACAGCTACAGTTATTGTGCTATAAGATATTGTATAGGTTGAGCATGACCTGGTTGGCATAGCTATAGGAACCACAACAACAGTTATAAGAGGTTGAGCATGACCATAAAATGCTTACACAAGCCACAGAAAATGTTAGAAGCTACACATTATACCTCTAAATTAAAGAAGTGAAGCTCTAAGTGTTGCAGTATGACATTGCACATAGAGTTAATGCTAGAATCATACTATTTCATTACTTTTACTACATGATACATAGTGTTTGGATCAAATCATGTGGTCAGTTAGCTCTCAAAAACCAAGAGAAAGGGAGGGATGGAGGGAGGGAGGGAGAGAGATGTAATTATGAGGAAAGAAAGAAGTTTTGAGTATCATTGAACTTGAGCAAGAGTAGCTAACAGGTACATGGTTAAGACAAAATATTATGACAAAATAAAAATATGAGCATGGTTTTAAACTTTCACAAACATAGTTGACAGTCTGAGTAGCTTCTTAGGTTATGCAATTGAAATGGAGAAATAAAAACATTCTCCTCCTAATTGTGTACATTGGTAATGAATAAGGTTGAGCCTTGAAAGAGTTGAACATCAATAGGAGTGTAGAGAAGATGAAGAACAAAGTCTTACAGGGACACTTTTTATCCTTCAAGGAGACACCCTCTGATATGCACTACAGGGTATATCAATCTAGCTTCATAGATCTACATATATACTACAGTAGACTCTTACACTTGTTTACTAATATAACACAAAACTCCATCTATTGACCAGTACAAATTGGCTTCAGGAAACCAGTCAAGGAATCCTCCTGTTTATCATTAATTTTAAGCACCATTTTCTCTATAGTCCCAGAACCAACTCCCAGCCCTCCAAAGAGGGGTGTTGTCAAGTGATTTCTGCTGGGTAAGCCAACCTCATACAAATGCATTGTGTGAGTCTTGTAAATGACCCAAGATCACAAGATGAGCTGCATTAGTTTTGATGGAATTCTCCAAGTTTGAAGAAACAAGAAACATGATGCACATACTCAGTGTGTGCTATTGAATTGCTATACATGTACTGAACCAAGGAGACTTTAATAGTTGACCACACCTCCCATGATCAACCATTACCTATTGTTATCTGCCTTATAACCAATAAACTAATGTTGAACTTTACTAATACATGTAAAGAGTTGGCAAAGAGTAATGCATGCTTTAATGTGACAATAAATATAGTGCCACTGCAGCAAGAAATGATGTAATAGTTCTTTTCACGTAAGGTACCAAGGAATTTATTCTTGCATGACGTCACATCCGGGGTACATTCTTTGCAACCGCAGTGGATTTTGCCATAGAACTCTATTGAAAATTCTATCATTTCTATCTGTCATAGCGCTACAGTACAATCACTGCTCTTTTTATAAGAATTTTGATGAAAAATTGAAACCTTTCACTATTGACTGCTGTAAATCCGGTGGGCTAATCTTTTTCCAGCGCTGAGAAAGAAAACGGTGAGAAAGATGCCTAGATACTAGTTAGGAGAGTAGAAAGGTGGTGCTGAGAGACATTTGCTGGAAATCTAGTGGCTAGCTGTTAGTCTATTCTAGCCTAGCCTAGCTATTCTACTTAATAACTAGTTCACTCTGTCTCCTTCTCTAGGTATTCATGGTTGATGAACAGATGTTTAAGTGTTATGTATGCTTTACCTGAAAGACACCTAGCTAGATGAAGTAGTAGAATAGCTAGCTAGGTTAGAATAGACTGCCAGCTTAGCTAGGCTAGAATAAACTACCAGCTAGCCAGTAGATTGCCAGCAAATGTCTCTCAGCACCACCTTTCTACTCTCCTAACTATAGTATCTAGGCATCTTTCTCACCGTTTTCTTTCTCAGCGCTGGAAAAAGATTAGCCCACTGGATTTGCACCAGTCAATAGTGAAAGGCTTCAATTTTTCGTTAAAATTCTTATAAAAAGAGCAGTGATTGTACTGCAGCGCTATGACAGATAGAATTTTCAATAGAGTTCTATGGCAAAATCCACTGCGGTTGCAAAGAATGTACCCCGGATGTGACGTCACACAAGATTAAATTCCTCAGTACCTTACATGAAAAGGATTATTGCTTGTCATGACACACAGTTCTCATGTATCATACAGTGGTATACTGAATACTAAGAGATCCAGTGAAGGATGAACACTACCACAAACAGTAATACTATACTCACTCACTTACTACTTGAGTAACTATCCTGGATGGAAGGATGTGAGGGCAGTCAGAGGTTCCCACTCTATCCAGCTACAGCTCACTAATTCAGCACAGTTTCAAGTAACAGACAATATATGACAATAATAGTGAAACAGATCAATTACATTTATCCCTACTTACAGACACTCTCTGATATGTACTGCAGGACATATAGAATATAGCTACAAAGACCACTCTAGCTTCATACCAACTACACGAGACTTTGTCCACACAAAACTTGCTAATAATATTCATTAGAATCTGATAATGAATTTACCATAATCCCACATTAATTGACCAGTACACATGCCATGGTCCATACTATAATGAATTTATCTAACACCAGAAGCCAGTCAAGGAATCTTTCGGTTTATCTACCATGAGCACCATTTTCTCTATAGTCCCAGAAAACTAACTCTCAATCAGGGGTGTTGTCAAGTGATTTCTGCTGGGCAAGCCAACCTCATATCAATGCCTTGTGTAAGTCTTATGGTTGACCTGAGATCACAAGATAAGCTGCATTAGGCTTGATGGAGTTTGAAGAAACAAGGAACATGATGCACACACTCAATGTGTGCTGTTGAATTACTATACTGAACCAAGGAGACTGAGAATAGTTGACCACACCTTACCCTTCAATAAGGTTATCAAAGGAACAAGATAAGTCCCAAGATCTAATGTCATCCAACTTCACCAATACTGAGTCGGTAAGGAGCAATGCATGCTATACTATAGTGAAATTTGTTACCATTCCAGCAAGTAATTATGTAATATTGCTTGGCATGACACATAGTTCTCATGTATCTAAGGAGATCCAGTGGAGGATGAACACTACCACAAACAGTGAGTAATACTATACTCACTCACTCACTACTAGAGTACCAGTAAAACTATGGGTTCTTCCCTCTGTAAAACTATGGATGGAAGGATGTGTATCCTATATATACCTATAGCTAGATAGTTATTCATAGTAGGAATAGCTATAACACCAAAGTATTATTATTCTCCCACGGCTTTCATCTGTTATCATGAAATAACAGTTACTATGAAAGCTGGTTAGTACAGTTCATTCAAACCACAAATGATTTCTCTTCAGGAATTCCACAGCCAGAGCTCCTGGTGGAATTCCAACTGGTCCAGTAATACAGCAGTCTATCAGAGCCCCTGGTGGAATTTCAATACCAGCAGTCAACCAGAGTCCCTGGTGGAATTCCAGCTAAAGCTTCCTAAGTTCTATGTCAGTGTTATGTCTTTCTGTGCTCTCACAACTAGTACATAATCAACTATATCTCTATACTAATATCATCCCACACATACTGTTAAGTACATGTAATAGTAGACTGGGAAAACTCTGGAGCTAGAAACATGTCATAAAGTCCATGTGTATTGAGGTTACCTTTAATGTCTAAGAACATAATGGAATTCATGCACAGTCCTACAATGTAATTAGCCTAGGTATGATCCATTCATCTCATAGCCTATTACTCAAGAGTATTCACATGATCTTCTCAGTTTGGTATATATGTGGTCAGCTATCTTTCCATTTAAGATCTCTATAGATGAATCAATACAATAAAGCTATATTGCTGCCTCTGATAATTAAAAAGACAAGATATTGTGGGAGAGCAGTTTGGCAAAAATTGTCATGGACAAAAGCCATTAGAAAAGGTTCACACAATAGAAACCTCTCTTTTGACTCTCTAGTGTAGGGTTTGTTTCACTCGCCAACAAGTATTTTTTCTTTTTCTCGCTGGTACTATTATGACCCAAACTCCAAAGGAATGACATTAGTATGTGGGTTACACAAGACCCTTCCAATTTCCCAGAAGGGCTGGTCTACAAAACTAAGTGATAATCTGAACATGACTAGTCTCATAATACAAGATAGTCTGTAGACTCTCTATTGCCAGAGTCTGGCCACACCCAAATAAGTCTGGGGGTACCAAATTGAAGGTCTCATGCAAGCTTAACAGATTCAAGAGTCTTAACATAGCTTACCTGAATTCTCAGTTTCACAAACCAGTCAGAAAAATCCAGAAGGCCACCAGAGGTCTGTAGGGATAGCTCCCCCTCTTCCCCCCACCCTCCCAGCTATACAGAAATTTCTAGATAGAACCCTGTAAGGTCAGTTTTTCTGACAGCTTCATGAAGCCCAATTTATTGCTCTCTATCAGTATTGTGCTAGCTATCAACTACCTCTCCCACTTTCCTGTCATAGGCTTCTGATATGTATAATATGTTCTGGGCTGAGCTCCTAGAAATTGGCTCTACCTAACCAGGTCCAGATTCCATTGCACTAACTATAAAATTACTAGATGATGCATTACACTTCACCCACAGCACCACACTCCATCCACTGTACCACACTTTACCCACAGCACCACACTCCACCCACAGTACCACACTTCCCCCACTAAGACACAGGACCTACAGCCAACATCAGCACTTCTGGTGCCAAGACAAAAAATATATATAAAATCTTACAGTACAAAATTCTATAATATAGTTAAAATGTTACACAAGCCACAGAAAATTTTACTTTTTGGTTTATACCTTTAAATTAAGCTCTAAGTGTTGCAGTATGGCTATAAAGGTAACAGTCTGAGTAGCTTCTTAGGTTACACAGGGTATAGCCACAAAGACTAATCTAGTTTCATAGATCTATATACTTATGGTAGACTCTTACACTTGTTATTTGTTTATCTATACCACACAAAAGTTTATCTCTCCATGAAGATTGACCATGTCCAAACAAGTTGGCTTCAGAAGGAATCTTCCTGTATAATTATTTACCCCAATTTAATCACCACTTCCTCTAAAGTCCCTCAGCTAGACCTGAGTACAATATGCTTTTAATTTTTCCTATTATGCTATGTTCCTATTCTCCTTATATTGCCTATTATTCTATACCATTATTCCCCATTATTTCCCATTATTCCCCATTATTCCCCATTATTCCCCATTATTCCCCATTATTCCCCATTATTCCCCATTATTCCCTAAAAATAATAGATAATTCCCTAAATGATAGATGTCCTTCTAAGCAACCTTGCTGCTGTTCATTAAAAGTGTTGTTCAAAAGTGAAAATACTCTTTCTGTGAAGGCTGAATCAGTAAAATCATTCTGCACAAGATGGACCAGTGAGGGAGCTCACCAGCATGCACATTCCACCACTTTAGTTGATCAAAGTTAGAGTTATCAGAATTGAAGCTTTAGCTAGCTATCATGCTAATTCAGCTTTCAGGTTGGATAACAGAATTATCTACAAAAAGGAAAACTTTCAGTTGATCAAGGTCAGAAGCTGTTGGCTGAATTTCATGTATATATCTGATGGGTGAAAACAACCAGGCTGCCCTGAATACAGTTAAAGTCACTTTTGTTGAAAGTATTGGATGCCACATGTGCACTGCACATGAATTTGTAATGCATGACTAGGTGTGTAGGTGACCAGTCGTGGTGCATGACAATGACAGGCTCAGCTAGCTAGCCTGCACTGCCCTGCAGCAGGCTAGCTGAGCATGTCAATGGTGTCTGTTATGCTGCCTGCCCTGAGCTAAGAGCAATAGCTGAAACTCCTGAAATTATTACCATAATATTATGTTTCAATTATGCCCCATTTAAGATTATGCCCAAATGAAGCCTATTATGACAAAAGAAGATGCTGCATATTGTACTCAGGCCTACCCCCAGCCCTCCAAATAGGGGAGGAATTGGTTATCAAGTGATTTCTGCTGACCTGAACTGTTACATCAGTGCATAAGTCTTGTGATTGACCCAAGATAAGCTGCATTTGATTTGAACATGATGCACATACTTAGTATGCGCTGTTGAATTACTATGCTAAACTAAATAATAGTTGACCACACCTTACCTTTTAATAGTGTTTTCAAAGGAAGTCCTAGGATCTAAAGTTTACAACCATTACTTATTATCATCTGCCCATTAAACTAATGTTGAACTATACTAATAAAGAGTTGGTAAAGGGTAATGCATGCCTTAATGTATAGTTTCAGAAATATAGTGCCACTGCTGCAAGAAATGATGTAATTGCTTGTCATGACACATAGTTCTCATGTATCCACTTCATACAGTAGTACATTGAACAATAAGAGATCCAGTGGAGGATGAACACTACCACAAACAAGTAGCAGTACTATACTCACTCACTCACTACTTGAATACCAGTACAACTATGGGTTCTTTCCTCTGTAAAGCTATGGATGGAAGGATGTGTATTTTAGCTAGTTGGATGACCTATAAAGATAGTAGGAATAGCTATAACACATATTTGTAAGTGATGTCATTCATTATTGATTTTCCCAGCTAGTGCCATGTTATTATATCATTGGAGTAGGAAATGTCTCACAATGACAATTATCATATGAAAGTTGCTAGTTTACTTAGGCTCCTCTTCAGACTTCCTAGCTTCAAATGTCAGTGTTGTCTTTCTGTGCTCTCACAACCAGTACATAATCAACTAGTATCCATTTATTAAGTACATGTATCAAGAAGAGTGGGAGAACTCTGGAGCTAGAAACACTTCATAAAGTCCATGTGTATTGAGGTTACCTTAATCTCAAAGAACATAATGCAGCTAATAATTCATACAAATACTATATAGTATGATAGGCCTAGGTATGCTAACAAAACAACTCCATTCAAAATACCCTATTACTCAAGAGTAGTCACATGATTTTCTCAGTTTGGTATAATATGTGATCAGCTATCTTTCCATTTAAGATCTCTATAGATGGATCAGCACAATAAGGCTACATTGTTGTCTCTGATAATTACAAGGTATTGTGAGAGAGCAGTTTGGCAAGGATCATCATTGACAGAAGTCATTAGAAAAGGTTCACACAATAGAAATCAATCAGGCTACTACAAAAGTGGTTCTTGGGTAAGTTTGAAACAAAGAAAATATAATCATGTTAATTAAAAACTTCTTAAAATCACAGAACTACACACTTGGAGTGAGATAAACTGGACAAACAAACAAGTCTTTTTGAACTAAGCTCTATCTATGACCTCTCCTTTGACTCTATAGTGTGGGGTTTGTTTCACTCAACCCCAAACTTTTTCTAAACACCAAAGGAATGACATTAGTATGTGGGTTACACAAGATCCCTCCAATTTCACAAAAGGGGCTAGTCCACAAAATTAAGTGATAATCTAAACATGACTAGCTACAACATAGTCTGTAGACTCCCTATAGCCAGAGTCTGGCCACACCCAAATAATAACATGGAGGTTCCAAGTTGTAAAAAGCTCATACAAGCTTAATATTCTGAGGTCATATCATAATTATATAACACACAAAAGAAATTGGTATTAGCTGTTAGTTATTGTTTCTAAGTTTTACCTTCTACATAGCTAGTTACTCAATAGCTGTATATAGCTAGCTAGCTAGTTTATATCACATAACAAATGAACAATTAGTCTCCTGCGTGCCAGACTCTTACATTGAGAAAGAGTCTGGACAAATTCCATAGACAATTTTGTTTCAACTTGCCAATGATCTTGTGGCGGGCATGTGCAAAACATCACCATACTTCACAGTTTTTGAATGTTTATTTTTGCGTGAGTGCATGTATACCTACAGAGTACTCGCACTAAAAGCAAAGCGCAGACTTTTACTAAATTCGTGACGTGTATCGCATCATAGAGTTGTGTATGATGTCAATAAGTGCTGACTGTGCACAACAAGATAGTCTATGGAACTTGTCCAGACTCTTTCTCAATGTAAGAGTCTGACACGCGCAAGACTATGAACAATAGCTAGCTAGTAACTACTTCATGAATCTCAAGGTATTTAGCTACGTACATAACAGATTCACGAGTCTTATCTACCTAGGTAATAGCTTACTCTATCATGCAGAAATCATTAGTTGCAACCACATATAGTCAAAAAATCCATTCCATAAATTTTAAGCATCATGAATATTATTATAACTGTTATATCCGCACGCAGCACAATGAAATAGCCTCCCATCACTCTACTCCTCCCATCACTCTACTCCACCCAAAGGTTTCAGATCTACTCAAAAGTTACTTTCAATTTATAATGCAAGTTATCATTCCATAATACTGAAGAAGTTGTGGGGACAGTTGTAAATATTGTCCCTAAGAATGTGAAGGCCCCCCATACTGGATGACAGATACACTTGAAGCAGCCTAGAAATATACACCCTATAAACCTCTATACATATATACCAATACAACCCTATACACACCCCCTATATACCCTATAACCCTCTATATATCCCAATACAACCTATACATACCCCCTATACACCCTATAACCCTCTATATATACCAATACAACCTATACATACCCCCTATACACCCCTATAACCCTCTATATATACCAATACAACCCTATACATACCCCCTATACACCCTATAACCCTCTATATATACCAATACAACCCTATACATACCCCCTATACACCCTATAACCCTCTATATATACCAATACAACCCTATACATACCCCTATACACCCTATAACCCTCTATATATACCAATACAACCTATACATACCCCCTATACACCCCTATAACCCTCTATATATACCAATACAACCCTATACATACCCCCTATACCCTCTATATATACCAATACAACCCTATACATACCCCCTATACCCTCTATATATACCAATACAACCCTATACATACCCCCTATACCCTCTATATATACCAATACAACCCTATACATACCCCCTATACCCTCTATATATACCAATACAACCCTATACATATCCCCTATACCCTCTATATATACCAATACAACCCTATACATATCCCCTATACACCCTATAACCCTCTATATATACCAATACAACCCTATACATATCCCCTATACACCCTATAACACACACAATACACACCTCCATTATTATATATCTTTCCTAGCTATATACATATGCATAGTCCATCTAGAGTAGACAATAACACACACATGTATTTATAGCACTATGCCAACAGATAAAGATAACTAAACTCCATTAACATGTTTATAAAACAGTCAGGGAGTTGAGTCATGACAACAGGTCAAGGTCAGACATGTGATTACATATTACACTGAGCCTTACAAGGTCCTCCCCTTGCTATCACTAAAGTGTATCTACAGGTTGGGGTCACAATAGGCCATTGTCTGGCCCTCAATGTCAAATGGATCAGGGTGGTAGGGATAAACTGAAAACAACTCTTTAAAGTTTAGATTCAAAACTATTCCAGTACAGCAGTTATCTGAGTATAGCTGACAAGATCAATAGGCAGAAAACTTCATAGTAACCACACACAGAAAACATGTCCACAATTCCAGCTTCACCATGACAAGGTGGAATTATAAAAGACAGAACATTAGAAGACCATATTATCTTCTGTCTGCATTACATCTTGAAGTTATGTATCACTTACAGCCCCTCCAGAGAATGGATCAATGAAGTCTGCCCAGTAGTCTGCACCATTTAAACGTTAGCTCCTCCACAAACTGAAGAAAGAAAAGAATAATTTTAGGACTCAATGATAGATTCTGTGTTAGTTGGGTATCAGCTGAATATCAAGAGGTAGAGGTATATCATCTATCACATGTAGAGAGTGTTAGTACATGCACTCTCTCATATCTGACTTGAAGCCTTTGACCTGGTCTATTCTTGTTCATATGAACACTGGAAACTGGAGGTTAGGCAGAAAAATGGCTTAGTATGTGTTTCTACTTGGTTTTAGTTATGCTCCCACTGACTAGATCATCAAACATGACATTTTTATTTTTGGTCTTTTGAGACTCATGCATTCTTCGTGGTTAATGAGTCATACATGTGTACACACACTTATACTCTCAGTCAGAGTATTCATGGACCAAATGACTCACAGCTTTGATCTGTTAGCCCATAATAGTAAACATGTACATACATGCATATTACATGCACATATAGATGATCTGTGAGTGAACATTTTCTTAACTTTAGAATTACATAACATAGAACACTTTCTCTTTCATATACTGTATTTATTCAACATAACCAAATGCTCTAACATGTTTACAATAATAATAGGGTCCTGGAAGTCTGGTCACCTGGACATCCATTATTACTCTGACAGAGGGTGTACATAACATATGGATAATACTCTCTCTCTTCTTCTACCTCTAGAGACCAACCTGTCATATCATTCACAGTACACTGACTTAGAAGAATAACATCCCCCTGGATGGAGACACCCGGGAAGAATAGCATACCCTGGAACTTCCTGTGCCACACACTTGACTGTGCCTTGAGGTTTACTTTTCACCAAGGATATAATTGAAGCGACATCCTCAACACCATTGTTAGTATCTGTGCCTATTGTGCTGGTGGTGGGTGTTTCAGCAGAGAGACCCACAGCTCTGGGGTGGGGTGGAGGAGATGTGAGGATGTCTAGAAACTATGAATTCATTACTTTAAAAAGCTTATTAACTTAGTTAAGTCATAAATTGGTCGATGATCATTACCATGTTATTCTCCTCCTCCTCCTCCTTCATTGTCATCCATACCTACAATATATAGCACACATACTTCTTCATGATAATTAAGAGCTTATAAAATGGAAATATAGAGCCACACATCTTCTAAATTACAATGCCACACCTTCTAGTATAGCCATTAACCCCACCTATTACTGCAACACCCCCTTTTAAGGTCTACAGGCTAGATAGCAGGGCAACACAGCAGGGCCACACCTCCCCACAGTGGGTTCCACACCCCCTTACTAAGGTCATGATGGTCACCATCAGTGTCACACCTCCTCACTCTTACTTCTATTGATTATCACACCTCTCTCTAGTGGTTTGTTTATAGGGTAGTAGCTGATCTAGCTATACATACATTATAGAGCACCTTAACAGCACCATGTAGAGTGAGACCCAGGAGGGATGGGAGAGGTGGTGGTGTGGTGGCAGTGGTGGTCTTCTTGAGAGTCAGAGGAACAATTAGCAGCTACAATTTGGCGGGTAAAAGAATGACGTGTAAAATTAAGTATTAATAATAATTATAATAATTTTATAGTCTCGAGCTCGCAAGCGCGAAGCCAGACCCTTACTTCTTGTAAAGGAGCCCTCGTTCCTTGCGTTTTGGTGTGTCTTCACATTTAAGGGTATGTGTAACCCACCGTGGAGATGTTTGACCCCAATGTGACCCTCTCAACCTCTGGGATGGTGTGAGTAGTAGCTATTGCCCAAATATGCTAATTTTTTTTGCCTATTATTCCATTCTACAATTCCTCTAAATCCTACCTATTATTCTAAAATAACTGCCTATTATTCTAACATAATTTCTCAAGTCAACCACGTCCACATTTAGTAATGTGTTATTTATTGTAATTGATAGTTCAATATAGTCTTCCAGAGATCTCTGTTCATCACTAAATGAATAGAGAAAAGGCTCTCTCTGCTGCTGCAGAGGATGGCTGCATTAAAAGTATCATTTGGCCAGCAAGGGAGGTTTTGAGAGTGCTGTTTCCACCATGCAGTTTTAGAAACTGTAGAGGAAACATCTTCAGCTTTTGCTAAGTATGTAGCAAGCTCACTCTTCAAACCATTATTACTGCTTCATGTGCATATTACTTGACATAATAGAAATGTGCATGAGGTTGACAGCAGCTGACATCAGTGACATCACCTGACATTACCTATTATTCTAAAATATTTCCCTATAATTCCAATTATTTTAGACCATACCTATTATTCCAAAAGCAATGCTAGCATATTTGGGCAATGGCTAGTGAGTAGCTATAGATAGAGCAATAATGTGTGTGTGTGATTATCATTAATAATTAGAAGGTGTGGCAAAAACTGTAATTGATGAGGTAAGGCTCTATTTTCATTTTATAAGTTCTTATCATCAAGAAATATCTGTGCTAGGTATGGATGACAGTGAAGCAAGGAGGAGGAGGAGAATTACATGGTAATGAGGAGTTAATAATGAGTACCATAATTCTAGACATCCTCACCTCTCCTCTCCATCCCTCTCTGGAGCTACCATTTAGCTAATTTTTCAGGACTAGGGCTAAGGCAAGGCTTTAAAAGAAGAATGACAAGTCATGACAGGTGCAGCAAGAAACTAGCAGTAGTGTACAGTAATATTATTATTGGACCAAAGTTATTATTCCATATGATCATAACAATTAATAGAATCCCCTACTGTCCGTGTGCTCTGCTATCAACTTAGAAAGGGGGTGTGGAATCCACTGTGGAGAAGTTTGACTCCAATTGTGACTCTTGACCTCTGGGAGGGTGTGTGTGTGGGTATATGTGTATAATAGTAATGGGTGTGGTCATTGGTTATACTAGAAGGTGTGATTTAGTTCCATTTTATAAGTGTGGTAAAGTACTATCTCATTAACATTCTTACTGGTATAATTGATTTTTAGTCATGCTATTTAAGTGTCTGTGCAGTCATCTTTTATCAGTTATCAGAATTATTATCCATAATAAGATTTGCTCTATGTTCCGTGTTGCGTGCATAACTTAAGATACTACAATAAGCTTTTAATTATGAAGTATGTGCAATATAATTGTAGGTAATTGATGACAGTGAAGGAGGAGAAGGAGAATTACATGGTAATGATCATCAACCAATTCTTGGCTTAACAAAGCTTTTTAAAATAATGAATTCACAGTTTCTAGCTATCATCTCCTCTCCACCCCTCTCTGGAGCTATGAATCTCTCTGCTGAAACACCCACCACCAGCACAACAGACATAGATACTAACAATGGTGTTGAGGATGTCACTTCAATTATTTCCTTGATTAAGAGTAAACCTCAAGGGACAGTCAAGTGTATGGCACAGGAAGTTCCAGGATTCTTAGTAGTGGACTTTACGGTCTCCAGGATGATATTCTGCTGATTCAGCAGAGTGTGAATGGTGACAGGTTAATCTCCAGAGGTAAAACAGGAACATGTAAGGACCTCAGGTCCTCTCTAAATTGTGCCCACCCAATTTGCATTAAAATTAGTAGTCAGAGTGTAAAGTTCAGTCACTTTTCAAGTGCTATTTATAGAGGGAACATATTTTCTTACCAACACCCTATAATTAGTAAAAAGGTTTCCCATCCATTAATTATACGTGTATACATGTGACTGACTGGTGTAGAGAGGTTATAGTTATAGTGAGCTTGGAATTGTAGCTCATTTGAGGGATTTGTTCTTGGTTATGAGCAGACCTGGTGAGATTTGTCAGACATGTTGGATCACTAATAGTACAGCCAGATGGTTTACACATGTCAGTGGCCCTGGGTAACTCTGACCTGGAATGTTGTCCAGTGGTTCTGTGGGCAATCCAATGTCATCCATATGATGTGTACACACAGTTATACCCTCTGTCAGAGTAATAGTGAATGTCCAAGTAACTGGACTTTCAGGACCTTTATACCTTAACATTATTATAACAGACTTTCCAACCCTGGTTGTAAGAAATGAGGGTGATTATGACAGAGTGTCAAAACCTGAAGGCCACTTGAGGGGGAGGATCCTCCCCTCCCTAATGCAAAGCAAAAACATGTGAAGTAAATGAGAGGTTTAAAAGTAGTGCAACAGGTGACTCATAGATTCATATACACCCTCCCACATGACTACATACTAACTACAGAACTTATTATTAGAAGCATGTAGGTTATTAGCTAGAATTTGAGCATATCTGTTTGTTATATATGAAGTATCCTTTATAGAATCTTGAAGTAACTGTTCTGTGGGTTCAAAGGAATGACATGATTTACCTTTAATTACAGGAAGATTACTTATTAATAACCCTAAATATTCATGAGTCATTAGCTAAAATGAGGGTGACCTTGAGGAATATGAGGGTAAGAGGGTGAGTATAACTAAATGAGGGTGACACCCTCGCAATGAGGGTGAGTTGGAAGGTCTGTTATAAACGTGACGTGCTTATATTAGAGTGTTTAGTTATGTTGATATATGAAAGAGAAAGTGTTCTATGTTATGTTATTCTAAAGTTATTCACATATCACTAGGCCTATGGACATTATGCCGGCATAAATTTGAGCATAATAGGTTACTAAAAGCATTGGGAATAATGAGGACATAATAGGGAGTTTTTTTGGGTGAACTAATAGCAGCCTTGTTGACCTGCCTATATGGCTTGTTCTGTGTTACTCTGCTCTTTCTATCTATCTGTTTATTAAAATCTACATTATTATAATATGGTACTACTGTACCACAGTTGTATAATATCACCATACTGTGGCACCAGATGGCACAATACTATTTACAGCTCTGCCATAATGACTATTTTCAATGAATGGGGCATAATTTTAGGGCATAATAGGGCAAGTTGGCAAAGAATCAGAGCATAGCATAATAGGCAAAATTATTATAATGTGCATAGCTAGGCCTCTACAGATCACCTACATAATGTGCATGTAATAACACCAGCTGCATGTAATATAATTATACATGTACATGTACGTACATGTAATTTGATATGTACTATTGTTGCTGAGTCAATGCTGCTGACTATCAAAGCTATGGGTCATTTGAACATCCATGAATACTTACTCTGATAGAGAGTATTAAGTGTGAGTACTCAATGACTCATTGACCACACAGAATGCATGAATCTCAAAAGCCAAAAAATATGAATGTCATGTTTGGTGATCTAGTCAGTGGGAGCATAGCTAAAACCAGTAGAAACACACACTAAGCCATTTTTCTGCCCAACTTCCAGTTTCCAGGGTTCAAGTAAATAAGAATAGACAAGGTCAAAGGATGATGAGAGAGTGTACTAACACTTTCTATGTGTGATAGATGATATACCTCTATCTCTTGACATTCACCTGATACCCAACTAACACAGAATCTATCATTGAGTCCTATCTAGTTTTCCTTTCTTCAGTTTGTGGACAGTGCTAAAGAGATATGTTCAGGTTTAAATGGTGCAGACTACTGGGCAGTCTTCATTGATCCATCCTCTGGAAGGGCTGTAAGTGGTACATAACTTCAAGGTGTAATGCAGACAGAAGATATGTATGTTTCTTTGTCTTCTAATGTGTAGAATGTTCTTGCTTTTACCTTGTCATGATGTAGCTGGAATTGTGGACATGTTTTCTGTGTGTGTGTAGAACATATCTCACTGTCCTCTGTATAACTAGTTTACGTGTATATTATATCTGAGTTGCTATGTTCTGTCTATTGATCTTGTCAGCTATAAGATGTTATATTAGGATGACTGCTCTACTGGAATAGTAAACTTTCTCTTAATAAAAGATTTAATGTTTCAGTTTATCCCTACCACCCTGAGGTGACATTGAGGGCCAGAGAATGGTCTATTGTGACCTGTCCTCAAAGCCACACTGTAGATACACTTTACAAAGTAGTAGTGACAGTAAGGGCCGAGGACCTTGTAGGGCTCATTGTAATGATCATGTGTCTGACCTGGTTATTCATTGACCTGTTGATCCAAATGTTTTGTAAGTTTGTTCTGGAGTTTAGATATCTTTATCTGTTGGTATAGTGCTATGAATGTTGGTTGTTTTTACATGTGTGTGTTATCTTTACTCCTGTTGTCTACTCTCTAAGGAATTGGGAATTAGTCAACTAGACTAATACACTGAATGTACATAGCTAGGTAAAGATATGATAGAGGTGTGTTTTAGGGGTGTGTATATGGGCTGTATTGTGGTATATAGGATGTACATAGAGGATTATAGTGGTGTGTGTAGGGGTGGGGTGGAGGGGAGGGGAGGGGAGGGGAGGGGAGGGGGTATGTGTATAGGGGTTGTATGGTGGCTACTATTGTGTGTGTTTATTTCCTTGAGGAATTGGTATGTCTAGTGTGGGGGGTTGGTTTGGCAGATTGTTTAGTAGGATGGTATGTTAATTGGTTGTGTTATTTTAGGTATGTAAATAGCTTAATGTCTGTAATAGTGCATCTTCTTACTCTATATATTCCTGTTGTATGTAGTGTGTGGTGAAATACCAACTTCTTCCCACAGTCCATTTCATAAGCAGACAGGTAAGACTGTCATGAACCAATTTACCTATAGCAGGTAAGAATCTTTGTGCAGTCTATTAATGAGTTATTTCAGTAAAGTTTTGTCCCTAACTAATAACCCTCCAAAATGCTTTTAGTGAGAAACCTATTCCTCTACTATAAGAGATACAATTACTTGTTGTTTGTTTGTTTGTTTGTTTGTTTGTTTGTTGTAGTATTTCGGTGCCTATTCCAGTTCCACTCTGTTTGAGACTGATGACAGATTCAGATATCTTGGATTTGATATAACCTAGGCTGCTACAATTGTATCGGTCATCCAGTATGGGGAAGCCTTCACTTCCTAGGGACAATATTAATACAACTGCTCTCACAACTTCTCCAGCTGTTCAGTTATAACTTGTATAATAATAATAATAATAATAATAATAATAATAATAATAATAATAATAATAAATTTATTTGGGGAGAGGGGGCAGTGAGGGGGAGGGGGGGGCTATTTCTGGGTGCTTCAATGTGTAAATTTCCTTACAGTATTCTTATAGTAATCTTATTTTATATTCAGTAATCTTATATTATTATATTGTATAATACTAAATTGTATAATATTCATAGTATTTTAGTGGGGGAGTGGATTTTTCTTACTTATTATAATTATAATGAACGCTAGCTACTGAGGATTCGACTTGTTTATGTATGGTAAGCTGTTACCTAGCTTTTTAAGAATCATAAATCTGTTACGTAGGTAAATACCTTGAGATTCATGAAGTAGTTAGCCAGCTAGCTGTCATTCATTTATTATGTAATCCTAGGCTATAGCTATGGCTATTGATTGAGAATGGATAGGGTAAAACCTAATAAACATACAGTAACAGCATTTCCCTTGTGTGTTATTTATGGAATGACCTCACATAGTAAGCTTGTATGACCTTTTTACTAATCCTCTTCAACTTGGCAGTCCCAGACTTATTATTTGGGTGTGGCCAGACTCTGGGTCTACTAACTATCTTAGGACTATATAGTTATGTTCAAATTATCACTTAGTTTTGTGGGCTACCCCTTGGAAGGGCCTTGTGTAACCAGCATACTAATAGCATTTCTCTGGAGTTTGGCTGATAATAGTACTAGCCAAGAAAAAGAAAGGGTCAAGCTAGACAAACCCCACACTAGGAGTCTATTTTGTGAACCTTTTCTAATGGCTTTTGTTCATGATGATTCTTGCCAAACTGCTCTCCCCCAATACCTTGTATTCTTCTAATTATCAGAGACAACAATGGAGCCTTATTGTGTTGATCCATCTGTAAAGATCTTAAATGAAATGATAACTGACCACATACTGAGAAGATCATGTGATTACTCTTGAGTTATAGATGAATAGAGCATACCTAGGCTAATCATTATTATCTGTGCATGAATTACATTATGTTCTTTTAGATTAAAGGTAACCTCAATAGCTATACATTATGCTGGAGTTTTTAGTTCTTCCTGTCTACTTGATGCATGTATTTAATAAATGGAACATTATGTAGTATAGAGATTATGTACTGGTTGTGAGAACAGAGAAAGACATAACAGTGATAACTTGAAGCTAGGGAGGAGCTGTTCCTGGTTTAAGTAAACTATGTAGCAACTTCAGTATGATATTGTCACTGTGAGGCATTTCCCACTCTGAATGATATGAAAACGAGGCACTAGAAATGAAAGCCTGGGGGGAAACAGTAATTTAATAATGATAGTCGCTAATAATAATTATGTTATAGCTATTCCTACTATAAGATACTTTGTAACTAGCTAGGTGTAGGATAAACATCCTTTGGTGACCCATAGTTGTACTTGTATTCAGGAAGTGAGTATGGTATTACTGTTTGTGGTAGTGTTCATCCTCCAGTGGGCTTCTTAGTGTTCAATGTACCACTGGATACATGAGAATTGTGTGTCATGACAAGTAACTAGCAAGTTAAGTACCTGTCACACAGTGGCACTTAGTGTACAAGGTAGCTAAAGCATAGTTCCAGAAGATTCACTGCCGGGAGTTAGGTGTAATAAAAAAGATGGTGTAAAAAAGATGGTGTTAGCTCATTAGCTCACTCCATCTCTCCCCCCTCTAAGATGTAAGCTTCATTGAGCTTATTCATGAATAGGTAGGTCACTGGTTGTCAGCCAGTTGAATTATCCATGATTTCGAGGTTATCAGTCAGTGGAGCTATTATAGATTACTTGCCCATAATATGTCAAAGCCTGCATCAATAATAGGCAGATGACAATAGGTAATGGTTGTCAACTTTAGATCCTAGGACTATATCACGCTGTATATAGTAGAAATAATGAGATTACTTGATCCTAGCATCTATGTACAATGTACCAATAGCCACACAGCAACACTTAGAGTTTCACTTCTTTAACCCAGACCAATAAACGCCGTGACGACGGGCTATAAGTTCTCCGCGAAGAACGTGGAGCTACCTGCCCCGTCGCCCTCCTCGGCCTGGCGCAACTGCTGTTGGCCTGCTCCCCGCGGAAGTGCAGAGTGGTAAGGCGGAGGGCATGTTTATCTGCATAATTAATCTACACTAACACGCGGTGGGCATGTTTATGTGCGCACGGGATGTGGTGACTAATCGTTTATATAACACCTTGGGGAGGCGGGACTAAGAAAGAAGCTGACTGATATGGGTTAGTTAATCATACATGCAGCTGTTAATAATCATTTTTGTGGTAAGACTACATCTCTAGGACCACTGGATGAAGAATGATTTTGAAGGATATGCTGATAATGAAGAAATACAGTTATAATATGGATGAATGTAATGAAAATGATTCTTCACTTTATCTTTGTCATGATCCATGTCCACTGACCTATACAAAAAGAGAAGACAGATTGAACAAGTGTGGTGGCCTAGTCTCAGTCCTACAGCTAACACACCCACCCTCCAGTCTCTCACACACTCTGCACCTTGCTGGGCTTATCAGACAGGTGTTTGAACATCCAATTTTAGCTCACTATCTAGGGCTATGCTTACTATTCAGCCACAAATTACAAGACAGATATTGTTTTCAACAGCTAAAGGTTTATTAGCTAAGTTGTTTCCTGTTTCAAGATTAACTAGCAAATTTTCTGACCAAGAAGGTTTTTAAGGTTTGATAAACAATGGTTGGCACCCAATTTAGGCAGCACAGCCCTACATTTTAACTTTAGCTAGCTATACTACCGCTTACTCACACTTGTGCACAGCCCTTATGTTTAGCTCACGCTAGCCTGTCTAGTTAGTTCACCCGACAAAATTAGCTAGCTAAAGCTTACCTTTTCTGGTTGCTAGGATCCTGTTTTCAATGGCCTGCCTTCCCGCATCTACCAAAATCACTCGTGGGTATAGACAAAGACAGCCATCTTACTAAAGATCAGGTAACTTTAATTAAAGCCTAACGCGCGTGAGTGTAATTAATTAATTTTAGTAGCGCGGTAAAGAGAGTTAATTTAGAGGTATAAACTAATTGGCTGTAGGTCCTTTGGTTCTGTGGTGCAGTAGGATGTGTTATTTAATGCAATTAGCAGGAATATTAACAATGGAATCTGGTTAGGTAGAGCTAATTTCTAGTATCAGACCACAAATAATAAAGCCCAGAACAAATAATTATATATAGATAGAAAAGTCTATGACAGTGTGATAGTAGTTGAAAGCTAACACTATACTGGCAGAGAGCAATGGGCTTTATGAACAAGCCTCAAGCTGTCTGGAAAGGAAAGTCCTTTACCATGGCTATGTATGGAGTACACTATGTAAAGTGTTCACCAATAGGCAGAAGAAGACGATTTTGAATGTGGGGGCAGATTTGGGGTCAAAAGTGTTATAATCACACTCCTATGTGTTTCGAGAATGGTGTAAAAATAGTTTTGTTTATGAGAGTGTGATTATTATATAAAGGTGTCAGGGAGTTTATTTTTAATTTGTGTACTAGTAGTAGTAGTAGTAGTAGTAGTAGTAGTAGTAGTAGTAACATGATATGGTTTTGGACAGAGTGATATGTCTCCTCTGACTTGTCATAAAAGGTGTGAGTGGGTGGTGGTGTTGATCAAAATGGAGCATATTGTTATGAGCTTGAATGATTATTAGAATGTACAGCTGGCTTGTTAATTAACTATAAGGGTGGACTAGGTCTTAGTACAGCCTATTGTGTGGCCACATGTTGTGGTGTAAAATTGTTACGTCACTGATTTTAGAATGGGGGTACTGCTCCCATAGCTGGCAGAGAATGGGGACAAGTGCCCTCACTACCCCCATGGTTCCATCTCTATGCTACCTATAGCAGAACATGAGATCACTGGCTGTACCTATCTAGTACTGAGACAGCAATATAAAATTATCATGTGACTGTTCATGGAGAGGGAGTATGCTTTTAGGTAAATTCATTGCCTAATGAATAATTTTGAGATACACAAACAGATCAATCACAACAAACAAGTGTAAGAGTCTACCAATGACACCTTAATTATAGACATTGGACAAAAAATGAGGGAATAAAATATACCTAACCATAATATTTGAGAAGTAAGCTGATAAAGTTCATTGATGTACTTTGGTACATGGATGGATATATAGAAGAGAGGGCAAACTTATTTGAAGTTCTGGAACTAGAATAGGTTAATCTTCAGAAGGGACCTCCACAACAGGTGTGGAGACTGGTCTCCCACCTGCTGCCTCAGTGCTTACCTAGGGCTAGATGATTGCTCACCTGGAGTTTCACATCTCCTGAAGGTGGGATAGGCCTGACTGGGAATAAACTTCAGATAAAGTCTTCCTTTGATGGTTGAAGGGCATCTGGTGTAACATTTTCCTCCTATAAATGAGAAACACAAGATAACCATGAGAGAAACACATAGGCAGTCTCATTAGCAGAACATGTGCTTAGTGAATGAAACCAGCACTATGGAATGTGCAGTTGCAATGGCTACTATATAGGGCTAATTAGCTATCTAATTGCCAATTTCTAGGCCAGTTCATAGCTCTAACCATTTTCAAATGGCAATGCTTCCAGACAGATCAATTAGTGCAGCTGGATAGTGACCTTTACTTCAACACAGTTAGACATAATGAAGCTACCAATTGACTTGGAACATAGCTACTAATTATGACCAGTAGAACAAAATAGGAAAAAACATGCATTTTCCTCCCTTAATTAACAGACTCCAGATCTTATAGCACAATAACTGTAGCTGTGGTTCCTGTAGGCCAACCAGGTCATGCTCAATATCTTATAGCACAATAATTGTTGCTATGGTTCCTTTAAGTGAAATGTGGTATTTTGTCTCTTCATGTGTTAGTATAACCATTATGTAAACTATGTCCTTTTGTGATTAGCAAAATCTTTGCACTCTCCTTGAACCAGTACGTACATCCCTAAATTTGGTTTCTTGGTGAGCTAATTTGCTATGTAAAGAATACTGATATTTGCTTATTATGTGATCTCAGAGTGAAATACGTACATCAAACAAAGAAGGGCACTAGAATATCTTGATAGAAAGAATAGAAGTGGTCCAAGAGTATAAAGAGTAACCAGTTAATTAGAAGAGTTATTGCAGGATTCCACATACCAGGATTGTAAATTTTGTTTTAATTATTTTGAAGTGGCTATGACAGATTGGAGTGAGAATGATGCAAGCAATGTGGATGTGTTTAATGTTTAATGAAGATGACAATCTGGTTGTAATAAATGAGAATAATCATGAGCAAGAGGACTGTGATAATGACCTCAGCCATCTATCTGATTGTAGTTCACCTCACCCACAAAAATACTCAATGGAGAAAGGGAAATTTTTTACCATTTTACCACAGTCAACTATTGAATATATGGTGGTGAAGAATGTTAAGTTACACAGTAACAAGGAAAAGGGAATGAAGATTCAGTACCTTCAAGTGTATCATCAAAATGTATTATATTAAATACCACACACAAAAAAAGAGAGCTACACCATAATATTAAAATTACATGTGTAATAAAATTTTTCATGGGTTCAATGTTTACAGTAGAGTGAAGTTATTATCCTTACAGTTTACCATTTATTTTGATACTAATATAAAGGGGCATTTATTATGGGTCCAAGGTTTAGTTGAGTGAGTCCTGTCTTGAACACACTATAATGAGTTTGTTATTGTATTCATGCCCTCAATTTGTATGGCACTGAAATGTCAACTTACTGCAGATACAGTAAGTTGTTATATAATTGTACTGTGTTAGTTGTGCTCCATACTGATTCAACAAATATTATCAGAGTCATAATGTGCTAGCTACATTGGCTATTTAGGATGTAGGTGGTACATGTTAACTTCACATGGTTATACCTTTACATACAGGATACACTTAATTCTTTTATTTGGATCTCACTGGTGTTGGAGATGTTCTCTCCTGTCTCTATGGCTACCAATGGTAATGATTAAGAATACACTAAGCATGCACAGTTACCTTAACTTGGAAAAACAGAAATTTTATAGAGCACATTTACTGTGTGCTGTTGGTGTGCATGAAAGAATAACATCCACAGAACAATCTATAATATAATGTAGAAATAAGTCTTGGAATATTAGCTAATAGTTGGGATTGTGTGAGAGTGGCTAATAATATTATTGTATAGATCCTTTAAAATTTTATGTTGTCACTATAAATAGAAAGATTCTATATTAATCTTGTGAATGTAGGTGTAAACATTTTCCCTTCTAAGACTGTTTGCATTCCTGGTGACAGAATTCCTTTCTTCTGTTCTGATCCATCTCGTACTGCAATGAGTGTAAAGTGGCTAGTGAATGGAACACTACTGGAGAACAGTGGACTTGAGATTGTGTTTCAATATTTTGATAACATAACAAAAAGAGCAACATTAATCTTTGACCTCCCCTTGGAGCACAATGTTACCACCATCCAGTGCATTTACAACTTTGCTTCTGAAAATGTGTCATCTGAAACTGTTACACTACTATTACAAGGTCAGTTGTAAACTATAGATTCACCTGAATTTAGTCATCATGATGGTATAAACTTTAAACTCTGTAACTTGCTGTTTTGTGGTAATTTGTGAGCGATATCTGACACTGCCATAGACTTTTGTTAAGCCTGTTAGGTAAGATAAAGAAAGAAAGTGTCAGATGTCACTAACTTGCTGTGCAGAGGAAGTCCCAGGACACTCTGGGTGAAACTTTTCTTCCAAGTGTCCTGTATATGTCCACCCACTCATCTCCACTGTTCTCAAATTTCTGTGTCCACCTGCATAATATTATGTAGAACAAATTTCTTCATATCATCCTAGTAACTTCATAGTTCCTTGAAAGATTTAGTTACAGTGCTCTTGACACCACTTATCTATATATGCGTCTTCTCAACTAAGCTTGATAAGACACTAGTAGGAGTCAGAGACATTGTCATCTACTTCACATTTCTGCAGTCCTCCACCTCCTATTTCACCTCTTTCTTCTAAGGAGATGAAGAGAGCACTGTTAAAGGTGTTGTTGATTTCATTAAAGTGTCGGTAAGTAGACTGCCTCTGTTGCTAGTGGAGGAGTGGTTCAGGAAAAGATAGGAAAAGGTAGAAAATGGCAAGAGATATAGTTTGATATCTGACATCTCTAAAATGTCCAGACTGCTGGGTGCTGTATAATCTTGACAAGGAAAACACTATCTCAAACAATTACTTAGTCAAAAAAAAAAAAAAAAAAGAGAAAAAAAACAACCTCTGATCATAATGGTTAGTAAGATTGTGCTGATTAAGCCTTCTTCCAATTGGATAAGTATTCATATCAATTTTCTTAGAAGTATAATTTTGATGTTCATGAAGTAATATGAGTTCACCGAGGTGTCTATTCCAGAAGACAGAGAAGAAAGGATGGACAGTATAACATATCCTTGGCCCAGTGATAGTTCACCTTAAGAGTTGCATATTTATAACTTTTATGAGTACTTAGCTAAATATCACATTTTGATACACTAATAGTTGAATTGGTCACTTCCATGGAATAAAAATGGACAAGCAAGAAAATCACTAAAAAGAACTTCACCATCTACCCCTACTAAATAAGGACATGATATTATGTCCCCCCCCCATACTATGCATAGCTTTGTAATAATTACTATGGTGGTTACATTTAAATGTCCTGGACACCTAAACTAGCTACAGGTATACTGTGAATGTTTGTAGGTTCACAGTTATGTTAGCCAGGCAGCTTTACAAAAAAATATGGACACTCCTCAAGGAATACTACACCCTTTACAATGATTAGTGATGGCTTGGGCATAAAAGAAGTCTGGAGGGTTGTACAGTGACATCATGCACCACTTCTGGTTACTGGCAACTGCTGATTTATGATCAGGATTGCCAATGTGAATTGCCCTGAAGAAGAGGAAATCACCACATCAGGTACTACAGCCATTCTTTAGGAACTAGTCAATTTATGGGACTTTGCAATCATGAAGAGGTACTGTTGATCCACCTACAGGATGCCATTCAGAATAACTGTACAAACTGTATCATGCACACTGTTGTAGTGGTGATTCTAATTGGGAGATTTCATCACCTACTCACCCTGTGCCAAGATGGGAATGTTTGGATTGCCTTTGGAAATTCACTACAGTTAGAATCCCTCAGTAACTAAAACCACTCAAAACCACAAGAAACATTCTGAATGGACAAAGTTAGTTTTGGTAGAGTATTAAGTGATATCGGGGGGGGGGGGGGGGGGAGGTGATTGCACCCCCTCTAACCCCCTCTAAATACGGCCCTGGGGAGAAATCATTGGCTTTTTCACAATTTCACTGGAATTAATACCACATCCACATTCTTTGGTATAGGCAAGAAATCTGTATGGGAGGCATGGAACTACTTCCATGAT
The DNA here is from genome assembly GCA_964016965.1 of Diacarnus erythraeanus. Taxonomy (NCBI): domain Eukaryota; kingdom Metazoa; phylum Porifera; class Demospongiae; order Poecilosclerida; family Podospongiidae; genus Diacarnus; species Diacarnus erythraeanus. Next base: position 1,421,782 of record OZ024672.1, read on the forward strand.
GTTACACGTACATAGACCTTAGGCAACAGGTGCCAATTTTCTCATGAAACTACACCCCACTTTGATATTGTACTGCCATCTATGAAAATCTGGGTAGGGAACAGGTCTGTTATCTAAGGAAATTTTACTGGGGTGGCAAATACATACCACACACCATTAGGCAACAACGAGGGGGTTGAGGGGTGAGGAAGGGAGACGTGCCCACTCTATATAGTGAAGCACAGAAGCTAAATCTACTTCTATTTTGTGAAGTGCATGGGAGGCTAAAAAGGAGTGGGACATCTGAGGATGTCAAGCTTAAATGCCTCAGGATATTCCTGGAATGTTGAACCACTTGGGTATACCTAACTTGTGGGATGTCTCAAGATTGTCCTATGATGTCTGGACCAGTTAAAGCAAAGATCATAGTATGGCACTTCTATAGATAGCAGTGCAATTAGCTAGTAAGTATAGTTAGTTACAGCTACAGAATCTTGAAGAAAACTGCTGACATGAGAGATGTTTAGTACTGTAATGATTTTTTAAATGGTTGACAGTCAAATATTTTTCATCAACTTGCAGGCCTACTTGTTGCTGTTGGATCTCCATCTGTTGATCTAGTAGGCACTGACATCTCCATCACTTGGACAGCTCCCTTCACTCTGGATATATCTAATGTTGACCCTGATATCACATACTGTGTGGATGGGATGAACTCCACCTCCTCATCAAGAGTATTCTCTGAGTGTGGGATCACTGTGACCAGATTCAATTTTTCCTGCAGAGTTTGTAATGATTACACTTTCACTGTAACTCCTGTGAATGGGGCTGGCAATGGAACAGCAGTCACACTAGGATACCCTCAGGATATTGCAGGTTGTGTAATGTTAGCAGCTATGTGTCATAGCTACCTATACAATGGGGGAGGTGAAATTGTGACATGTATTGTGTGAGAGCTGGTGTCCAAGTGTATGAAAAGGAACACCTGGCAAGTGAGTGGGGTTTCCCCTAACTTTCTTCTGCATTATAGCTATCCTGATTTCAATATGCAGAAAGTAAGCACCCATGATTGTTATCAGCAGTGATCTATAGTAGAGTAATTGGTTTCTTAATAGTTACAGATGTGCTGCCAACAACCATAATAGTATCAAGTTCACAGAGTGTAGCAGTATTAACAGTGCAAATAACAGGTAGAATAAATATTTTTCAATGATGATGTAGTTATTCTATTAATGCTATTAGCTACTATGGTGATTGTGGATACTGTGACTGTTGATCTATGGTGATGAGACACAGTCCTAAATATGACAGAACTGTATAACTATGTTGTTACATTATAATTTTCCCATTGTTATTGCTGAATATGTTTGTAAGTAGCTAGCTATGAATGTAGCTAGTTATGGATGGTCATTGTAAAAAGAACAAAGGAAGAATAGAATTAGGAGATAATAATTTTGAGAGATAAATGCATGGAAGAGGATGTAGCTAGCTTCAACAAAAGATAATAGACACCAATTAATAGCCATCTTAAACTATGAAGTATGGAGGCAGCTCCATTTTTTCATCTTTAGAGTTCTTTATCTCTATAAGGATTTCAGTTAAAGGTACAAGCTCATAGCAGCTGTAGAAGTATCATTTGTAATCTACAGTGGAACCTCTCTTAACGACCCAACCCCTAAGAGTCTACTACCTCTTTAGAGCAAACAATTGCACTGGTACAGAATGCTCTTTAGGGACTGCTCCTCTTAAATCTGCACCTCTCTTCTCTTGTCAACTGGGCACCTTGTGAACTGCCAGGTAGACTATTCCACCACTATTCTACTCACTGACATAGCCTCCCTAAAATCTGTACATCCCCGTTTCGTGGACATGCGCTGTAGTTACCCAGTAATGAAGTTGGTCTACTATAATAACAGTGTATTCCTACTGTGGTGATGCAGTAAGTTTCCGCACTACTGTTAACATTTCATTCTGTAAAGGTAATGAAATTGCCCAGGTATGATTGAGTAGTGAGTACTGTCACGATTAAGTGCTGTAGATGGGGGCTCGAGTAGAAATATGGAGAGGGACTCCTATCAACTTACAGTGGATCTCATGATTAAACCTGGAAGGTTAGTTCTCTGTTTATAATGATAAATGGTTTAATATTTATGTATTTACAAGGTACAGGCCAAAGCTTTATATACTGCTTTCCTTCCAAAGAAGTATTCCGGTATTAAAAGGCTCATTTGATTGAGCCTTTAATCACTGATTTGTTTCATAGGAACAAAGAAAATGTGCCAGAAACAGATAATAGCTCCACAGGGTGGAGGTCAACTAGAAAGTATGCTTAAAATTAATGTCCAGTACATTATCCTTCACTGCACTGCTTATTATAATAGGGCCAGATTCAAGAACCCTCCTGATTTCATCCTATATAGGTCCAAAGGATTTGTACAAGTCACATTCTCAACCAAAGTAAGCCAGGGTATCCACATGTTCATTTACATGCACATGAACATTACATTATTTACATAGTACCAATTTCAGTATCATATATAGCCTGAATGGCTATGAAGTGACAACAATTTAATTTTTGCTAGCTATGGGTATTGATTAGTAGCTCAAACAATGAAGTGAAAGGTGCAATAAAGTCAATTGACTACAAATTTGTTTTATAAGGATAAATCCAGTAGATAATCTAGGAGATAAGGGCCTCGTAGGGCAATTTATCAGGTACAACTATAATTATATATATTTTTATGTCTGTGAAAATCTTTAATTGCAGAATTCAGTTAGCTACACTTAAAAAAGAAACTCAGTAGCTATTATTGTAAAGATTGCTATTCGGTGTGTTATTGTCATTTGTTGTGTTAAATATTATCAATAACATTGGTTTCTAGATGATCAGTCTGTGTATGCTAGTACAGAAATTCATTTACAGAGGTATTATACTTTATGATAATTATTATTGATTGTACTCATGATATTGATAATAATTATTCATTGTTGGGGATAGAATTGTTCTCACTCATGAAGTCATGAATTTAATTTGGAAACTGGTTCTGCATTTCATTTCATAATCAACACCAGCATCTTCATCTGCTATCTGATCCCACGTACTTTGGTTTATTCTTGGGTAACTTTCATCAAGCCACTTTCTGAATATGCTGTAAAAATTGTTGGGTTGGACATCATTACTCTCCCTGACACTTTCTCTGCATTTTAATAGTTGATTTATATACCATGAAATGATTTATCAAGATTGCCAAATGATTGAAGTAAATAATTTTGACTCCAGGTTATAAGGTGGCTGCATACAGTGTATTATTATTATTTAAATCTCATAGTCCAGAATAGCCCTTTTCACATAAGACCGATATTGATATAATTAACATGATGTCACACATTCCAACGCCATCTTGGGGTAAGTACCTAATGACACAACTTTGTCCGTTTGCAGTTTACTCCATCCTGTATGAGCTTATTCTATTATAAAGAAATGCAATGAAAATTAGAAATCTGAGCTTCTCAATGGTGCAAGCCCTGCGTGGGTAGCTCTAACCGCTTTGGAGATATAGGGGTGAAATATACAGTACCATTGGATTTGTCAACCAGAGGTAAGATTGAAGAGTTTATCTGGTACTGTAACTTAAGACTAGCAGTTTTTGTTAATGTATGAGAAGAATAAGTGGCTCAAGGCCACTATAGACTGCTCTCTCTCTCTGGCCTTTCTTCTAGATACCAAACTCATGCACAGACACGCATTCTGCCATAGCTCTGATCCAAAAAACAGCTAGTCTTAAGTTAAAGTACCAGAGAAGCTCTTCAATCTTACCTCTAGTTGACAAATCCAATGGTACTGTTGAAAAACCGCTTGTATATTTCACCCTGTATCTCCAAAATGGTAAGAGCTATCCATGAGGGGCTTACACCATTGAAAAAGTCAGATTTTGAATTTTTAAGCCCATACAGGAAGTAAACTGCAAACGGACAAAGTTGTGCAATTTTTTCATTAGGTACCATACCCAAGATGGCGCTGGAATGTACCCCAGTTGTGACTAGGGACATGTAAATTATGTTTTTTTCCTTCCCTATTATGCTATGCTCCAATTCTTTACACTCTCCCCCTATTATGCCCCAATAACATTGCCTATTATGCCCCAATTATGCTTCCATTATGGCCCAAAATTTTAATGTTTATTGTAACATTATATACTAGCCTCCAAATAGTCTTCTAGAGTGTTATATTGCTTAATACCAAACGAATTATTAGTTAAAAGAGAAAAGTAACGTTCAGCAACTGCTGAAGATGGCTACATTAACAGTACTTTCTTCATTGCTGCAGACCACTGAGGACTTCCACCATTCTAATGGATCCACCTTGATCATAGATACACTATCAGCTTTCACTAAATTCGAGCCTATTATGCCAGCCTTATGCCTGCTGGCATAATTTACATGTCCCTTACGGTGGCCCTGGAGGTCACTCCTTGCGTCACCTTCACAGCGTACCACGTCGGTTCCACAGCGTACCGCCTCGGTTCCACAGCGTACCGCATCGGTTTCACAGCGTACCGCATCACCCTCACAGCGCACTGCGTCACCTTCACATTATTATTCTAGTCTAGTCACTCCAAGGTCAAGAGTTCACTGCTGAATGAAATTGACCCATATCTCTACGCAAATCCCAGCCCACATCTTCATTTCTTGCACAATTTCAGACAATGCCACAAGCTTCAGACCACACACCCTTATGTGACATCACAACGCACCTTATACCCTTATGTGACATCACAACACACCCTTATGTGAGACCATCAACAACAGGTCATTTTTGACCTCATGTTGCTTTAGTCAACTAAAACTATAAGTTAGTACCAGCTATTAGTCACAAAACTGATCTCAATTAGTCAAAAACTAACTAAAAGTTGTCATACTAAAGCTTACATTGACCATAACATTAATCACTAAGGTTGACCAAATCTTTGTAATACTCTTTGTGACAAGACTTGTTGCTGGTTTCACTAACAGTTACATTATTAAAAAAAATAATATCATCTTTGAATCATAGATGTTTTGGAGCATGGGGGCACAGCCTGAATGGGAATGAGGTTAGGGGTGGGCAAGGACTCCGTGCTATAGAATACCATTGGGTAGGAGACTATCTAGCATGATTTGTTACAAGAAAACACTGTAGGCTTTCCAAAATAGCTTAGCTTACCTAAATTAACAATTTTAGCAATACAGATGTACCTAGTTCACCAGTGTGTGTATGAAGAAGCTCGTGATGACATTCTTGATTCTGATCATAGGTATGACTCTATGTGATGAAGAGATGAAAAGGCTATGCTCTGCAGTCTCTGTAATTGTAAAGAAGCTATACCAAAGAAGAATGTAAAGTTAAGAATATTCAATGGAATAACACATTTCAGAAATTGCTTGCAATGAAGTTACTTTAGATGCTGAAAGGTTATATAACTAAATTTGGCATATAGGCTAGCATGTTCCTTATTGATCTGCATGTTTAACCATGAGTGGGTGGAGGGGGCATTTCTCCCATGCTTCCTATGCCTATGTGAATTCACGCAGTCTTCTCAAAAGTATTATAACATAATAATGTTTATTAATATAGCTAATCTTCACTAGCTACTGAAGTTAGTTTTGATTTGAATTTTTTTGAGTCTAGAAACTTTTGGGGTAGGTGCAAATTCCTTTATCTCCTCATGTAATCCATACCTACATACTGATAATTGAGAGAGCTTATAAAATAAAAGAGGAAAGGAAGGAAGGTGGGGAGGAGGGGGGGGGGGGGGAGGTGCCCCCACACACTCTACCTATAGAGTCTACAGGCCAGCTAGATACACATCTGGTTCCACGCCCCTCTAAACACACCCAGGGTCTTCACACACCCCTTCTAGCGGGCCACAAGGGGGTTCCCCCTCCTCCTTCTGAGAGGTCTACAGGGTCTAGGCACACCTCCAAATCTCTCTCACACACACACACACCCCTTAACTCCCTAGGTCAAGTGGGGGTTCAGCTGGACACACCTCCACTCCCACACCCCTCTGGACACATTCAGGGTCTCCACAAACACACCCTTCTAGCGGGCCACAAGGGGGTTCCCCCTCCTTCTGAGAGGTCTACAGGATCTAGACATACCTCCAAATCTCTCTCACACACACACACCCCTTAACTCCCTAGGTCAAGTGGGGGTTCAGCTGGACACACCTCCACTCCCACACCCCTCTGGACACATTCAGGGTCTCCACAAACACACCCTTCTAGCGGGCCACAAGGGGGTTCCCCCTCCTCCTTCTGAGAGGTCTACAGGATCTAGACACACCTCCAAATCTCTCACACACACACACACCCCTTAACTCCCTAGGTCAAGTGGGGGTTCAGCTGGACACACCTCCACTCCCACACCCCTCTGGACACACCCTCTGGACACACCCCAAGTCTACACACACCAATGTCGAGGTCGAGGGAGTCTCAGGAGGGGTGTTCCCCCACAACACTCTTTCCTAGCTTCTACAGGCAAGATAGTGATTCTGTGGGCTGGACACACACCCTAGGCTCACACTTCTCAGCTCAGATATTAGCTACGGAACTTACAGCTGCTATCAATGTCACTGTCCACTCCTTCGCTTAAAAGCCTGGAGCCCCAGAATTCCAATCCATATTGCTAGGTCCTCGATACTAACCCTTTCGCTACACTAATTTTCGATTTTTTGGAAATTTGGCATTGGTCGTCACTAGACGCCGGCGCCCCAGGCAGCAAAAGGTCGCGCAGGTCAGCGTGACGTCATGCTGGCGGCTAGCAGATCAAGGCAGAAAGAATGAGCTCTTTGGAGACTCTTGCTGGCCTGCTTATGGCCTCTCTCACACCGACGATCCTCTACGGCACTGCCCCATGCACTATGCCACTCTCCTTTTCTTTTCATTTTTTTTTTAAAGTCCATATAAAGCGAACATCAAAGGAAGATCAAAGGCAGCTCCTCCCTGTGGTCAAACATCTGAGAACTGACGGACCACAACCCATTGTTCTGACTTCCGATGCCGACAGTCAAAGGTTGGCGGCAGGAGGACATCCTGGTGCCGATGGGGTCCGAGTAATGGACGGTTGAAAAGTGTGTAAAATTACACTCTTTTGGGAGCGAAAGGGATAAAGCGCTCCAACCAAGGAGTGCGCGCATAATAATTATCAATGCTCACGTGTTCGACATCAACTTGGGTGAACTTAGCGCTGCCCTTTTCAAAATAGCTGGATCTGCTCCTGCCTAAGATTTACGTCCGGAGGACGCAGATATCTTGCGACTAGGATCTTAGAATTACGTCCTAGCTTACTGAATAACGTCCTCGTATGTACTGTAGTCTTTACATCTCCTGGCAATAATTTAGGTGTTATAACAATCTTTAATGACTTATGTTAATGTCAGCTTTTCAGTCCAGAAGAGATTCAGCAACATTAGTTACATGTTCTTCATTTCATATCTGATCTAAATACTACCTACTGCATAGCTATAACTGTACACAAGCTTGATGATAACAATTTGCATTATAATTCTGCCCAAAACAACTAGTGTCAGGTTACCATAGGGCAGTTCTTCTCCAATTAGCTATAAGGACAAATACTTGTGTCCTATTTTGTCCATTACTTGAAAGACCACTATAAAATTACTGTTCAGCTCACTAGCTGTATCTCATCATGTTGGTGTTGATTGGAGCCATGGAAATTATTATTCTACATTACAGTACTTATTATGATAACTTATTGAATATTTTTATTAGCTAACTAATTAAAGTTATTAATCTCAATAAGCTACCAGACTTACTATACAACACCCTGTTTATAACATTAATGGATAAGAAAGATAACTACAAAGTCACCTATCTGGAATAAATTGAACTCTATCGTTAATAATTTTGTTTGCATTTGCTACTTATGATGTCAGATGACATACATTGTCAAGGCTCTTTCTACAGATACAACAATACTATAGCTATAAAGAGCAATGAAGAAGTGTGAAATATCACCTGCACAAAACATTCAAAGGACTTCTACTTTTTAGCAACTACGTATCTTATTTACCCTTCCTAAGCAGTTAGATAGATTGACCACTGGCTGAAGGTTTTTATTGCAGGTAGGATGTTATTCCTTAGCATAGGACGTAAATCGTTATCGGCTTGCATCCTAGAGGGACGTAGATGGTTAGGGGACGTAATACGTTATGACACCGGTTTTAACCGGACCACTTTTTATGTGCTTAGTATTATTATTTAATGGGCTAAATTCCAATTTTGTGGTTTCATTAACCAACACTACAATTATCAACTGCTGGTGCTAGCACAAGTGTGAGGCAGTGTCACAAGAATACAAGATGGCTGACTGTAGCTCTAAGGATGAAACAAGTTAGACTTAGAACTTTTATTGATGCAAAACCATCCTGATCATGTATTTTTGAGAAGTTTACTACTAAATAAAGTTTAACTAGTGTTACTTTTTTTTAATTAGCCATTTATATTAAAATTGAGGACACAATCATGATATCACAAGACCACTAAAAATTTCGTGGATACCTCCCTAGGAGTCTTGTGTAGTCACAGTGCTTGTAGTCATGGACATAGTCATGGAGGAGACATTAGTCATAGAGCATTAATATTTTAGCAGAGATATCTCTGGTTGTAGTCAGTCGTTGAACATAGCTACAGAGCATAGTCATATAGAGTGTAGTCACAAAGCCTAATAACTTACCTAACACATATCCAGCTTCTACTTACAAGGCATAGCCTCACCTCCTGAAAGGAGGATAAGGGTATGACTTATACAGTTCATAAGACTAGTCATGGTTACATAACCCACTCAGCTGAACTCTTCCTGCCATGCTTCTGACTTCAATTTTTTCACAGGTGTGATGTAATGTTTTTATTTTCTATAGAGAGTTACCAAAGAAGCACCATCAAGTGGATGATGAATCTCAGGCAACTATTGGTAATCACTATACATAGCCTATATATACTTTTATAATTGTTGATTTTACATTCTTTCTATTTCTTAGTGAGAAAGAAGAAACGTTCAGGGTATGATTGTGGCCAATGCAAGTTTTGTAAGGATATGGTCAAATTTGGGGTCCCAGACAGCGATGCTCCCAGAGGTAGTGCTTACTTACCAACTCTCCTGTTTTTGGCAGGATTCTCCTGGGAATTTGCCATTTCTCCCAGTGTCCGGGGATACAGTCTTTTCTCCCGTCAAAATAGTTATAAGTATGACCATTGACCTTTCATTATAAGGATTACTTTTGGACTTTGATGCCAGATGGAGCCTTAATTTAGTGGTAGTCAGACTGAGAGCAGCAGTCATACAACAATAGCTACTGCTTCTTCACTTGATCCACCTGCTTGAAAGAAGACTAGTCTAAGAGGAACAGTAAGTGGCAGGCCGGATGATTGGAAAAAATATAATATGAAGCCAAGCAAGAAGGGACCCTCATTTGCTTATTGGTTCTCAGTTGCTTCCATCGTGGTGTACATTTTTCACACAAATATTGTTAATTCTCCTGCATTCAAATGCTGACCTGGAGTGCCTTTTCAAGCACCTTTTCAAGCACCTTTTCAGTATGGTGAGAAAATTGACAGAGGAGTGATGGCAGCTATATAGATCTATCCACAGTGTGTGACCTATTAACTGTAATGATCAACCATGTTATTTAAACAGCCATCTAATTAATGACACTATGATACAGAAAGCATGGAAAGCCTAAAAAAAGATTTAACATCATCTATCACTATTAATAATATGCTATTACCTTTTTTTTAATATTATTAAAAATGCATTATGTATGGGGGGGGGGGGGGGGGGGGGGGGTTGGTCCTGCCAAACAGAGTAAAATCCTGCTAAATTTGGCTTTATGTCTTGCCAATTTATATTTGGAGGTTGGCAAGTATGGTAGTGTGTGTTGAAGGTATCTTTTGCACAAGACAAGTATTTAAGAAGCAAATCAATATGTCATAATGAAATCAGCTTATTATTTATGGCAATTGTGGTATATTTACCGGTATTAAATATTTAATTATTGTGATCACGTTTTTATCATTATCAGTTGTGTATAAATAGCTAGTGATTGTTTTGTGCAATAGAGACATTGAGAGATATAGAATGTTCTAAGAGTATTGAGTTAGTTTCTCCTTCGTTCAGTCTTACCACGACCTACATAGTAAACAGCGTGTACTTAGTCTATCATCAAGATACGACATTATTGGCGATGAGGATGGGATGACTGAAGACGGAGGAGCACCTAATGCAGCTGCACCAGTGGTGATGGGGACCCTGGGCAGAGTTGAAGAATACGAGCACCACAAAGAGGACTGGCCGCAGTATGTGGAGAGACTTAGCCATTTTTTCGAAGCCAACGCCATTACGACGCCGGAGAGGAAACGATCTGTCTTTTTGGCAGTGGTTGGTGCAACTACCTACAAGGTGCTGCGAGACCTTGTCGCTCCGAGCAAACCTGGTGATATACCTTTCGAGGAGCTAGTGCAAAAGTTGGAAGAACACTTTAGTCCTAAGCCATCCGAGATAGTCGAACGATTTCGTTTTCATACAAGGACTAGGAAGCCAGGCGAGTCGGTTGCAAATTTTATTGCTTCTCTTCGTGCTCTCTCAGAACACTGTAACTTCGGGACAGTTCTGGAAGATATGCTCAGAGACAGATTGGTCTGTGGGGTGAACGATGACACTACTCAGAAACAACTGCTAGCTGAGCCGAACCTGACCTACAAAAGAGCTGTAGAAATCGCTAGAGGACTGGAGACTGCTGATAAGAACATAAAGCTACTGAGAAACGGTGGCAAGAAGGACCATGGTGGAGTTACTAGTGGAGATGCTAATTTGCATAGAGTTACAGCATCACTTACCTGTTATTGTTGTGGGAAAGCTGGGCACACTGCTCCCAAGTGTAAAGTCACTAAAGACATTGTATGCCGAAAGTGTGGAAAAACAGGACACGTGCCGAGGGCTTGCCTTAGCCAGAAGGGAACTGGGCCTAAAAAACAGTTGGGTTTGACCAGATCAAAACCAGTCTGGCATATGGAAGATGAAGAAGAAGGCAGTACAACATTGCTACATGTTAGATCTGAATCAGCTGTGCCCCCTCTGCAGGTACCTTTACTATTGGATGGTTGTGAGGTCACTATGGAGCTGGACACTGGTGCCACTATGACCCTTATGTCTGAAGACACCTTTAGGATTCTATGGCCAGGGAGGAGCTTAGATAAGTGTAAGGTGAGGCTTTGTTCCTATTCAAAGCAACCCATACCTGTGATGGGCAAGTGTAATGTAAACATCACCTACAAGGATCAACAAGGTGTTAACTTACCACTAATTATTGTAAAAGGGCATGGACCAAGCCTCCTAGGAAGAAATTGGTTGAGCCAAATTAGACTTGATTGGAAGGAGATCCATCAAGTGAACACAGATTCCTTACAGAGTGTGCTAGACAGACATAGCTCTGTGTTTGAAGAAGGTTTAGGTACTTTGCATGGTTTTAAAGCAAAGATTCATGTTGATTCTACTGCTAAGCCAGTCTTTTGCAGAGCCAGAACAGTGCCATACGCCTTTCGAAACCAAGTGGAAGCCGAACTAAAACGTTTGCAAGAAGAAGGTACACTTGAACCAGTGGAAACAGCTAAATGGGCTGCACCTATTGTACCAGTTCTGAAACAGGACAAATCAAGTGTGAGAATCTGTGGAGATTTTCGTGTAACTGTCAACCCTGTGTCTAAATTGGATGCTTATCCTATCCCCAAGGTGGAAGATATTTTTGCTACTCTCTCAAAAGGGAAATTCTTTAGTAAACTGGATCTGAAGCAGGCATACCAACAATTGCCATTGGATGATGACTCAAAGCAATATGTAGTAGTGAACACCCATAAAGGCTTGTTTCGCTACACAAGATTACCATTTGGAATCTCTTCTGCTCCTGGGATATTTCAGCGAGTTATTGAATCTGTATTACAAGGAATACCAGGAGTTGCAGTCTATTTGGATGATATACTGGTAGCGGGCCATACAGAGGATGAACATTTGAAGTCCTTGAATCTGGTTCTGGAGCGTTTAGCCAGAGCAGGTCTACGAGTTAAGAGAGAGAAATGTGAATTTATGAGACCCTCAGTGTCATATTTGGGACACAGAATCGATGAAACTGGACTACATCCATTACAAGATAAGATTCAAGCTATACAGAATGCCCCAACACCTAAAACTGTTCAATCATATTTGGGACTGCTAACATACTATGGTAAATTTTTGCCTAATTTATCTTCTCTTTTATCTCCTCTCTACAGGTTACTCCGCAAGGACACTCCTTGGAAATGGGACAAAGAGAAGGAGGAAGTTTTCAATAAATCAAAAAACTTGCTCACAGCTACAAAATTTTTGGCCCACTTTGACTCATCATTACCTCTCACCCTTGCCTGTGATGCATCTGCTCATGGTATTGGAGCAGTCCTGGCACATAAAATGGAACAAAGACCAATTGGCTATGCATCTCGGACACTCAAAACCAGAACAGAATTACTCACAACTAGAAAAAGGTTTATCATGTATATTTGGAATTAAAAAGTTCCATGTCTATTTATTTGGACATCCTTTTGAGCTGGTTACTGATCACAAACCACTACTAGGATTGTTGAAGGAAGGTCGTTCTACCTCACCACAAGCATCTGCTAGGATAAAACGATGGTCACTCTTTCTATCCTCATACGAGTACAAGTTAGTATTCAGGAATACTGAGTCACATGCAAATGCTGATGCTCTTAGTCGTTTACCACTGTTGGAAGAGCCAGCCGAATCAGACACACCTCCAGAAATCATACTACTGGTAGAACACTTGGAAGACTCACTTGTTACTGCTGCTGACATCCGGACATGGACCAGGAAGGATCCTAACCTTTCCAAAGTCTTGCAATACATAATGCAAGGTTGGCCTAGCCACTGTGATCCAGATTTAAACACCTTTGCCGCAAAGAAGCCAGAATTGTCAGCTTACGAAGGTTGCATTCTCTGGGGATCCAGAGTTGTTGTTCCAAAGCCAGGTAGAGAGGCAGTGTTACGGGAACTTCATGAAGGACACCCTGGGATTTGCAAAATGAAAGCCTTGGCACGCATGTACGTTTGGTGGCCAGGGATGGATTCAGATATAGAGAAGTCAGTTTGCACCTGTAATGCTTGTCAAGAAGTCCAATCCTCACCTCCTGCTGCACCCCTTAATCCATGGAAATGGCCAACAAGGCCATGGGCTCGATTACATCTTGATTATGCAGGACCATTTGAGAACAGAATGTTTCTAATATTAATTGATGCTCATTCCAAGTGGATCGAAGCTGTCTGTACCAAGAGAGCTACTTCAACTGCAGTCATTGAAGAGTTAAGGACAATGTTTGCCAGATTTGGTATACCAGAGACCATTGTTACGGATAATGGGACAAGTTTCGTAAGTCAAGAATTTGAATCATTTCTTAGGTGTAATGGAATCAAGCATTATACCTCAGCCCCTTATCACCCAGCCTCTAATGGCCTAGCTGAACGTGCCGTACAAATTGTCAAGAAAGGTCTAAAGAAAGTGACTTCTGGTGATATTCAAACACGATTGGCAAAATCACTTTTTAACTACAGGATGACACCACAGAATACCACAGGTGTTTCACCTGCAGAATTGCTATTGGGGAGGAGGCCAAGAACAAGACTTGATCTAATAAAACCTAATACAGCTGACAGAGTTGAAAGGAAACAGCTGGAACAAAAAGCAAGATATGATAGGAGTGCTAAGTATCGAGTTTTCAAGGTTGGTGACTGTGTTTTTGTTAAAAATTATGGCCGTGATAGACAACAATGGTTACAAGGGACTATCACAAAGGTGACAGGTCCAGTGTCATTTGTAGTGAAACTACAGAAAGGTGGTTACAGACGTTGTCATCAGGATCAGTTACGAGCAAGCTCAATCATCACTGATGAAGATTCAGTATCTACAGGAAATCCTGTAAATGAAGATTTAGCTATGCCACTACCCACTTCTACTGAGGAATCAGTACCATCTACTAACAATTCTGATCAGAATGACCAGGATGATGTACCTACCAATCCAAGCATTAGTAATGGTTTAGCACACCAAGATACTACTATCACACCACCTGATACTCCTATACCTCGTGCATCAAACACTCGTACATATCCTACTCGAAATCGACATCCACCAAGTAGGTATGAACCAACATGGTAGCTATCATCTTTTGTGTTGTTATTATTATTGTCTTTGTTGTGTGCATCTTATGATTCATGTGTGTCTTAGTTAGCTATGTGTGAACTCTCTATGGGGAGAGGAATGTGGTATATTTACAGGTATTAAATATTTAATTATTGTGATCACGTTTTTATCATTATCAGTTGTGTATAAATAGCTAGTGATTGTTTTGTGCAATAGACACATTGAGATATAGAATGTTCTAAGAATATTGAGTTAGTTTCTCCGTTCAGTCTTACCACGACCTACATAGTAAACAGCGTGTACTTAGTCTATCATCAAGATACGACAGCAATAATTCTTGAGGTAGCTGTGGGGGTGTAGACAATTTTTAGAACTGGGAGTCCTAGGGGCAGCAGAATCGGTCCGGCTGGTCAGGCAAAAACCTGACCACTTTTTAGCTAAACATTGTAGGTAATGGTCGTCAATATTAAAAATTACTCACGTGTGCATTTTGATCATTGATTTTTTCAGCTGCAGTTTCAGTGATTGAACATGTCAACTAGCTATATAGCTATAAGATCTAGACCTTCTGTACATATTAAAATATTAATTGTGACCGGATTTGCGAAAACCCGACATAACGTGGGTGGTAAAAATTAATTATGGAATTTTTAATTATTTTTGTCAAATTTTGTGATTATTTTATTGCATATAACACTACTACTACTCTTCTACTATTAGCCTGTGGCAGACATAAGCCCAGGTAACCGTCCTAAAGCACGAGAAAAGGCTTTAGGCTTCCTACTAGGCTTCGTATACGGAGCCGGTTGCTATGCACATTTTAGGCGCGTCCACATGGCTCGCTAGCCTTTCAGGTGCTGTCTTCAAAACGTCTGCTCAGTTTCTGCCGCTTAAAGATGAATAGAGCAACAGCTCTAACCAACTCTTCAAACTCCTGGTTACGAGATGACGATGACCTTAATTGGCCGGATGGTCACGCCTTCAACAAGCTTACAAGTGACTATTTTGCAGTGGAAGACATCTCAATTCCTGGTGGTATGTTATAAGTTAATACTTTTAATGAATAAATTCATTTAAATAGCTTCATTTATTGAGGATGACAAAGGCTTAGATGGGCACTTCCTTCCAAGGGGTTCTACAGGTAAGGTATATACAATAATAATAATCATTATTATTAATGACAAATGAACTTAGATGAAGATGATATTCCATCTTTTCTTCACCTTAGAAGATGAGCTCTTTCATTTACCACACCAACAAGAAACTTGATCCTGGAAGATAATAGATAATTATAGTAAAGTGTGTAATGTAAACTGACCTTTATGAGTTCTAACATCCACTACAATCAGGACAATACCAACTATAGTGGCTATACTCAACAGTATGACTCCCACCACCAACAGGACTCGATTAGTAGATGTTAACCTAACTGCAAGTCAACCTTCTTGACACTACATGACATTGGTAGGTATAAAAATTGAATAAGAAACAAAAACTTACCTCAAAACTCCTATTCCAGGAAAGGACAGATTCATTGCTCTGAGGAACGTTTGTTTTCTAAACCAGCCAGCCCATCCCTCTTCCTATCACCCTTTAACTGCACCACCTACCATGCATTATAACACCTATTAATTAGACTTATTATTATCAGACTAAGTATTGTATTATTTTTTTTCAGTGTAGTCTGCCAAACTAAGCAGAATCTGCTTGCTCTTGCTATGTTGTCCAATCCCCACTAAATCTTACCAGTAAGAAACTGTACAATTTTTAGAAGAGCTAATCATCTACCTAGAAGTCAAAACGCTATGATTCTTCCACCGTCAAATCTTTGACTAAGTTTATTTCTACCCGGTTTTGTTCTTTTTAGGTGCTAGTTTACCCCCACATAAAACATTTCCTAGCTATTTTGAGCATAAAAACAACTTACTGACAGAGAAGAAGGCGAGAATTTACCACCACACAACGAATACTTTTTAGAATCTTTAACACGTGGGTTTAGAATGACATAAACGTATGCGGACTATCATTACGTAAACGGAGCAACTTAGCAACGCCTTTATTGCTTAATTTCTCAGTTGTAAGGTTAATGAGCGAGTGATAAAGAATCGCGTGTATCTTCAAAACGCAACGCGAGATCGACTTAAAATTTGGAAGACATAGACTTCAATAGATGCAGAAGGTAACTCTTCAATAAAAAAATTTTTTTGGGATCCGCGTTATGACGGGTTTTCCCAGGTACGGTCACAATTATGGTTGCTTAATGAATATTAGTCTGTAATTTGCTCTCTTACACCTCTTGGATTTTTTTGCTCCCTGCACTTTGTGCAGGAGGGGACATATCCCCCTTCCATACCTTCCCCCTTGAGCGAATTGCAGCTCTTTTCTCTTTACCTTATTAGCTCTCCCCAGAGGCGGTGGAAGCTGATTGTAGGTGGTCAGGCCCACCCCCTCCCCGCCCACTATAGCTATATTAGACTAGGCACTTGAACTGTAGGAGCATGAAACAGAATAATATCATAAATAGAGTGTTCTAGAATGGAATACAACCCTCACTGAGTTTCTGGAATCCATCAAGTTCAAGTAAAATGATGCAGATCCATGTATCTTTTTTATTCGAGTAGAAGAAAAGGTTGTCACAATTGTTGCTGTATATGTGGATGATTTGATTATCATTACAAAAGGTCTTGACAAGATGAAGGAAGTGAAGGAAAGTTTGATGGCACAATTCAAGATGAAAGACTTGGGAAAGATTCACTACTGTTTGGGAATCAGTATTGAATATGATGATAGCAACAAGTGCATCTGGATGCATCATCCTTTCCATGATTAAGAAGTTTGGCCTCTCTCAGGCCAGGACTGTTGCCACTCCTGCTGATGTCTCTGTGCAGCTGAAGAAAAATGATGGAGTCAGCAAAGAAGTTAATTCTACTCTTCACCAGTTCATGGTTGGAAGTCTTCTGTATGCAGCAAATGCAACACGTCTAGATATTGCTCAAGCAGTGGGAGTAGTGTCAAAGTTCCGCTCAAAGCCTAGTGAAGCCCACTTAACTGCTGTTAAACGCATTCTGAGGTACTTAAAGGGAATAGCAAATATTTCACTCAAGTTTGAGAAGTCAATTGAAGGAGACCTGATTGGATTTTCAGATGCTGGAGACCAGGATGATTGTCACTCCACAACTGGAAACTTGTTCCGCATGGCAGGGGGACCAGTTAGTTGGCTCCATAAGAAACAAGCAATTGTGGCCCTATCTACATCTGAGGTAGAGTATGTAGCCCTCTGTGTTGCCACAAGAAGCTGTTTGGTTTAGAAGACTGCTGGTTGATTTGAAAGGAAACTCAGTTGGTCCAACTGTGATGATGGAGGACAACCAAGGAATGATAGCCATGGCAAGAAATCCTGTGTCACATGCCAGGACCAAGCACATTGACATTCGCTACCACTATGTGCGTGAAGCTGTTCAGAATCAGAAGGTCATCAATTTGAACTACTGCCCAACTAAAAATATGACTGCTGACATTCTCACCAAACCATTGGCTTGAGGACGTTTTGAATCTCTCCGCTCTTCAATGGGTGAATTAAGTGGGAGTGTTAAACAGTGATGTAGCTAATTAACAAGTATTCACACATTCCATGCATCAACCACAATATGCCATGTGACATACGTAGCTACTGCTGACTTAGTAATTTTGTAATTCTAGAATTCTTGTGTGTCACATGTTAAGCTTATCAGTGATTCAGTCTATATTAAAATAATTGTTTCAAGTGAATTGGCTCTGCTAACAAGAACAAGGGCTTTTGACTCATCAAATTTAGCATGGAGGTAGCCCTAGGGCCGAAGATTCATCTCGAGTAAAAAATAATAATAGGTAAATAATTCGTTTTCAGCCTTTTATAGGCCTCTCAACCTGAAATACTGGATATCCTGGAGGTATTGATATCGGGCCATCACCATAGTGTGCAATAAAATTATCAAAAATAGCAGTTATTGTGTTTTCCTGTGTGCATTGTTATACTGCATGGTAGCTTTTTTATATGATTTTAGCAAAGTTTGTGGAGGTTCCCATTTAACACAAAGAGTCATTTGCAAGCTTTACTTGCATAAGTGACAATAAAGTTCCATTACGATTCAGACAAGAATGTTTTGTTTGATAAGATTGAAGACTCTCTCTTCTCCAGCATTGCTGTGGAATAACTAAAATTAATCTTGCAACTTTAGATAGAAGTTCAAATTTGTTAGAAGTATCACAATTTTTCAATGACCCCATATCATGTATATTCAATAATATTGCTTTTCATCTAGCTCATCATTATAAACTAATGCTTCCTCCCAGACAGATTCTGAAATATCACTTTTTACAAGTAGTTGGTAGTCAACAAATTCTTCTTGAAGTTTATCCATTTTAGTTAGTGTGTACTTGAGTAAATCACAGTATTTAGTACAAAAATATTCAACAGTACAGCTACCTTTCATTTCAAAATAGCATTATTAAGAACTTCATCTGTAAAGGGAAACTTCCTTAAAGCCTGATTAGCAGCATCAACATAAAATTCTCTAACAGCTGCATAAAATTATCACAATCTTCAAATAACAATTCCAATAGTAAGTTGGGAGTCACCTAACTGGTTGTCTTTTTCACTAAAATTTACTTCAGTTATATCATAAGCATTCCTAATAACTGGCAATTTAATAGAGGTTATTCAGTTTAGGCGGGGTCAGAGGCTAATTCATAGCAACCATTGCCACTCGGCCATATTGAGTGGCAAAAAGCACGGGTGACATATGGCCTGTTTGTATTTCATGATAACACTTTCTAAGGAGACTAAGCTGAGGTACCGAGAGAAATTGAAACTAATACGTAGAAGGCATAGGAGACTCATACTTTCTCTGGGAATCATCAAGCCCACCAGTAAGCTACAGAAGTCATCATGCTGTTGACTGGCAGAAGTGGCCAGAAGTTATTACAAGGCTCCTAGTCCTAGCCTAAAGCTTGAAAGCCTTTAAAGGCCTTGATGACTGCAGACTCTATTCTGATGGATGGATAACTTGTGCTAGTGTACATGCCACTATTGGTGGTAATCCCAGCATCTTATATCATACACAGAGTACTCCTCTTAGACCATGGGTTGGAATAAAGAAAAGAGTGCATCATTGTGGCACATTGTACATGTCATATGAACCAATTGCTAATCTTATCCAATGAACACTGTTAGACAACTAATGAAACCATCCAATTCAGACAAAAATATTAAATTCAATCTCTTCATCAATGACATAGCTAAATAATTATTGATCAAATGATGGTGGTGTTAGCTGACTGATTCCTGAATGGCCAGTTTAAAACAGCAGGTAAAGGTAATCCCATGTAATTATTATAATTGTAGTGGGATCTTTTCATCTCTGGAGTAGTACTACTTGTCTAGGAGGTGCCTCTCTGCTGCTTCCCTGTCTATTTCATTTTCATGTCTTCTGATTAGTCAAATCGGTGTTTACATGGCAGAGGCGGATCCAGGGGGGCAAAGGGGGCAATTGCCCCCCTCCCACTTTTCAACACCTTGTGACATTGTTTTGTGTAGCTGGGCCACAAACAGTGTAAAAAACTATTGTAGCTTACACTTTACATGTAAATATTCATTAAATGCTAATTAGATAGATCCTGGTGTGGGGTTATCATAGCTCATACTTTGTAAATAGAGCCTATTCAACATACCTGGAATTGAAAAACATCCCAGAGTAGCTGATAATGACACAGACCATTAAATTTGTTAGATCATTTCAACTAAAGGTTAGTTGTTGCTACAGACTGAGGATGATAGCTAGCACCTCTGTGTTGTACAAATTCAAGAAGTTTGAAGTTTCTATCTGAAGGACTTCCTACCTCACTTTCTGAAACATTAATTTTTCTCCTAAATCATATCAATATCACCACAACATAAGAGTAGCTACTGTAGAGGCAACTGAGGCATTTTGCTTCAGTATATTTTTGCTATTGTAAAACTAATGCATTATTTTTTGATGCAACAGTTAACTGACAACTCTGTCTGTAGTTACAGTGCTGAAGCATAGTTCAACATAGGAATATTTATCCTTTGTGTCAACGAATTTTCTGAGTTGAACTGAGATATAGATATTTCTAGAGAGAATATCCTCAAAAGATTCGGCTCAGCTGAGAAGGACATCTTACAGTTGTGTTATCAAGTTCTTAACATAGTGCATGTGGGTGCCTATTAGACAGCCTGAAATGCCACCAGATTGAATGAAAGAGGTCTAAAATACAAAAATTTCCTGGGGGGCATGCCCCCAGACCCCCCTAGATGGTGCACTTCCTGCACTATGTGGTCACAAATCCCAACCCTGTCTCCTGCCTGAGTATGTAAAAATTCCTGGTTACTCCTCTGCACAATGTTTCATATTATCTTGCAATAATTCTGGTAACTGTTGCTACAGTTGAAAGAGCAAGTTCAGCCCCCAAGGGCCTCCCCTTCCCCACTATCCAAAGTCCTGAGATCCACCTTAGAGATATCATTGCCCCCTCCTTTTCAAAATCCTTGATCCGCCCCTGCATGGTACACCTGATCTAGGTTCATATAGGGAACCATCAGCTAGTTCTAAAAAGAATGAGCAGCTGTAAACCTCGACTCGTTCTCTAATCTCTCTCAAACCTCACAGCACTACTTTTAGCTGGACTGGTTGTGTGAATGAATAGAGATTGGATGCATAGTTTGGAGACAGAGGATTGTTGCTCTTCTCTCCTGAGATAAAGTGGGCACTGCATATTCAAGAGGATTCTCCAAGTTGTTGGTTAGTAGATAGCTGCGCAACATCTCCACCATTGTCTTTTGTCACTCAAAATGGAGTCCACATGTAACTCCACCCAATTACCACACCTTCTGAATAACCTCTATAAACTTGATCAATAATTTTTTAAAGAATGATCTTATGGCATCAGCCACTAAGTAAATGTTTGGATCTTCTCTCTGTAGCAATAAATTTAAATGAGTAAATGTTGGAAGAATGGATTCATAAAATAACATGTAAATTTCAGTCATAGATTTATCAAATTCTGAAGATAATCTTACGAACTGAGCTTAGGATTCATTTTCAGATCAAAAATAACTTTGCAAAGACTTGTAAAGCTGTAAAATCCTATTCACTGCTTTCTCCAAACTGAGCCATCTTACACTAACATACCTTATTATTTGTCTATAATCACTTGCACAAAATTCACAAAATTCTTTAAGTATTCCTTTGCACTTTGTACTCTTGTCAAACCAATAATGTGCATTGATGCACAAATCTTCAATGTCAAATCCCGATATCTTGTGAAAACTCTCAGAAGCATGACAGGCCATGTTGTGGACAAGGTGGCAGGGACAACCCTTAAAATAACATGAACTGTTCTTTTCCTTTACAAGTGTCATAATAAGAGTGGTGTACACCTATATTAACACTGGTATTGTCCACACCAAACCCCACACCATTTGCCCAAGGAATAAATTATAGCTATAATTCAAAATAGAGTCAACTTCTGTAAATATGGCTGTAGCAGTTCCACAATCATGTCCGCATGTAGTACACATATCCAACAAAAGTGTTTTTACCTTCCCTTGTGATATATTTTGATCAATCCAGTGTCATTGGAGCCATCAACAAGGAGACTAGCTAAATGGAGACACTTTCACTTCTTCAATAGCATAGTTACCAACTTTTCCAGATCAAAATTCGGGACAAGAAGCCACACCTCAAGACCACACCCAGTTTAGAAGTTCATTTGACCTTTGCACTTCAATGGTTAGCATAGTTCTGTTAGCTCAGCTAGCTATAATAGCTACTTCCTAGTGCAAACCGGGTAGTTTTTTTGCACTTCTGTACATGATCAATGCTCAGTGGGCAAAAATGAGTTTGCAGAACTTGCAATTTGGCGAAGTCGGGACAAGTCATTGTTGGAGCTCTCAGTCGGGCGGGAGTGGGACTTCAGCTGAAAAGTCGGGAGTGTCCCGCCCAAGTCGGGACGGTTGGGAACTATGCAATAGGGGTACAATTCAAAACTATGCCAACCATAATGGTTAAGATGCCCCAAATATTATGCTCCAATTATGCTCAGCATAATGGTTAAGCTCTAATTATGCCTGGCATAATTTACTGTTGGTCTGTGAGACATTGAGTCTGTGTGACTGGTAGACAGATGACTAGACTGATTCAGTGAGAATTATCCAACTGTGCCTAAGTTATCTACCTGTGATTTTAATAGCAAAGTAGGACATAATGGAGGGTTAAATTTTGGGCAATGCTCAAAAGCATAAGGGCAAAATTTTGAGCATATAATTTACTGGACCCTACTGACAGCACCCGGTTCAGGATCTTTCTCCACTACGTGTACTGGAAAATTAATGGAACTCGCTCAGTAAATCTACTGGTGATTTTGTACCTCACGCATGACCACACCTCCCTTTTTTAACCCCTTCATACGCCCTTTGCACCCCTCTTTTTTAACCCCTTCCATTTCGGACCCCACACATGACAAATGACCATGGATCCTGAAGTAGAACTGGAGAGTCTCTCTACTAACAGTGACACATCTTGTGACCAAGAACAGACTGTTGATAGTCAGCCTCTTAGTAGAAAGAAAGTGATCAGGTTTAGTAAGACACAAGTGTCAATTTTAAATGCTTACTACCAGCTTGGTATGACTGGTGTTGGCAAGAATCATGCTTCACTTATTGCACAGGCAGTTAGGGAAATAAAGCTCACAGATCAGCAAGTTAAGGTGAGAAAAGTACTGTCATAAATACTTTTGTAAACAAGTCCATTTGAGAACAAAAGTATAGTTTATACTTTCTTCAAGTTGGGAGAAGTAGAGGCATTAATATCCTAATCTATATAACTAAGGAGGAGGGAGGTGCATGGGGTGAGGGTAGGAGAGGGGTTTCTAAGTATTGTTTCATCAGTTACATATGTAATCTGTGTAGGGATTTCTGTACTGATTTCTTTACTTGGGTGTAGTAACGCTGATTGCTATTCATGAATAACTTAAAAACCTGACATATTTGCATCCTGCAGAGATGGATTAAGAAGAAATGCAGGATGAGGAAGCATGCCAGAAGGGCTCCAAACATTGTATTACCTCCCTCTAAAAAGAAAAAAACTTACTCCTTGGCTAATGTTCTTGAAACATTATGGAGAATCACTTGGTTAGTGTGTATGTTCTACTGACATAATAAAACATATTCTACACTGAACTGTTCACTAATTGCTAGTAACAATGTAGCCATAACTACAGCTAAAAATATAATGAAATGGCATAGCCAGGTCAAGATGAGCAATCACATGTCATCTGAAATGATGGCAGGTTGTCTGTCACTTTTTGCCCTTGTCAACTTGCATAAAAGCCACTAGTTGTTCCAGGTGCTTTAAAGTTTGTGAACACTGTTAGCTATGCAGACATTGTCCAGTCAAAGCTGGATGGCAATCTAACTACCTTACATTTGATTTTAATGCCTATATAGAGGGAAAAGAGGCTATGAGAGATGGTGCAGGGAACTTCAATAAGGCTGCAAGCATCTAATATAGGACATTTGACAGAGAGGAAAAGGACAGATTGATGAATTCAGTGTCAAGTTTTATAGATGAAGCAGTGACTGTGAAGGATGTTAAAAAGACAGGGGCTAAAATTTTCAAAAAAATTCAAAAGCTAGTAAGTTATTCTTATCTTCATAATATAGACGAGATTGGAAGTAGCTAGCTCTTAGGATCCTGTTCCTATTATGTAAATGGCTTGAATATGTACTCCACATCTAGGTTGCACTTTCGAAAACATTTGTACAGTAGTACAGTGAAACTGGCAGCTATTATTCATTATTATAGACCCTTACAGCAAACATGGCTTTTGAATCCACATCATTACCATGAAACTATACTACTCTGAGCTCCTTGTGCCTTCTGTTTGCAATAATTGCACCATGCGAAACCCTTAAGAATGATATGTTCAGAGATCAAATTATATAATCATATAGTGTAGGGTACTAGGGCAGAGACTACTCAGACTCTAAATATTATTTCTTGTAAGAATTTTGATGGTAACTGATAAACCTATGTCAGTGTTTGTCCTGATTTTTACCATGCATAACTAATCATAGATAGTGTGCAGTCTCTTGTTGGTCTAAAGAAGTTAAACAACGGTTGAGATGTGATTTAAATTTTATATTGATGCTAGGATTATATTATTGTAACTCCAGGGGGTTCAGATATTATTGGGCATTTGGACATTGCAGGTGCTCCACAGTAACCACCAACCCCAGATATTGAGGCCACCCCTGCCACTTAAAATGTCCCGAATACACTTTATAGTACAAATTCAGTGTGCATTCCTTTAATCAGGACGTAGTGAGATTAGAGGGTATGAACTATTATTAGAGGAGATAGAGACACAGTTGACAATTAAAATGGCTAACGTCACACTAATTAGATTTTTCTATCGAGTATCTTTGCTTACATTCTTAAGTATTTATGGTTGCCTTCGTAATCATAGAGGCCTGGTTCCCTATCAAAATTAGCCAAAGGTGCTTGCATAGCCATTTTTTAACTAAGGTCAACTGTGTTCTAGCTATTCTGGACTATTACTGGCTATTGTATCATATGCAGTTTTGTGATCTTGAAGTGTTGGGGTATAAAGGAATTGCTCTAGGTTTTTTTGAAGATGATGTGCAGGTAGTCACTACTGCTGACTCCAGTCATTGTGTAACTCATAAAGTTATTGACTATATCCGCTCTCTTATTATTGCAAGTACCTATGATGGTATTTATGTACTTGCACCAGTAATGTTATTGTTATGCCACAGATAACCCTCCGCCATCAATAGAAGTACTCAGCTCTGCTAAACCTCCACCAACCTCAAGAAAACTATCTCACTCCAAAGCCACAGCATCATCACCCATCTCGAACAAAACTACTCCTCCGCCATCAATAGAAGTACTCACCTCTGCTAAACCTCCACCAACCTCAAGAAAACTATCTCACTCCAAAGCCACAGCATCATCACCCATCTCAAACAAAACTACTACCAAACCTTTAGCCAGAAAACTTGCAACTCACTCTCTCAAATCTAAATCACTCAGCAAGACAACTTTAAAATCCAAAATGTCATCATCGCTGAAACCTACTAAATCAATTTTGACTGCTCTGTTATCTACACAATATCAACACAATGATCAACCACCTTCTGTGCTCAACACTCCTCCAGATCAATCTGACCCTCTTTCACCAACTATGAATGATGTCGATAACTCCCAATCACTTTCTCCCATTATTGATTATCAAGGCTTTTTTCCTATTACTGTATCTTCTAGCCCTGTTAAAGAAAAAATGGACTATTGGATCCCTCAATTAAGATTATTTAAAAGTGATAAATGTATTTTAACTTCACATCAATGGTTAAATGACAACATAATCTCTGCTACACAGTGTTTATTAGAAAAACAAACTGCTGGAAAGATATATGGGTGGCAGTCTACTCAATTCTCTAAGCGTAAGGGTTTATTTCATCAAGTGCCTGCAGGATCACCTTTTATTCAACTACTTCATGTTGATAATAATCATTGGGTGGCTACTTCTGATTTGAATGTCCATGGTAAAGGTTCTTTAAAAGACACTATATGTATCTATGACAGTAGTCATAGATCTAACATTACACTAGAATCAAAGAAAATGATGTGCTCATTGCTGAGATCAAGATCTAACTCTCTACGATTTGACCTGATCAATATTCAGGAGCAACCTAATGCCTATGATTGTGGGTTATGCGCAATAGCTAGTGCTACAGAATTGGCCCATTATTCTGATCCAGCAAAGTGTTGTTGGGATTTCCTAAAAATGCGGGAACATCTTATCAACTGTTTGGAAGAAGGTCATGTTTCAAGGTTTCCACTTGTTGGACAGAGGAAGGTTCGTCTGGGAACACGCATCAGACATTCCATTGTGGAAGATATCTTCTGTATATGTGGGATGCCCAACGAAAAGTCAAGGAGGATGATACAATGTGATGACTGCTCCAAATGGTATCATGATGATTGCTTGTCCATTGATATAGAAAAATTTTCTCACAAGAAGTGGTTCTGTCAAGAGTGTAAAGCAATTCTTGAAGAATTAGGCACATAGACTCTAAAGCATGTAACTAGTTGCATAAACATTATACATAATAATTATGATGCTTTTGAATAATGAAAATTGCTGAAAAAAACTGGGGTGATTGACTATCTCAAGACAAACAGAAAAAGTCAATGTCTATATAATTATATGAAAGTTACACCAGCAGCTCTATAGCTAGCTATAGCTAATTACATCTAGGTCCAGTACATAAACAGTAACCTTACAGTAAATGTGTGAGTGCAGATCCACAATTGCCATGCAATGTCAATCAATATCCCTAAGCATGTACATTACCAGTAGCTAGCTATAATATTATATAGTAGCTATAGCTATATAGATCTAGTGGCGAGGTCCACATTGCCAGGGATCCACTTACCAGTATATCTAGTGGGAAGCGAGGTCCATCTTGCCAGTATTATACATCTAACATTGCCATTAGCTATATATATATACATCTAGTAAAAGCTTCAGTAGCAAACTATACTATATATTATAAGAAAGAAAGCAGGAAGTTATAGCTATATAGCCTATATAATTATAGCATCAGCTATTATATTGTATTATCATGAGAGATAATCTCCTCTCCTTGAAAGTATCACCAGTGAATTCTATTTCATAACTACATGCATAAATAATTATAAACCAAGATCATTGTATGTGTGGAGTACATCATCATCACTGGAGCAGTCACTACTGTCATCACTATCTTCTACTTCCATCGCTGCTTCTTCCAGCATTACCTGCAAAATTTGGTTGCTTTTTTCAAATAGCACATCTGTTTTAGTTAACAGCGAATGTAGCAATCCTGCAGATCCTCTGTTGAATAAATTGGAATCACTTGATCGGCTTTCTAGTTCTTTCAATAGTATTTCCTTCCTCTGCCTGTAATAGGAAACTACATTTTGAGCCTCTTGCTTGAGCATATATATTTCTTCCTTGCTTCGACACAGTGACAGATAAGGATCAATAATCTCCCTCTTTTTTCAATATGCTACACTAGCACAAAAACTTCCTACTTCACGAAGTCTAGATTCAACTAATGAAGGATCCAATGCCTCTGATAATGTGATAGGATCAGAAGTGAGTGATGGATTTGGACCAGACTGGCATGCTTGATATTCTTCAAGCAAAGTCCTAATAATTCTTGACTCTTTAGTGATCTGTGCTGACAGCTTTTTTGCTACTTTTTGTCCATCTGTATATTATACATCAATAAAGTTGTGTGTTATAGCTGCCAGTAGTCTCACCTGCATACTTTTTCTTGAGCTTCAATAGAAACATTCTTCTCTGACCAGCTTTCCAAAATGTGCAAAAGTAACTGTTCCCTCTTAGTAAGACTGTGTACATACAGTCTTTGTATTCCTTGTCAGACGGAAGCCACCTTTGGCTAATAGAATATTTCTTCTCGTATTCTGTCATAGTTTTATCTAGCCTGAAAGTAATTATAATTAACTTGTAAAATCAGGCACTTAATAGAAATTTATAAACTTACAATGCAAGATGTGTATACACTGCATCAGATATAGTCCCACAGCCTAACCGATTCCTGTAATAGTATGACAAACACACAGCATAATGTTATGTATAGTAATGGTACTGCATGTACATTAATAGGTATGTGTATATAGAGAGTGGGGGTTGCTGTGTACTCAATAATGACACAGAAGAGACTTCAGTGTCATTCTCAGCTAGGCATGGCATTTCAGTGCTAACCTTAGTGAATAAAAGTCTTGAAGAGTCTGAAAATATGAAACCTGCCACTGAATTGGTTCTATAATATGTAACATATGATAATAGTTGTTAATCAAAATGTAAGATATCTTACTAGTTCTGGGATGTGAAACATTGCAGCTTTCAGTCTCCTCACACAGCCACTGTTTTACTGTGCTATCAATTTCTATGTGGCACATAACATAATTCTAGCTCGACCACTTCATAAATTTAGGCAAAAATTACCATGAAGTGGACATGTTATGAGTTGGTGCAGAGTTTCTTCAGCAACCAATTTAGTCCTCAATGCTCTTTCCCATCTTGTGAGGAACAACAAGGCTGAACAAAAATAGGGAATTAACTATTAATGCACACATAATGTGCATACACCAAGCTTCTCTTTGGTCTGAATTCCGTAATAGACAAGTGCACTGGTCAACACATCAATACGGTGTGCTGGTCGCATCTCCTTGGTCATTCGTGAGAACCTACGTAGATATGACCAAAGACGTTCCATGGTCTCACCATCACTGAGGCCAATTCCTTCACATCTCCGGGGACCAAAGAGAACCTACATTACATTATGGTTACACTGTATGTTTCCTGTGATAAAATTACCTAACAAGAAACTTTGTGGCCATATGAATGAAAAGTAGGCAGGCAAAGGTGAGTCTTATTAAGGATATCATATCTCTGTTGTGACTATACAAAAACAAGTGGCACACATTACATGTGCAGAGGTACATATAACCATATCATCCCTCCTCCATGACACACAAGCATATACATACCTTTAGATGGCTGAATAAAGTACAAGCGATGTCATACATAACAAACAAGTGAGATTGAGATGCACTTTGGGAATGTGATTGAAGAATGTTTTCTAACATCCACACAGCATACGCCAGCCTATTAATAATATGGCACAATAACGAGCCTCTGAATGAAGATTACTCCAGGATTACAGGTTTCACTACATGTACTCCCATTCATTACATATATAGACATACCTTTCTCCATGCTTCAGATTAATGTACTTCCCTGGAAACTCATGTCGACAGCAATACCCAAAAACAGCAGTTTCATCAAGGACCCTGTACCTATTAGCACTACGAAGCATGCTACCAGCCAGAAAGTCATTACATGCCTATATAGATTGAAGTAAAAAAAGTAGACCTTATTTATCTGAATAGTTCTATACCAAGGTACAGTAGTACTTTCTGGATAAACTTCCTATTTATTATAAGGTACATGTTTGTTTGAGTATGGTTGCAAAACGGACAGTGGGAATCTACTTTGTGTTAAAACTTGTGGACAGTTGGTGGGGAACACAATAATATTCAACAATCAGAATGGTCAACTACAGTTTAAAATGTGGTCCTACATTTTAACTACAAGAGGGGGATAACAAAAAGAATATGTGCATGCCTGCAAACATGTTAACCAGCTAATAGAGCCAGTCCATGGTCTTTCTCACTTACATTGGGCATAGATGTTGACTGCTCACTATTCTCTACCACAAACTGGTCTACAGCTGACTGGTTGTTAAAAAACAAATCTCCATGAAGGGGTTCTCTATAGCTAACACCAGCAGCCTTTTTCCGTGGAGGCCCATACAATGCATCCATTGAACAGATATATTTTCCATCATCCTGACAATCATGAACATAGCACATAATGATAAAAATACCTACCAAAATGGTGAACAAACCTGTGGACATGCTGGGCAAATGTTTCAAGATCTTCCAAAAAATAATCTAGATGGCGAAACTTATGCTTGAGAAATCTATCAATATAGACAATTGGGCATTAATTTTGTCAGGATGGTCTGGGCAGTATATATACCACCACTCTTTTTTTATACCTGGGTGGACAGAAATTGTTGGCAAGAAAATTATGTTACAAGTAGGACACCACTCCCCCCTAGGAAGTTAGGTTACTATTTGACATGTGGCAACTAGAACACTAAAGAGAATACCAAACACTAAACAACTCTGTGTCCACCTATTTGCAGGAACTATCAAAAGAATCAACTTGTGACCTACTAAGCTAGAAATTTGTTCACTGAAACTTATATTTGGTCAGGTCACCTTTAGATTGATCGTCCCAGGTAATAACATTAACTCAGTCACACCATAATCACAATACTTTTTGTATCTCAAATATGAGCTAGCAGAATATCCATTGTAATAGTGGACATACAATACCTGTATTCTTCAAAAGAATCAATGAGGGAAGAGTAGACATCTTTCCTCTGTTTTTAAATGGGAGGGGGGAGGAATGACATTTTTACTATTAGCTATTATCATTAGTAGCTACCTTAAGAGTTTGAAATGGACTTTTAAACTTTAAACAGTTACAAAAATCCTTTAAAGCAACTTGACACTCAAGCATCAAAGCTTCTGCCCAATCAAGAAGAGCAAAAGTAATTAGGATTATGTGGTGTAGCAGGCCAAAGTTCAGCTCTTGCCAGAGTAACAGCAAGAGGCTCACAGCCACAAGCAGTAAAGAATATCTTATGTTCCATCCCTATATAAAAAAAAACTCGTTAAATTAGCCTATAGCCAATACCTTGGACTTACCAAATTCATCCACACAGTGAATATATACTTCTTTTTTTGTTGTGCATAGATGCTATGGATGAACATCAACATGTTGATCAGCACGTATAAAGGGTACATAATGATTGTCCTGTAATAAAAGTGTAATATTACATAGCATTGACTAAATAAAATTCAGCCTCCCTTACAAACGAAGGAATAATTATGGATTTAAAAGCATAGCAATGGTCTACTATAGCTCCAACTGCTTGTACTGTACCTCCCATTTCTCTGCAACATGAAAGATATTAACCCTACTGTGACACTTCTGGAAACACACAGGACAATAAAAGCCAAGAGGTCCACAACAATGGCATCGCAGTGAAGCAGCTTCTTCACAAATGTGACATAGCTGTCCAATGGGCATCGCTGCAACTTCTGTCACAGCTCCAATAATTCCACTTCTAACACAATCCCATCCAGCAACTATAGATCTGCTCTCAAGTTCATGTCCTGTAGGTTCTACAAGATTATCTGTAATGGAACAGTGAGCAGTTGCAGTGTCTGTTGGAGAATCAAGACAGGGGGGGGGGGTGTAATCAGTATTGTCCTCTGGTTCCACAGGATTTTGAAGCTGGCTGAAAATGCCTCTATATAGATTCACTAGACTTCCTTCCAGCTGTAGGCCTATGGGTGAGCTTCAAAACTGGCAAGGTCACTTTTCTATACGCCATTATAGCAAAGAGCGTATGAAGGGGTTAAAAAAGGGTGTGGTCATGCATGAGGTACAAAATCACCAGTAGATTTACTGAGCGAGTTCCATTAATTTTCCAGTACACGTAGTGGAGAAAGATCCTGAACTGGGTGCTGACAGTGCTTACTATGCCCACATTGCATTGAACTTTGAACCCAAAAATTGAAGATGACTGAGCACAATTGAAATGACAGTGTTAGCTACACACACCAGATATGACTGATACATACGTGTTTAGCTACTGAACCAGCAACTCTCAAGAATTTTTTCAAAAATTTACTTGGCAGCCCTGTATCAGTTGTATCCTCCCTGTTAGCATCACTCTCTGCAATTACCTCAGGTTCATGTTCAGAATTAGCTCATCAGACATCTTGTCAAACTCTAGCTAAGCTGCTAGCAGGTGTTTTTAAAAATTTTTGGTTAATTAGATCAGCCAGCTAGAAAAGGAAAATTGCTGTGAGATTTTCAGCTTTACCTGTGAGACCTGGAGATTTGGCCTAAAACCTGGAGACTCACAGCAAAACTGTGAGAGTTGAGAGGCTAAAAATTAAGTGGCTATTCTGCTTCATCCTCATCAGGCTTCAGCTTTTTTGGTTTTGAACCAGTGATTTGCTTCTGTCTAGTCCTTCTTGCATGCTCAATATACTGGTCAATAGCTGTGTATATATAAAAACCAAGGTTTCATTGCTATGACATCAAGAAAAGTAAAAGGGAGCAGCATGTGCCATACAAAATTTTCTTTGCTTCCTGGTGAGATAGGAAGAGAAAAAAGACATGGTACATACCTATAATTATGTCCTGCTTGTCTCAGTGATGATTATGGCATTTTATGGCACAAAATAGCACCACAAACAGTTAGCTAACACTTATAATGTCCCTCTCCCTTTTAATCAGTGGCAGATCCAGGAATTTTAAAAGGAGGTGGAGGGGGGGACAATGATATCATTAAGGCAGATCTCAGGATTTTGAATAGTGGGGGAAGGAAGGCAATGACATTAGACATGCATTCACGATTGACCTATTTCTCACAATTATTATGCTGACTTCTGAATATTTCAGTATAATAAAATTTGTCACACTATGACAAAAGATTAAAATTACAGGAATTTTTACATACTGAGGCTGGAGATAGGGTTGGGATTTGTGACCACATAGTGCAGGAAGTGCACCATCTAATGTTCCCCCTCTGAAGCACCCATCCCTATAATGTCATCAAGATATACCACAACACCTGGAATCTTTTTGAGAACAGACTCCATTACTCTCTGAAAAATACCTGGAGCAGATGACAGTCCAAATGGAAGTCTGTTATATCGAAACAGTCCACGATTGGTATTGATCACCACATACTCACACAATTCCTCCTCTAGAACAATCTGTTGGCAAGCCCAGTTTTGTGAACTTCCCTCCTGCCTAAATAAATCGGTATTGGATACTTGTCGAGTTTAGATGTTCACTGTTAATTTAAAGTCTTCACAGATACAAATGGATTGTTTATCACCTTTTAAAACTGGCACAATTGGGGCAGTTCAATCAGCGAATTGAATTGACTCAATGACACCATCACGTTCTTCCAATCAAATCTCTGCCTGCAGGGCCAGAGCCTGATACCACTATCAAAGGTAGTGTTTTTCTGATTTTCATAATAATGTTATCATTACATCCATTTGTCCCAATACTGAAAGTCTTTCTCTAGAGTAAGTCAGTAATTTGACCTTTGAGGGTTTCAATTCTTGATGTATAAAAGTCCATTGAAATGTTTCCTCTGACATTGAAGCACCTGTGTCTATACCTCCATGGTATAGGACTTCCTATCTATTTGTAAGTCCACTTTATAAGGCTGACCAGGCTCTGTTCTGATATGATTGAAGGCATTTTTCAACTCCTGAGAGTCCTCTTGTACTGTCCTGATAGGGTGACCATGGGGTTCCTTCTTTATCCATTTCTCATCCTTTGATGCTTGTTTACACACCACTATTTTGATGTGACCCACTTTGCCACAGTAGTGACACCTTGTAGTCCTGAATGGACAGTGGGCAGGCTGGTGGTTTGACTTTCCACACCTATATGAATTAGACTTGTATTGCTGACTCTGCAGTCCTACTTTGCAGACTTCTGCAGGTTTCTGCAAACTTGTCACCTGACCAGACATAGATTCATGTATCTGTGTAGAAGCTGCTTCCATGCTCTGTGCAATATCCACCGCTCGTTAGAAGGTATAGATGAGCTTCTGTCAACAGTTTCTTTTGTGTAGCCTCATGCTCCTCAAGCCACACACAAATCTATCTCTAGAACCTGCTCCAAAAATGCACCAAAATTACAATGGGTAGTTAGCTAATCTTCTCAGTTCAGTAACATACTGTGCAACGGATTCACTTGCAACTTGCTGCCTTTGGTTGAAGTGGAAGCACTCTGAGGCTTATGGTCAAAATGTTTCTCTAGAACTTCAACAATCTTGTCAAAAGACTTGTCCTTTTGTAAGGTTGGTGTTAGCAGGTTTCATAGGAGCGAGTAAGTCTTACTTCCTATGGCACTGAGAAAACGGCAGCTTTCTTGGTCTCCTCCACATTATTGGCCTCGATAAATAGGTGTGCCCTTTCTACATATAGGCTGTTATCGAATCACTTGAGGGATCAAACTCCTCTAGTTTTCCCACTGTTGCTGGCATGATTCAATCTAGTCTAATCCTGACCTTGTCACCAGTAAATGTAGCAATTCTAACTACACTTTAGTTATGATCTTACCTTTTTCTCTGAATCATCAATTATGCACACAGAATAAGTTCAGCTACTTAACCACAAATATTTAAGTGACATCACTACAAGAATGGTTAAATGGGATATAGCAAAAAAAAATTAGAATGATCACTACAGCATGTACATAATAACTATCTCCCCTTGTTTGAAGGTAGCTATAACTATGACAAATAATGAAATCACAAAAACTGAACCTCTGGAGTAAGTACAGTTCATTGAGCTGAACTTTAGTACTGAACATGGACAAACTGCTTCAGGTAGTTGTGAAGTGCAACGGTTAGTAATAGTCCTACTGTGGACCCACACTGTATGAGGAAATGTTTTGTGATATACATTGTTATCCCAAGTTTGGGAGATCATGTGTTTTGCTCATTCTTATTCATGTTGACAGCAAGTTAACTACACCTCATAGAAAATTTACTACAGCTGACCATGTCAAACCTGCTATCACAGAACCTAAACAGGAAAATCAAGTATATAGACTAAACTTGGGAGAAAATTAT
Source organism: Diacarnus erythraeanus (assembly GCA_964016965.1). NCBI lineage: Eukaryota > Metazoa > Porifera > Demospongiae > Poecilosclerida > Podospongiidae > Diacarnus > Diacarnus erythraeanus. The sequence goes on from OZ024672.1 coordinate 1,456,411, forward strand.
ATCTATAGTGCACACAATACATGCAGTATTAATATTGCAGATAGATCTTGTCAGCCATATGGATAACATACAGTTCATAATCTGCAGGACTGTGGATTAAGTGTTGCATTTATGTCCTGTCACAAGATTCTTCAAAAGGTACAAACAAATGCTGGGTTATTGGGCATAGTGTTGTAGAATAATGTTAGTGAGTTATTGGTATAATGACATAGTTATGGGTCGAGTTATATACTAACAGAAGTATTGTTGACCTAGTCATAGCATGGTTAGGCTGTGTGATTAAAGTTATTGTTGTTTTAACTATGATATTATTTAATTGCACAATCAGCAGAAAATCACAGATATAAATCACATGGCTATACTAAGGTCAATTAGTTCAATAGTTCAGAGTACAGAGTAATATACATTATGTAATTGCCTCTTACTACACTCCTCCTCAATTACATATTCGTGAAGCTCACAAGTCCGAGTTGGTTTCTCAGTTTCTCAAACTGTATCTTAGGCAATGGTTTAGTGAAGATGTCAGCCACCATATCCTTGGTTGGGCAATAGGTTAGGTTAACGGATCCAGCTCGAACGGCTTCTCTGATGAAATGGTATCGAATGTCTATGTGCTTGGTTCGCTTGTGTCCAACCGGGTTCTTAGCCAGGGCAATAGCACCTTGATTGTCTTCCAGAATCTCGATTGGTGCTTCCACTTTGAGTTTCAGATCATTCATCAGTTGGCGTAACCATATGGCTTCTTGGATGGCAGATGACAATGCTATGTATTCTGCTTTGGCAGTAGAAAGTGCCACTGTGGCTTGTTTTTGACTTAGCCAGCTGACAGCTCCTCCTGACATCAAAAAAACATTTCCTGTAGTGGAGTGACGATTGTCCAGATCACTAGCCCAGTCAGCATCGGAGTAGCCTAAGAGCAGTTTTCCAGTGGCCTTGTACTGTAGCACAATGTTCAATGTGCCCTTTAGGTATCGAAAGATCCTCTTAACTGCTGTTAGGTGTGCCTCTGTTGGTTTTGAATTGAACTTTGAAACTATTCCAACAGCATGTGCTATATCTGGTCGTGTTGCTCTAGCTGCATGTAAAAGACTACCCACCATTGACTGGTATCGAACTGGGTCCACTTTCTTGCTGTGTCCATCATCCATTAGCAACTTGACATTCACATCCATAGGTGTTGCAACAGTTTTGGCTTCAGATAGCCCATATTTTTCTAGAAGTTTCAGAATGTATTGTTTTTGAGACATTGAGAAACTATCTTTTGTCTGAATAAAGGTTATACCGAGACAGTACTGCAGATTCCCCATATCTTTCATTTTGAATGTGTCCGACAGACATTTTTTTTATAGACCACATTTCATCTGACGTTTCAGTAATGAGAATCAGGTCATCAACATATACAGCTATGATTTCAAGTGCCTTTTCTTTGCTTTCACAACTGAATATACATGGGTCTGCCCCACTCTCCTTAAAACCTAGTTGTTTCAGGTGATTGCAGAACTTTTCGTTCCAACAACGTGGGGACTGTTTTAGACCATAGAGAGACTTTTTAAGTTTGCATACTTTGTCCTCTTTGCCAGTTTGAACATAGCCAGGTGGTTGACACATGTAGATTTCTTCCTTGAGATCACCATTCAGGAATGCTGTGACAACGTCCATTTGATGAATGAGCATACCTCTTTCAGTTGCATATGCAAGCAAACTGCGAATTGATGAGAGACGAGCAACAGGAGAGAAAATTTCGTCATAATCAATTCCATATTTTTGCAAAAAACCTTGAGCTACTAATCTTCCCTTGAACCTTTTAGTTTCTCCTTGACTATCATACTTGACATGAAAAATCCATTTGCAGCCAACTGCCTTTCGTCCCACAGGTAAGTCTACCAAGTCCCAGGTATCATTCTCCATTAGTGAACAGTATTCACTGTCTGCAGCTGCTTTCCATTCAGCTGAGTAGTCACTGGTGAGTGCCTCTTTGATGGTGGCAGGTTCCTCAATTTCTGCTGCCTGATAAGCTATGTGAAAAGCTTTATTAGCATACTCGTCAATTCCATAACGAATGCAAGGTCTTCGTTCTCGCTCAGAGCGTCTAAGAGGTGTTTCTTGTTCAGTGTCATCTGGTTCTCTCTCTTCCAAGTCAATGTTTACTTCCTTGCTAGAAACTTCTGTCACTTCCAATTCCTGTTCCTGTTGGGATGTATCACCCATCTTGTTAAAGTCAAAGTCAAGTTCATTAAAAATGACATCATGACGAATGTAACACTTATGTTTTGTCTCATCCCATACCCTATAATTTCCAGCTGTTTCAGTGTAACCAATAAATCTTAGCTTTTTTGCTTTCTTGTCTAGCTTTCTACGCTCAATGTCTGGAACATGTATGTATGCCACACAGCCAAACACTCGAAGGTGCTTTAAATCTGGCTTCTTTCCATACCAAAGCTGAAAAGGTGTTTTACCATTTTTTAAGACAGTGGATACCATTCGGTTACGTAGGTAGGTTGTAGTTGCAACAGCTTCTGCCCAGAATGCATTGCTAAGACTAGCATGAGTTAGCATAGTTCTTGCTGCTTCAACTAGTGTTCGATTTAGCCGTTCAGCCACTCCGTTTTGTTGTGGCGAATATGCTGCTGTTGCTTCTGATTTAATTCCACATTCCTTCAGATAATGTTGAAATTCTTCAGACATATATTCCCCTCCTCTATCAGATCGCAATGCTTTGATTTTAAGACCAGACTCATTTTCAATAGATTGCTTGAATTCTTTAAATTTTTCAAGGGCCTCATTTTTCTGCTTGAGGAAGTAGGTCTTGCAGTAACGTGAGAAGTCATCTGTGAATGTTATAAAGTATCGGCTTCCTCCAAATGATTGGGTTTGCATAGGACCACAAATGTCTGTGTAGACTAGTTGTAACTTCTCCTTTGATTTTATTTTCTTCAGCAGAGGGTGTGGTAGTCGATGCATTTTTCCTTTCACACACGGCTCACAGAACCTTTGCTTCTCACTTGATGATAAATCAATACCTGTACTATTTGCTACTAGTTGATGCAACTGTTTTTCATTCACATGAGCTAGTCGTTGATGCCACAAATCAATTTTGTTTAGGCTCTTTGTCTCTTCAGCAATGATTGTTTTCTCGGTGGGGGTTTTCAGAGTGTCACAATTCAGCCTGTAGAGCCTTCCTAGTGGGGAGCCAGTGCCAATCAGCCTTTTCTTCTTGTTTCGAATCTGGCAATATTTCTGACCTATTGATACCACATTCCCTTTCAATGCTGCTGCATGCACGCTGAACAAATTGCTTGTTAGTTTTGGCACATAAAGTACATCAGTCATCCACCCCACAGTTTTCTTACCATGGTACAAATATGACATAATCTTCACCTTTCCAGTTCCAAGAGCATTGACAGTACGTCCATCACCAAGTCCAACAGGCTCAGGGGTTTCAAACTTCCTGTAGTAAGAGAGTACATCCTTTTGAAATGTCATATGTCTACTTGCTCCCGAATCAATAATCCAGTCTTCCTGTTGGGTGTCTGCTTTCAACCCTAGAGTGGCAACAAACAATGACTCATCTCCTCCTGAGTCTGAGTCCTCTTTGGCCTCTTTGACCTTCTTTGCACAATGCTTGTTTCTGAGTTTTGGGCAGTTTCGAATGAAGTGTCCTGGTTCTTTGCAATAATGACATATAGCACCTTTTTGCCCTTTTCTAAATGAGCGTCCTGCTCTCAGTGCTGAATCACTGTTTTGAGAATCCATTTCTGGGATGGAGTCATAGTTAGCTTTTCCTCGTCTTTGTTCCTCATCCAGGAGTGCTTGCTTAACACAGACCAGTGTGAGTTCATCCTCTCCTCTTGCTAAGAGTGCAGTTACCAAGGTTGAATAACTCTCTTGTACACTTTGTAACAGTATTGCAACCTTGTGAATCTCGCTAACTTCCTCACCAATAGCAGCTAAATGGTCAGCCAGCTCATCTAGTTGACGGAGGTGATCTTGAATTCGTGTACCCTTCTTCATACGTAGTCCATAGAGTTTCATTAATGTGTACACCTTGTTGCTGATAGTCTTTCTTTCAAAAGTACCGCAGAGTGTGTCCCACATATCCTTGGTAGTTGTACAGTTCATTACCATAGGTACATACTTTTGTCCAAGACATTGTAAGATTAGGTAAAATGCCTTTTGTTCCTTTCTTACTCTATCTTCCTCATCTCTTTCAGTTCCAGCAACATAATCCCATAAACCTGCAGCTTTCATAGCATGTGTTACTTGAAACTTCCATACTAGCCAGTCTTTTTCACTTTTGAGTTGAGGAATGTTCACTAGTAGCTTCTCAAAACCAGCAGTAGCCATAGTTCCAATTAGAGACAGCCTAGACTAGTGTAGAGAGGAAACTGGGCCCATAACCTGTTGTTTTAACTATGATATTATTTAATTGCACAATCAGCAGAAAATCACAGATATAAATCACATGGCTATACTAAGGTCAATTAGTTCAATAGTTCAGAGTACAGAGTAATATACATTATGTAATTGCCTCTTACTACAGTTATTATACACAGCAGCTTACAATGTAAATAATTCTCTTAGTGACATCGTGGTATTGTGTCCTGTGACAAATTAATAGCATCCACAAGTTCTCTACTAATAACACCAATAGGCAATGATTTTGTAAGTTTGTAAACTATAGCTACAGCTATATGTGCCTAATCACAATAGCTCGAGATCTAGTTAAAGTTAATGATATTGGAGCATGCTAATGATATAACTGTCATAATGCTATCAAATTACAGCTATGACAGCCACTAAACTAAATCCCTGGCTTTGATCTACGACAATAGTTTTTTTATCAGATTATACTAAGATATAAAGACCTTTTTCACAATTTTTTTATCCTTACATTGTAATAAGAGGATTCCTTAACTGTTTCTGGCAATTCAATATTATATCCTCTGCAGACCAGCAGCAACCAGATAGACCATAGCTTGACCACTTTTAGACACTAGTTGATCTTTAATCCTTGGCTGACCTTTGATCCTTATACGTTATCATAATAATAATGCTTAATTAACATGTTTTAGTTATGGTAATATAATTAGTTTCTATTTCACTACAATCAAGAACATAAACTTGATGCTAATAAGAAAAGGATATCTGTGATGAAGCCAACATAACATTAACCATGCACACCCTTGTTGTAGCTAACTACTACTCTAGCTACGTAGCTATATGAAATAAATAAGAGAGCGGCCCAACCATAGAGGTAACAGAGTAGTCAACTAGTTTATTGCTCAAACAAAATTCAATTCAATATGCAAACGCAAAACTGAACAGGCAAAGACCTGGATACAACTAAAACATTGGTAGGCACATCACAAACATGATTAAGTAAAACAATAATATTAATTTAACACATAATTGTTTGTTGACTTAGACAATTTGTCTCCAGTACACACTACACAGTTACTAGTTACATTCCTCTACCTTTAGTAGAAACCTGATCTGGAGGAGCATAATTTCTAGTAGAATGATGTAGTTCCCAGTACTTGGAGTCAGGGAATTTTCATTACAGCAACCAACCATTAGCCAATCATCACAAACATCTCCTTCCTTGGCTTCAACCTCATCTGTATGGCCACTCACTGGTGTCCTAGTTTGGTGAGCATGTCCACATACAACATGGCCATGATCTGTAAGCATGACTTTGTATGACACTGGCCCAAACTACAAGCATAACAGATAGCAACAGAAACAGTTGACAATGGTTCACTGTCCACTTTAACAGATTCCAGCTCTTGTAGCACAATATTTGTTGCTATGGTTCCTGTTGAGCTATTAGCTATGTTGTAAATTGGTTTTGTACACTAAGATATCATTAGCTAGTTAATTATTACTACAGATACAACTATACCATAGACAATAGGTATATAATTAATATAGCTAGCTACTAAAGGTGGGCACTATAAGTGTCAATTGACATATTGGTCACATGTAATAGCTAATTATAATGATGTGTTGTTAGAACACTTGTGTGGTCATGTATAAGTCCTTTGTTTGGATACAAAATGTAGCTATATCTACATGAAAAATTACCAATTGGAGTAAAGTAGTCCCATAATTAGCTATCTCTTCCCGCATCAATAGGACATTTATTATTACTGAACCACAAAGAGAAGGAAGCAATGAAGCCAGAAAATTTTTTAGCTTATATGTTCCTTCCCTTTACAAAATGTTTCCTTAGAGTGGTAATATCAACTCACTACAGAATTCAATTTGGAATATCTATATTCTAGCAGGGTCATTTTTGCCAATGAGTACTTACACATTCTCACCTGAAAGAAAGACCACTGATGAGGAAATGGCTCAATCCTCACAAGTGAAAAATTCCATGGAGCAGGAAATATCTTTATTACCTACCATGAAGGCCACTGGTGGAATAATAACTCTATCTTCACCTGAGCAAAAAATTTCTGACAAGAAAAAGGCTCTATCTCTACCTGAGCGCAAGTCGACATGTTTATGCCACCAACCCTGTGAAAAAGTAATAACTCAGCCTTTATACAAGAAAAAACTCTTTGACAATGAAAACACTTCATCTTCACTGGACCAAAATGCCTCTGACAAGAAAAATACTCCATCTTTACTTGAGCAAGAATCCTCTGACAGTAGGTCCTCACCTGAACAAGATCCTGAACAAGATCCCTATGACAAGAAAAGTGCTCCATCTTCATTTGAACCAAAGACCCCGAACAAAAATGCTCCATTTTCACCCAAACTAAGGCTCCCTGACAAGAAGAATGGTTCATCCTCACCTAAACAAAATTTCCCTGATGGGAAACTATCTTTATCTTCACACAGCAATGGATTGATTCATAGGAATAATATCCCGCACATTAAGGTAGTATGTAATAGCTATAAATAGTTTTCACTGGTTTAAACAGTAGAGTGCACAAAGAGCATAGAAAGTAGCTTGAATTCATTGCATGGCATTCAAGAAGACCTGTTAAACTTCATGTCCTCAAACACATTGAAGTGTCTACTTTATTATGGTAATGCTGCTAATACTGGTCAGCAATTTTTGGAGTTGATTTAACCTATGACAGTTGTACTCCATACTGCAATATTATCAGAATTAAACTATCAAGGTTAAGGAGTATTGCATGTTTGTGAAGAAGTATGATTATATTATTACATACAGATTTCCTGACCAATTGCTTTGTTTAGATCCTGTTGATGTTGGTGGTACTCTCTCCAGTTTCTATGGCTACCAATGGTAATGAAACTTTCTTTATCCTCAGGTTCCTATGACATGGAAAATTTTGAAATGTGTACTACATATTATTATAGTACTTGTATAATTGTGTTGAAAAATAACATCCACAGAACAATAAAATAAACCTGTGAATATAATAATATGTGAGAATAATAATTATAAATCCTTTGTTTACATAAAATCTTATGTCTTACTAACCTTGTGAATGCAGGTGTAATCATTTTCTCTCATAAGACTGTTGGTATCCCTGGTGACAACTTTTATTTCCTCTGTTCTGATCCATCTCTTACTGCATTGAGTATCCAGTGGTTGGTAAATGGAACATTACTGGAGAACAGTAGACTTGAGATTGTGCTTCAAAAATATGATAATAGATCAGCAAGTGCTGATTTATCCTTTGACCTCCCCTTGGAGCACAATGTTACCACCATCCAGTGCATTGGTAACTTTGCTTCTGAAAATGTGTCATCTGAAACTATTACACTACTATTACAAGGTCAGTTGTAAACTATAGATTTACCTGAATTTAGTTATGGTGATGGTATAAACTTTAAACTCTGCCACTTGCTGTTTTGTAGTAATTTGTGAGTGCTATCTGGCATTGTCACAGACTGTCCTAGAAGCCTGTTAAGTAAAATAGAGAAGAAAAATGTCATATTGAGATAGTCCCAGGATACCTTTACTTGCTTGTTGTGTGGAGGCAGTCCCAGGACACTATTGGGTGACCCATACCCTCCAAGTGTCCCTGAATGTCCGGGACAGTCCCTGATTTTCCATTGTCAATATCTGTCCTGCATGAAACTGTTGTAGGCTGCTGTTTGTCATGGAAGTGCATATGCATAAGCACTCTACAAGCCCACCTTAGGCAAAATTAGTACTTGAAAAATATCACTCACGATTGAATTGTACATGCAAACATCAAAACTACATAACTCAAATATTCAAGGTGCTTCTCAACTACTTTTTTCTGCTGCTGCTTCTTGTTTTGATACTAACCAAGTGTAAAAAAGCTGCATCATCAAAAAAATAATTGTTATTTTAATGAAATTCATAGTGGGTATGGTCATAATTAATTGGAAGGTGTGGTTTGTCCCTGACTTGGATTTTGAAAAGTTGGAGGTACGTGACCCTATAATAATGTTATGTTCAGGTGTCCAGGACTGAGGGAGTCCCAGGACACTAATGGATGAACATTCTATAATGATTTCATTATTATGTCCTGTATTTCCACCCACTCATCTCCACTGTTCAAAAATCTCTGTGTCCACCTGGACAAACAAATTTCTTCATATCATCCTAGTAACTTCAAAGTACTAGTTCCTTGAAAGATCTTAGTTACAGCGCTCTTGACACCACTTATCTATGATATACGTACGTACATATTATGCATCTTCTCAATTACCATTTCTAAGACATTTCATAAGATTCTTTTTTGGATTGTAAGCATACCGAGGAAGATGACAGGTGAAATGAAACATTATTGACATGCTTTTCACACAGGTTGTGTGACTTTCCTAAGCCAGTGTAGGAAAGTTTGGCTCCTAAAAACCACTTTAGTGATAATTATTATGTAACCTAAAAGTACACATGTAAATAAACATGTACCCCAATATGTAAAATCCAGAAAAAGTTTGAAATTGAAGATGAAGAAAGGGTAGCTATTTCTGGCAAAGTATATTGAGATTATATTTAGCTGAAGTAAGTCTGATTAATAACTACAATGTGTAAGACTCATCATTATAATAGTAAGGTCTTCAAGTAAGAGTTGGAGACATCTACTTTGCATTTCTGCAGTCCTCCGCCTACAATTTCACATGGGAAAGGAAGGCTTTCATAGAAGAGAGCACTATTAGTAGAGGAGTGCTTCAGGAAAAGGGTTGATTTGGCAAGTGATATAGTTTCATATCAGGTGAAGACAGCTTAGTACTGCTAAGCTGCATGGGCACTGTATATCTTACACCATTACCTAGTCAATTTACAGGGGTGTAGACAACTTTTTAGGACTGGGGGGGGGCTAATAAGGTAAAAACAAAAGAGCTGCAATTCGGCTCAAGGGGAAGGGTGCGGGAGGGGGATATGCCCCCTCCTGCACGAATATCTTATAAGTATAATTTTGATGTGCATGACAATATGAGTTCACTGAGGTGTCTATTTTGGAAGACAGAGAAGAAAGAATGGACAGTATAACATATCCTTGGCCCAGTATGATAGTTCACCTTAAGCCTTGAGTTTTAGTTTTAAGGTTAAAAGGTGCATGTTATTAATTTTAAAGAAGAATATCACATTTTGATACACAAGTTAAAGGAGTTACTTCCATGGAATGGACAAGCAACATAATCACCATTCATCTACTAAATAAGGACATGATAATGTCCAATGCATAACCATTATGACTCATAGCTATGTTGCTACTACTAACATGTGAATGATTATGATCAGGAATGTACTTTATAACTGTTCTGGGACACATGGACTTATAACTACATTGAGATCATACTAACTAGCATGGACATCTCTGAGACACTGGGATTAAGAAATGTCACTACTCATAGTTCAGTCAGTGCTGGGACATGCAGTTATTCCTAGCTAGATTGTGGACTTATTGAATTGAATTGCATTGGATATACCTCAGCTAGTGAGACATCTGAGGATTGTCCTGGGTGGTCACGCTCTAAAGAATTCTTCACGATGTTCCTGAGATGTGGTGCCACTTGGGTATACCAAACTTGTAGTATGTCCTGTCTTGACCAGCTAATTTGACATTTTCAAATTAATAATGATACAGGGGGGTAGGAAGCAGGGGGGCACCGGGTGCTGGTGCCCCCCCACTTTTCACAGACCTTTGCAGTTTGTGTATAGCTAGTGTGTGTGTGCATGTGTGTGGTGATAGTAAGTGCTTCACTATTTTACACTTCACTTGTACAATAAAGTGTAAAATACATGCAGGGTTTCTTTCAGGGGGGGGGGGGGGCAGGGGGGAGCATTTGCCCCCCCCCCCTTGGAGGAAGCTAAGAACACATCACTCTCCCATTTTTTAAGGGTGCTTCTTGCTAGAAGATTGTTGAGAGATCAAACCATGACACTGCTTTTTAGGAGCAGTTGGCTCAATATCAGACTCTTCTTCTTAGACTAATGCATGTCCATTCAATGTACATTAAATACTACTTCCAAGTTTACAAGTTGTAAGTCTCTGCACTGATGAGCAAAGACATTCGTAGCTACTTTTGTTCCTCAAGCTCACCACTAGTTAACTAGAAGAGATATCTCTGGATCAGAAACATGTTACCTGACAATTCAGTGTGTTTTGTTACTTAGCAGTAGGCCTATACACATTATGCTTTAAATTTTGCCTATTATGCTATGCTCTGATTCTTTGCCACTTGCCCTATTATGCCCTAAAATTATGCTCCATTATGCTTTGAAAATATCATTGAAAATAGACACTAATGGTCATCACGGCACAGCTATAAAAAATATTGTTCCGTCTGGTGCCACAGTATGATGATATTATACTGTCATTCATTTGGTACACTGATAGATACATGAGAGTGCATGATCACAGTTCCCCCCAAAGGCACAAAATGTGGGGAGGATGCTTGCTCCACCCGACCCCCCTACTTTACAGATGTCCTTATTTTGCCCCCTCTTTGATAAAAACCTGAAAGAAACCCTGACATGTACTAACCACAAAATCCATGATCATACATGTATTTACTTTAGGCTCACATGACATGGTTCAAAAGAAGCTAAACTCCTTTTTTTATACAAGAGAGGCTTCTACTTCTGAACCTCTGCTTCAAGTGTTTGAGTTTAAGGGAAAGAGATTCGAAACCATGGTATCAGTGTTGCCAATTCTCCTGATTTTAAGGGTCCCCTCCTGGCCTCACTACTATATTCCACTATTAACCTCCTTTTTTGCTAATAGCTATTAATTATTGCTCTATTACTAGAGGTGGATCTCAAGCATAACTATAGAATTAACTATAATAATATTATGATCTTCCTACGTAAAAAGTCTCCTTTTTTTTCCTTTGGGGATTAGCAACCCTGTGGTATTTCCTCTTGTGTTCCTTGTAAATGTGATTGTCAGTGCTGTATGAATATAGTTTTAACATCGATTGGATATGTCTGATTCCAAGGTGAGTCATGCACATCAGAGTAAAGAGTATAAAGAAGGAAAGCTTAAAGCTTACTCAAGGAAAATAAAGCCTAGTTGGTATGAAACCTGGATACATAAGTGCACATCTAAGTTCAAAATATTTCTTTTGTGGCAAAACTTCCTGCAAGTGTCAAAGTTTTACATTAAGGTTTGGAACCTGGAGAAAGGCTCTGTAGCACTTTCAGGAACATGAGAATAGCATGGCACATAAAGAAATGCTATTTATAAGGATAAGCTGAGTGAAGTAGATAAGGCTCAGGCACGTATTCAGGGGGTAGCTGAGGGTGCTGGAGCACCCCTCTGGAGGTTGATAGTAACAACTAGCCTATTCAGCTAAGGTCACAGTAATTCCCTTGTCAAAAAGAATAGAAGCCACTTAACTGCAAACACCAATTTAGCTGGCTTCTAGTGGCTTTGTCAGCAAAAGCCACAAACAGCCTAGCTAGTAATGTGTAGTATTATTCTTTGTGGCTATTAGACAGCCTGAAATGCCACCAGATTGAATCAAAGAAGTCTAAAATACAAAAATTTCCTGGGGAGGGGGGGGGGGGGGGGGGCATGCCCCCAGACCCCCCTAGATTAGTCAATAATTTTTATAATAATCTTTGCCAAAATTAAGTGGGTGTGATATGGCATGATGTGGGTGTGGCATGAGTGTAGTATGTGTATAGCACCCCCTTCCATGATACGCCACTGGATAAGGTGTTAAATTCACATTTCCTGTGACAAATGTGACTGCTGAAAGGCCATTTTCTTCTCTGATGAGATTTGAGAAGCACAAGGACTCACTGTAGGTTGACCTACTATCTGTTCATACAGCAAGAACTACCTAGAGAAAATAGCTGAAGATTACATCTCAGTTTTATTTTGGAAAAATTTATTAACTATCTATAATTTGTAACTTCATTCTGAAACTGTAATCTCAGATGGCCGGATAAGAAGGGGGGGGGGGGTCTTTAGATTAAATGGTGCCCCCCCCACCTAAAATCATCTTCCTACCCCCCTGTGATAGCTAATTTTTATACTAGGACATAGTATGGCTAGTGGTACAATTATTTCATAAGTAGCTCTACAGCTGAAGAATCTTATAAAAACTGCTGACATGACAGAATGTTTACTGTTAATGATGGTTGACAGTCAAATATCTATTAATACACTTGCAGGCCTACTTGCTGCTGTTGGATTTCCATCTGTTGATCTAGTAGACACTGACATCTCCCTCACTTGGACGGCTCCCTTCACTCTGGATATACCTAATGTGGACCCTGATATCACATACTGTGTGGATGTAGTAAACTCAACCTCCTCATCAATAGTACTCTCTGAGTGTGGGATCACCGTGACTGGATTCAATTTCTCCATTCCCATTGGCAGAGTGTGTGATAATTACACCTTCACTGTAACTCCTGTGAATGTGGTTGGTAATGGAACAGCAGTCATGCTAGGATACTCTCAGGATTTTTCTCGTATGTCTAAATGGTTTAGCTAATTGATCATGTTACTACATTATAGATAGCTAGGGAAGGTCAAAGTCTCTTGTTTCATAATCAGTTAGTTGTATAGCTCTATGGCTGTAAGCTAACTCTATGTATGTAACTAGTAGAGTCAAGTTGAATTTTATCATTTGTTTGTTGAGTTGCCATGATTCACCTGTAACTAGCTAGCTAACTTTAGGGCATGATTCTCTTTGGTTCACAGTGTTTATCAGTTTTACAAATTCATACTCAAATTTGAATGAGCTTTAATCAAATACAATTTTTCCTCATTGATTAGCTCCAAGAGCAAGTGAAGAATTACTACTCCCAATATCAGAATCTACCTATCAAATAACAATGGTATGTATTAGATCTAAAAGACAGTGCACTTAGAAGATAGAGAAAAGACTGTCCAAGTATGAGTATACTAGAAGGACACTGACCCTTATTAGCATCACAATTCAATTTACCATTGATGTAGTTGTTTTTAACAGCAAATATGTATACTGTGAACTATTGCATGTTGTATTATTACAATAGTCTGCTCCACTATGTTATGGTGAACTGACAGCTATCAATGATAACACTGGGGATGAGACTCACATACGAGGAAGTGACTTGAATATCACAACTAACTATATCACATTTACAAATGAGAATGTTCCAAAGAATCAGCTCTATACTGTTTCTGTTAATGCAAGCAACATCAATGGATCAGCTGTGTCCTATGTTAGTCTAAGTGAGTCTTCCCTCTATAGGACGTGTACAGTAGACCATGGATAATACACTTCTATAATTATTGTGACAGGTACACATGATGTGATGAGTGCCACTTTTGATGTCACATCTCATACTATTACAACTGAGTACTTTGAGTATTCCACAGCAATGGGGGCTCTCTATATTTTTATATTCGTTAATGAAGACAGATCCCTTGATTTCAAGAAATCAATTTATCTTCCATTAGATAGGAGTTCTTCCCATAACTACACATTACCAGATATATCTCCTGGACAATATCAGATGTCTGTGTATGATATAGACAGAGATGTAACTCTCCATGACAGTGTGAGCTACCCAGCAAATACTGACATGTTTTCTATTATAGGCAATGATACAAAAGGTAAAGACAATTTTCTTCTTGTTGTAAAGTAAATCATGTGTTTTTATAGCTTCTTACAGTCAAAATACATCTTCAGAACTTCAAGACTGCAGTGTAACCTATGTGGATGATGTTATCTCAGCAATGTGTTCTTATTCTGGTGGTTCCTCAGTAACTGGATTCCAAATAATTGTACAACTGAATAATGTCACTGAAGTTCATAAGCTCCATATAAATAGCACTACTGAGCACCTGTCTCCTGGACCAGTCACAATACGAGTGGAAGAGAGTGGAACATATCATGTTGCTATTTTCCCTATTATGAAAGAGAGGGGAATAGTGGATACCACCATAGTGTATTCACAGGTGTTTTCTGTTACCAGTGAGTATGTTTCATGTAATATTATACATATTATAGCTATCAATTGCATTTGATTTATTGAATTGGGTATAATATTATAATAATACTATTTTATATGTGGTTTGTATACTACAGAGCCCCAAACAGTGATGCCAGCAACTTCTAATGAGAGTTCACAAGGATGGATAACTGGTAGGAAATTCATGATTACCTTTGTACTAACTGGTCATGTACTGTATATAGCCATAGGAATTCTGGTACCACTGCTACTATTAATAGTTGTCTTGTGTATTTAAAAGATGTTATATCTACTATAGTTTCCCAGACAATGATACCAGAAACCTCTAAGGAGAGTTCACAAGGATGGATAATAGGTAAGAAATCTAACACACACCTCATTAGAGGTAGAGGTTATGTCATGTGTTTATAACTGTAGGAGTTGTGGTGACACTATTACTAATAATAATAATTATTGGAATTGGAATTGGATACATATATTATAGAAAACACTCCTTGAAAAAGTTTCTAGCAATTGAAAACAATTATCTCAAAGAAGTACAGTAAGTCAATATAATAATTATTATATTATACCACTTAACTATGCTGTCCACTAGTGCTAGTTCTCCCATCAACAATAGACCCACCATAACTGGGATGCCTAGTCCCCCCATCACTATGATGGTCAGTTCTATTGATTCCAATACTGGGAATCCTGATCCTGGTATTTTGATATCTTCTACTGATTTTACTACTCAGTATAATATTCCTCTATCTTCTGCTACAGCACAAAGCACTGAGGTGAGATGTTGTCTGTCTTGTTACTTAGTTCCCTGTTTTGATGTATTTTAAACTTCACTCTATAGTCTGAGAATAATCCTGGTGGGGAAGAATCTAAACCAGGTGTGATTGTGTGTGTGCTTTGATATATTCTTTTGTATTCACTTTAGCAACTTGGTCTTCAGTAGTTTCATTTAATGATATTGCAGGACATGACATGGTGAATCTGATTTGGGAGGGCAATTCTCCTCAACAAGAAGTTGATAATAGTGTACAGAGTATTGATTACAATACTGGACAATCATTGGAGGAAGAGAATAAAGAAGCCAACAGCCAACAAGCTCTGAACTACATTACTGAAGGTACCATTAGCTCCAACACTAACAATACAAAGGGCTCATATACTGAGAGTGCCTATGCTGAGTTGAGTCACTCTCATCTTTCTGGTCGCACTGATCTAGCTGTCAACTCTCATGATCTGGAGTATGGAGAGATAGGAGGATTTATAAACAATGTATGTTCAACTTGAGCCAATCAGTCCATTATATTTGGTGATAATAATATATTTTAGGGCTTGACTTATACATTGGTACAACCTAAGAGAGACAAGTCAGCAAACACTAATTTTGAACTTTCAAGGAGTGTGAATAGAACCACTTATGCTACTGTGCTTCCTCATCTAGCACACCATAAAGGTACATATTACAGCTATTATAGTATAGCATCATAACTTCAGTTATAATTATGGTGTTCATATAAGTGAAACATTCATACATTAGAAGCATAACATTTTAAATGTAAGCAGCGTTTATCTATTCTTTTTCAAATTTAATTTGGTTTCCTATACAGAGCAGTTGATTAACTGGAGTTCATATAAGCAATGTTCCACCACCTAACTCTATAACTAAATAGATAACGACAGTACATAATGAAGTTGGCTTGGAAATTGCTCATAATTTTTGTGAATCTGTTAAATTTTGTCTAGAATCTATTTCTCTGTTGACTAAGGATGACTTACCATCTATCCTGGACCACCTCAAGGCAGTCACCAAGTGGCGTTCCCTAGGAATGGTTCTTGTACAAGATCAAGTACAAGATGAAAAATCCCCCCACATCCAACAGAACTTCCCAGTGGACAGTCTGGAGAGTGTGATCCTCTACTGGTTGGAGTCTGGGCCCAAGGAAAACCACACATGGAAATACCTGGTTACTGCACTGAAGAAAATAGGAGAAGAATCTGTTGCAAACCACATCTTAAGGCAGCACACTTCCAGCACTAATGAACATTCAGGTAATAATTATGGTCACTAATAGCTTAGCTTTGAAGGTAATTATCTATATATTATGCAGGACTTGCTGCAGTTACCTCTAATCCACCTGCCATTCCTCCAAAGCAAAAACACAAAATTCCTGCAACTGAACCTCTCTATAAGGTACAGTCTCATTGCTGTAGTATTATTACCAAGTATTCTTATGGATACAGTGTGACTTTGATGCTGAACATGGACAAGCTCCTTCAGGTAGTTATAGAGTGCAACAATTAGATCCACATTATGATTAACTATGTATATGGGTCATCAAAACATGTGTTGTATTAGATACAGACCTCATTGTCCTGGAGATCTGTGTGTAATTGCTTTGTTTATTATTATGTAATTGTGTCACAGGAAATGTACATCTGAAAAAAAAATTTACTTTTCAATCTACAGCAGACCCTATCAAACCTGCTGCCACAGAACCTAAACAGGAAGATCAAGTACATAAACAATACTTGGGAGAAAATGGTATGGACATAATGCACATAGAATTGGTCACATTGATTAATGTTATTGCAGATGGATTATGTCATCTACATGGTCCAATTTTTACAGTTCAAACTTTGCAGGACTGTGGATCAAGTGCTGCATTTATGTCACAATGTGGTCCATCACAAGATCCTTCATCATGTATACAAATAAATGCTGGGTTATGGGACTAGAGTGTTGTGGGTTTAATGAATATGTTAATGGATCATTGGTATAATAATAGAGTTGTGGGTATGCTAACAGAAGTATTGTTGACCAGGTCATATTATGGCTGAGCTGTGGGATCAAAGATCTCATAACTCCATAAAGTAAGTTATAATCTCTACAAGATTAACCCCATAGCTGGTTATAATTAAGCATGTAATTATAACAACAGTTTGCTACCTTGAAAAACCAGCACTGTTGGTGTGTATAACACAACTGGTGGATGTCATCAGGGCACACAAAATACCACACATTGCAGTGGTCACCTCTAAGGTATCTCATTATTAGGTACTAAATCATATACATTTAATAATTATTATAACCAGCTGTGGGCTTAATCTCATAGGAATTATAACATAGTTTATGAGTTATGATATCAAGCTAATAATATATGAAAGTAAATTTTGTATTATTATTTAATCAATAAGTTGTGGATAAGTTGTGTAGCTTATTATATGATTTTAACTGCTATGTTCTATGTATAACAAACTACAGTTATGACAGCCACTAAAACCTGCTTGACTGGTCACATGGTTATAGATGTAAGTTATGCTGTGTATGAACTCACTTCCCAATACAATTAATCAATTGTACATACTTCTGAGTTCTGCATACACTTTACAGTTGTTATAACCAATATAACATGTTTTATTATAATAGAATATAAAGTCCTCACACATTGCTCTTAAACCAGCTACCAACATCTTTAATATGAAGTTGGTGTATTTGGAGGCATCAGATAAGACCTGCTCAATTAATGGTGAATCATAAAAATATTGTATAATACTCTCCTATAACTCTGTGTGGGAGGCTAAGATACATATTAACTATTAAAGGTGGTAATATCCATTATGACATTTTACCTTAAGATTTTTGAATTCATGCATGCTACATGATGTATAGTAGTACACCTTGTAAAACATGGTGAGGTTAGAATATGGAGTCACCACATAATTATTATATTACTTGATGGTAGTGGATGTTCGTGGAGAAACAGTGAGTGAAGACAGACATGAAGAAAAGAGAATTTGCGAGATTAAACAAAAATGCCAGCATTCTGGTAAACATCCTGTGAAATAAAAACTCTAAAATTTATAAGAGAGTGTTTTTCCACCTCTTTTTACACTCAGCTAACTAATGACTCCTGTTATTGTATTTGTGCATGATTCTGTAGTAGCTAGTTCCTGAACATTAATAATCATTAATAGTGTGTTCTATAGCTACTTATACTTCATTTTAGTGCTATCCATAACAGTTGCTGATTGATAATAATAATGTTTGCTGTATTAATCCAGCTACATCCACAGCAAGAGATGGCTGTGAATGCAGGTAAATTGAGCTCCATAAAAACCACTTGTTCTTGAATTTGACTCTATATACATACAAGAGAATCGTATCACTATGTATTACTCATAGACTGTTAGGATATAGTTCTGGCTAGCTACTGGGTGAAGAACTTCCACTTTAGTGACACTAGTCACAGATGAACTACCTTCAGGAATATTAGTATAACCACCGGCTCAAATGTGCTTTGTCATCTTTTATCTGTAGAGGATCTTCATAATATCTCTCACTCTTGCATAAAGGTATAATATGTGTCCTGTGTAAGTAACGGTCACTCCCATGCCTAAACAGACCATTAGTCACTATACTCACTTATATTGAGGCTCATTGACATAATTTAATTGCATACTATTGAATGGCTTTGTGTTATTATAACTGAAACACTTCCCAAAGGTATTCATTCAATGGACTGGGTACATTTGATGAGGATTATGGAATAAAAGTTCAAGAACACTGCAACCTTATGCTACCTATTCTCCTCCTTCCCAAAGTACAAGATGAATAATAGAACAATGGTCATCATAACTAAAGTTCCAAACCAACCCCTAGTATGTAGAGATGGTGGTAGTGTGTAGACCTGAAACGAGAGTGCCTTGAGAGAGGTCCATCTCATCCTAAGATTGATGACACCCTTGCACAATTAGCAGGAACCAAAGTTGTTTAGCAAGCGAGTTTTATAAGCTCAAGTGCACACGAACTTTATCAAAAATGAACCAGATTCTAGGACAACCCAGGGTCCTGTACCTGATCAACAATCTTTAGTAACCAAACTGAAAATGATGCTTGACTCCTTGCAACACTGAAACATCTGGAAGAAGCTGAAGTGACACTGATAGCAAAGTGTGTACATCTGTGACTGATAAATGAACAGGGCATCAGAATAGACCCAGACACATGGACAATCCAAAGTCTGTCATTGACTTACATAGGCTCATGGGCATGGTGAATCAACTAAAAAAATTTTCAATAGATATCAGTCATCCCTTCAGAACTTCACTCAGCACTAAGAATTCCTGGCCAGTCAAGGAACATACCTTCCCACTAATGGAGTAAAAAGCTTGTTTAAACTACAGTTCTGGCTTTGTATATGCCAAATAGTTTTTCTCCTTATAAATGTACCAGTGGTATAATGGAAATAGACTTTTATTCTACCACTTCCACAGCAGATTTCAGATATACTTCATCACCTAAACAAATAGCTAATAACCATACAAACACAATTTATAATACAAGCTATAATTCCATAATACTCTGAACAGCTTGGAGAAGTTGTGGGGGAAGTTGTAAATATTGTCCCTACAAATGTGAAGGCCCCCCATACTGGATGACAGATACACTTGCAGCAGCCTAGGTCAATTATATCAAATCCAAGATATCTGAATCTGTCATCAGTCTCAAACAGAGTGGAACTAGAATAGGCACTGAAATACTGCAACAAACAAATAAATAAAAATGTTATTTGGTAACTGTACTGCTCTCATAGTAGAACAAATGGTTTCTCACTAGAAGCATGTAAGGCAATAGGGAAGTTGGAGGGGGTGGGGCTTTAAAACACTACTTCTCAGAAAAATGCCATCAAACACCTAAAGTCAGGCACCTTCCCTAGGAATGGATTTTGTAAAAATATAACGACAACAAAAAAAATCAACAAAACAACTCCCACATCCAACAGAACTTCCCAGTTGACAGTCTGGAAAGTGTGATCCTCTACTGATTGGAGTCTGGGTCCAAGGAAAACCACACATGGAAATACCTATGAGAAAAATAAGAGAAGATTTTGTTGCCAACTACATCTTAAGGCAGCATACTTCAAGCATTAATGTATATTCAAGCAATAGCTATATACTTTGTCTCATAGTCGCTAGTGGTGTCTTTGTCAGTATTTTTTCAAAAAGCATTTGGCCTAAAACTCCTGTTTGATAAGGGTCATATTACACACTTAGAGTAAACATGGAAGGAAAGCCACACCTACTATGGGTGTGGCATAGTGACTGGATTATGCATAGTATCTTAAACACCTAACTAAGTCACCCTATAATTAAATGCTGTCAATGAACTTTATGCAGCTACATTAAGAGCTGACCATTAAAAATAATAATAATATAATAATATAATATAATAATATAATAATATATAATTATATTTTTTGAAATGCTGTCAATGAACTCCATGCAGCTACATTAACCATTAAAAAATTATTTGGGAGTGGAAGGGGTGGGGGTAATCACCTCTGAACTCACCGGTCTCACCTACCTCCTGTTTCACCCCCTTATACAAATATCTAAATGTAGTTGCATAGCACTTGCTAGACTCTAAGACTAGGCTAATCTGGCTGTTTATACTTTTTAGGATTTTTGACTGGGACATCCCCTTGTTAAAGGTAACTATGACTGCAGCTGACATCTGTCATTCCTCCAAAGCAAAAAGAAAAACGAACATCTTGATGAGGTATGGATTGACACAGTCTCATTGCTATACTTATAAATAGAGTGTGACTTTATTACTGAACATGGACAAGACTATGGAGTGTAATAGTCTTACTGGAAATCTACATTATAGTCAAGTATGATCTGTATAATAATTACGTGTTGTGATATACACTAACCTTATTGTCCCAAGGTTGGGAGGTTATGTGTTTTGCCCATTCTAATGCAAAATAATCATGTTGACAGGAAACATTTCATAGAAAATTTACTTCTTAAACCAGCTGATCATGTCAAACCGGCTGTTACAGAGCCTAAACAGGAAAATCAATATACAGATAAACTTGGGAGAGAATTGCTTGGACATATATCTATAGTGCACACAATGTCATGTTCATTAATATTACGGATGGATCTCATCAGCCATACATATTATTACAGTTCATAAGCTGCAGGACTGTGGATCAAGTGTTGCATTTATGTCATATAAGTGCATACCTTGTCACAAGATCCTTCATCATGTCAAATGCTGGGTTGTGGGAATATATAGTGTTGTGGGTTAATGGGCTATTAGTATAATAATAGAGTTATGGGAATGCCAACAGAAGTATTGTTGACCTGATCACATTATGGTTGAGCTGTGTGATCAAAGTTAGCTTACAATGTAGTGTAATAGTCTTACTGGAAATCAACATTATAGTCAAGTATAATAATTACGTGATGTGATATACACTAACCTTATTGTCCCAAGGTTGGGAGATCATGTGTTTTGCCCATTCTTTGCAAAATAATCATGTTGACAGGAAACATGGTGTACACAATGCCATGTTTACTAAATTATTACAAATGGATCTCATCAGCTGTAGCAGTATAAATTAGATTATTACAGTTCATAAGCTACAGAACTGTAGATCAAGTGTTGCATTTGTCATATAATTATGGTATATCTTGTCACAAGATCCTTCATCATGTATACAAACAAATGCTGGGTTGTGGGAGTATTGTGGGTTAATGTAGTGGTATAATAATATGTGGGTATGCCAATAGAAGTATTGTTGACCTGGTCACATTGTGTGATCACAGTTAGCTTATACAATGACCTTTAAAAGGTGATAATATAGCTAAATCATTCCCTTAGTGGCATATATGGCAATGTGTGGTATTGTGCGTAGGTTAATTAATGGCATCCACAAGTTTTGTACTATCTATACCAACAGACAATGAAGATAACAGTGATTTTCTGAGGTCACTGCAAACTGCTGTATATTGTTTTCTGATTCTTTAACATCACTGACTTCTGGTTCATCTTGATAGTTATCATTGTGGGATCTTCTGATGATAATAACACATTTAAATGGGTGTTCACCTCATTGCTAGAATATTCTGATGATATACCTAGTCCAGGGACTATAGTCATTAGAATGAACAAACAGGAAGATTCTTTAACAGGTTTCCTGAAGCCAACATCCCTGAATATTTAAGGTGTGACAGGTCAGTTAATCTTCATTGAGGAGAGTGTGTTAGGTAAATTCATTAGCTACTGTAATTGTGTGTGGAAGGAGAAAAGCAAGATCTATAAAAGTGACACAGCAAACAAGCGAGTCTTCTATACATCATTGTGTAGTAAGCTACTTAGCAATTTCTAGCTAGCTATATGTAGATTTGTAAGGCTAGATAGATTTTTGTGGCTAATTTTTTATATGCCCTGCAGCACATATCAAGGAGTAGGTGCTCTAGGTACTCAATGTAGGAATAGTGTTCCCATATACACCAGGGGCGGCACAGGGTTAAAGAAAGTGGTAAGGCAAATAGGTACACATAGAAAACTACATATTATTATTGATTGTGATTATAATGTAGGTGCTCCAAAAGTTTGTATGCATTCTTTATTGCATGATATAAATTCTGACATTGCTTGTTTTATGTTTATTTTTCTATCTTGGTGAATATAAATCATCATAAGGTGATTTAGCCTCTCTTGCTTCATGGTAGTTCGCAAATAGGTTTTTATTTTTCTTAGTGAAGAAAATTATCGCTCTGCTGTGGCTGAGGTGGCAGGAATAACCAATAATAAATGTACCAATCTTGTAACTTGTGGAAAGAATGCTTTGTAGGTGCACATCTTCTCTTTCAGAGCAGCAAGTGAATAATCAGTACCTTCCATTGCATTCTTCAGCATAGACAATTCAGTGTACAACTCAGGTTCCACCAAGTCATCTTTAAAGTACATTGTAATATTGGTAATAATTTCATTACACCAGGAAGTATTTTCACCCTTAGCAGCTGACAGTAATAAATTTTCAATATCAGTATAATTATAGAGAAAAAGATGGTGATTCAAATCGTCATTCTATTTCACCCACAATCTTGTCCAATACTTCAAAATAATATCTTCTGTACATAGTTTCTGGTATAGGACCATGGTAAGTAGTGCCACTTGCTTCATCTCTTTGAGGTGCTCTACGCTTGCGTGGTAATTTGGGTTCACTGATGTCTAATTGTGTTGCTTTTTCTTGCAGTTGATGCCAAAACACATCAAAGTTGGCATCTGATCTTAAATCTTTCAAGCTGGATAGTGTGATGGCAGCATATCGCTTAGCTTCACTGGCACATAGAGACTTTTTTTTGCACTGCTCTGCTCAAGGTGTCAGTAATACTAAACACTTTCTCTGATACTGAAACTCCAAACAGAAAGGAAAATTTTCCCATAGTAGCAAGTATACCTTTAGCTACACGACTTGCTTCAGGATTGGAACTGTAGTCTTCCACTACTTCTTCCAAAAAAGACAAAATTACATCATAATTTAGTAAAACAGACCGGAGTGATTCTGTTCTGACTGTCCATTGTGTGGGGCATAGAGGCTTGATGCCAGGACAATCAGGTGCAAGCTCGCTCTTTAACTTGGAAAGCATAGCCTTCTTTTTTGCACTGTACTTCAGAGTTTTAGATAATTCCAAAATGGTATTAAAAGTATCAGCCATGACGTTGACAGATCGGCATGTATCCTGTGTTGCTAAGTTAAGACAATGGCCCATGCAGTGAATGTACATAGCACGCTCAATTTCTTGAATTTGAGTGGCCACCCCAGAGTGATGTCCAGACATATTTGCTGCCCCGTCATAGCACTGACCTCTACAGCGGTTTAATGGAAGGTTAGATCGTATAGTAAAGTCATTGATCATTGAAGTGATGGTATCAGCATCAGTACTGTCAGTTGCATAGAGACCAACACATTCCTCAAAAGCTTCAAGTGATTCTTTGTCCACCTATCTCACACATATAGTAAGCTACAAGGAGTAAATTAGAGTGAAAATATTAGTGCAGAATGTTTATGGAGACATGGCTATTCGTACTATTGTGCTTTTCACATCAGCTGTCCATGCTTCATAATTGGCAGAGTAATTTTATTGTTCTGGTCTACTTGTTTAACTCATACTAGGCCAAACTTTTAAGCATTTCCAGTGACTGTTGGACAACTGATGTGAAAAGCACAGTATAAGAAGTGGATGGGCAAGATCAAAAATTACCCAATAATTAATAGGCACACATTAACTAAGAGGCACACATTTCCTTGTTAGTCACACATGCACTTATCAAGACCACATTAATAGCTACTGCTTGGGACATGGGAAGATATTATTTGTCACCTATATCTCTATTAACACACCTGTTCAACTAAAGATGCATCAACGGTTTCATCAGCCATAATTGAATACCACATCATAGAGGAAGCATCCTTTATGATTGACCATACAATCTGGTGGGCCATTAACCTTAGTATTTCATTTTGAATTTCATGGGTAGTGTAGGCTCGTTTCCTTTTCAACCACATCTTTAGATCTTCACAGACATCAGAACGAAGTTTCATTAGCTGAATAAAATTTCCTTTTTCTTCATCATGGCCACGTAAAGGCATTCCTTGCCTTGCGAGATACTCAACTGAAGTAAATATTTTATGAAGATTACCTCTGTTTTTGGCTTGCTCAATACTAACTTGTTTTACAAGCTGAGTACTAATAGCCTTTCCTCCTAAATGGTGAATCCACTTTAAAGTAGTCTCTGTGACAAGCACTTTTACGATGTCATTCAAAAGCTTTAGTAGCATCTTTCCAGTTACTGAATCCATCCATAATGAATGAAGCTTCCATATTTTTTGATAAAGTAAGTTGTTTCATTAAAAAAATATTTCTACAAAACAGGCAGTAAATTTTATTATCTTTCCAATGTAGCCAGTCTGACCACCTTTTATCATGAAACCACCTTGAATTAAATGATCTATATTGAATTTTGGTTTTACCAAACTTTTTCTGTGGAAACTGTATGCACAGCTGGTGAGGTTTCATTAGAACTTCTGAAGTAGATGGTTCAGTGGCATCAATGTTAATACCATCACTGAGAGTAGATTCCAGGTCATCACCGCTCTCTAAGGGAGTGCCAGACTCATCAACATCTGAATCACTATGAGTTGATGAAGGGCTAGGTGCTGTTGTATCAGTAGAACTCTTCAACAAAGTCTTCAAAGACTGTTGCTTCCACATAGCTAGCTATTCAGCAGCATATGGCTATTCAAAATTTCTTTATAGGTATAATTAGAACATGCATGAAATTTTGTTTAGACTATATAGGCCTATGCATAATTAGAACATGCATGAAATTTTGAGTAAGCCTATTAATAATATCTCAGTTCCTGCCTAGCAACCTAGGCAGGAACTTTTTATAATACAGCTACAATAACTGCAGTTGTTCCTGAGTGTTATAACTTAAGAGTTAAGAGTCACTCAGTTATTGTGATTTCTAAAGACTAATTCCATGTCGCTCACAAAAGTGGTAAGGCAAATGCCTTACCAGCCTTACCTTCTATGCCGCCCCTGCACACCTATGTATTTCTTATTATCTAGTTGTTTAAAGACTCAACAATGTATAATTCATTACCAATGAACACAATTAGAAGTTTCTTCTTCCTATATGTATCTTTTTCCTTCCTCAAATGACAAGGAATCCCTAGTAGTAGTAAAATTAAGGTTCTACTTACAAAAGTCTTTTCATAATTTAATTGCTACAATAATTATGAAGGAGATATTTTAGAGGCATAAGCTAAAACTTCCTATCTTCCTTATATTTGGCAATTTTTCGTCTTACGTAGCTTTACTCACTGTCTGATCATGATAGATAATATAGTCAATACAGTAAATTACAGTGATTAAGTATGTACATATCTAGTAGTTATAAGAGTAATTGGTCCCGCATTTTAGCTAATGCATATTTCCTCTCATACTGGAGATATACTATCAGGAAAAAATTACATGAAAGTTGTTTGTTAAAGTGAGTATTACTACAGATACAACTAGCACAGCCAAGCAAAAGTATTATATTATGTATATACTAGAGGTGGGCACTAGCTATTACTGCCAATTAACAATGGTCATGTACTATAATTGTATGATTATCTAATTGGAGTAGCTAAAGTAGATCCCATAAAGTCATTATTCTTGAAGCAAGTAATGAAGCCAGACAATTTTTTAGCCTATGTTCCTTCCCTTTACAAAAATGTTTCCTTAAAATATCTATGGATAGTTTCAGTAATAATACCAACTCACTACAGAATTCTTAAAAATATCTATACTCTAACAGAGTCATCTTTGCCCAAGAGTGCTTACACATTCTCACCTGAAAGAAAGACCACTGAAGAGAAAATGGCTCAATACTCACAAGTGAGAAATTCCATGGACCAGGAAATATCTTCATCAACTACCATGAAGGCCGCTAATGGCAAAATAACTCTCTCTTCACCTGAGCAAAAACTTTCTGACAGGAAAAAGGCTCTACCTCTACCCAAGCAAAAATCCCTATACATGACATTTTTATTCCAACTTCCTCAAAAAATAACTCATCCTTCACCCAAGAATAAGCTCTTTGACAGTGAAAACACTTCATCTTCACCTGATCAAAATGCCTCTGATGAAAAAACTACTCCATCTTTACAGCAAGAGTCCTCTGATAGTCCATCTTTACCTGAACAAAATCTCTCTGACAAGAAGAATGGTTCATCTTCACCTAAACAAAAGTTTCCTGATGAGAAATTATCTCTATCTACACACAGCAATGGATGGATATATAGGAATGTTACACCATACATTAAGGTATAGTATTTTTTATTGGTTTAAGGATCAGTAGAGTGCATGAAGAGCATAAGAAGTTATCATTAAAGACATGGTCCATGCTTGAATTTACTATGTGGCATTCAAGAAGACCTGTTAAATGCTCAAAAAATATTGTATGTCATTGAAGTGTCTACATAATGGTAATGCTGCCAATACTGGTTAGAATGACATGCAGTTGTACTTCATACTGCTTTAATATACAAAGATTGTCAGAATTATACTCTTTGGGGTGCATATACATACATGATGTATCTATACAAAAACTTTAAAGGTTATTACATATCAGTGAAGAAGTAAAATTTCTCATATACAAATTCCTGACAATTCCTTTATTTAGATTCTGTTGATGCTGGTGGTGCTCTCTCCTGTTTCTATGGCTAACAATGGTAATGAGATTAATTATCCTGAGTGTAGCACCCTAGGTAGCTAGCAGTGTCACCAAAGTATATCTCAAAGAAATTAATACACTATTCAAAAGACTGACAATTGATAATAACTACAAATGAGTAAAAGTGCACAAGCTTAAATAGCTACATAATAATCACACAGGTATGACATCACAAATAATAATACTATATAATAATTACATAGTTTTCTGTTCATAGTTTACCACACTGAGCATGCACAGTAAAGTATTACGACATGGGAAATCTACTACAGCTACATCGTTATAGTAGAGTAATAATAATAAATCCTTTGTTCAATTATTGTAATATAAAATCTTATGTTGTTAGAAATATTAGCTATTTGCATAGGTGGTGGAATAGGGGGGCAATCCCCCCCCCCCCCCTCCTAAAATTGCCATGATAGCCTAGTAGCTATTTCAACTGTGAAACCATAATGAAAAGTGCCACATGCACAGCATTTTGCTGATCAAAGAGCTAGCTTGGCTATAATGGTAACACTACCTTACTGAGTAAAAGAAGTCATAATGAGGAGAAAGACCTCCCTAGGAGTTTCATAAACTTGACCTAAAAGAAATTGCCTCTTTTTTTATCAGTTAATGATTTTCAAAAAATTGCTTTAACTGGCTAGCTACCTAATAGAGTATAATACTCACACACTTCCCTCCCCCAAAACAAAAATGCTTCCTCCACATATGTATTTGTAATAGGAAAACTTGTTGATTCTATAATAATAACCTTTGTGAATGTAGGTATAAACATTTTCCCTTCGAAGACTGTTGGCATTCCTGGTGACAATTTTTCTTTCCTTTGTTTTTCTCATACTGCTCTGAGTGTCCAGTGGTTGGTGAATGGAACACTACTGGAAAACAGTACACTTGAGATTGTGTTTCAAGAATATAATAGCATATTAAAAACAGCTGAATTATCGTTTAACCTCCCCTTGGAGCACAATGTCACCACCATTCAGTGCATTTTTAACTTTGCTTCTGAAAATGTGTCATCTGAAACTATTACAGTACTATTACAAGGTCAGTTGTAACTATAGAGTCACCTGAATTATCATGATGGTATAAACTTTAAACTGCCATTGCTGTTTTGTGGTATTTTGTGGTTGTTATCTGGTATTGTCACAAACTGTCCTAGTATTTTTGTTAAGCCTGTTAGGTAAGATAGAGATGGAAAGTGTCAGATGGAGATAGTCCCAGGACACCTTTACTTGCTGTGCAGAGGAAGTCCCAGGACACTACCTTAATGTTATGTTCAGGTGTCCAGGACTTAGGGAGTCCCAGGACACTTCTGGGTGACCCTGTCTAAGCATCCTGTATTTCCACTCAGCCATCTCTACTAATACTCCAGATGCACTGCACAATAATCATAACTGTTGAATTGTAAGATGTGGAATATTTTACAGGAATCCAGCTCTCTTGAGCTTCATTCCCTCTCATTCTGATTAAGCACACAGATATATAAAATTATTTCTGTCCATGCCTTGTCATTCTTGCATAGTGAGAAAGCCATGAAGTGTTGACAAATTTCCGTGTCCACCTGCATAATTATTATGTAGCTTCATATCATTCTGATAGAAGCAATTATGAGTTCACTGAGGTATCTATTCTGGAAGACAGAGAAGAAAGGATGGATAGTATAACATATTCTTGGCCCAGTATGATAGTTCACCTTAAGCCTTGAGTTAAAAGTGTATTTTTATACACTAGGGGTGTAGACAATAGGGGGGCTTCCCCCCAAATTTTTCAGAAAATGATATTAACTAGATAATATCAGGCTCTGGATTATTATTATTTTTTTTTTTTGTAAACTGCATATGATGTACATTGTAGTGGTTTGGTAAACAGTATTTAACCATGACAGTAGTGGTTAACAGGTAAGCATGGCAACATTTTGTGCTTAGAGAACTTGCTTGACTATTAGCTTAATTGCTAGTAGCTACGAAGTACCATGTCTGTCAATCTCTAAGATAGTGGTTTAGCACTCCTTTAAAGCCAGGTGAATCATCCAATGCCAGCTATCATTATGAATTAGCCAGTAGTCAGCCTGAACTGAGCTAATAATTTGATTCAGTGTATTCTAAAATATAGTTTTACCTTAAAGTGATGTTGAAGATGTTTCAGTGCAGAATCCACTATGAAAAAATAGAGCCTAGCCTATACTTGTGTACATATTTTGAATATTACTCTAATTTGCTCTCTTACACCTCTTGGATTTTGAAGAAAATTTTTTGCTTCTGCACTTCGTGCAGGAGAGGGCATATCACCCTCCTACAACCTCCCCCTTGAGCCGAATTGCAGCTCTTTTGTCTTTACCTTATTAGACCCCCAGTCCTAAAAAATTGTCTACACCCCTGTACACTGAGTTAAATTAGTCATGAATGAAAATGGACAAGCAAGAAAATCACCAAAAAGAACTTCACCATCTACCACTACTAAATAAGAACATGATATGTTACAATGCAGAGCTTTATTATGGCTGTTACATTAGAATGCCCTGGTCACCTGAACTAGCTACAGGTGTACTGTGAATGTTTGTGGGTCGGTTCATAGTGGACACCTTGGGAAACAGAATTCCTGGGATGTGGTGGCACTTGGGTATACCTAATTTGTGGGATGTCTCAAGATTGTCCTAAGATGTCTGGGACCAGCTAAAGCAAAGATTTGACATTTTGAGATTAATTATATACTAGGACTTAGTATGGGAATTAGTAGTGCAATTAGCTAGTAAGTAGCTACAGTTGATGAATCTTATGAAAACTGCTGAGATGACAGAATGTTTACTGTAATGATTTTTAAATGATTGACAGTCTAATATTTATCAATACACTTGCAGGCCTACTTGCTGCTGTTGGATCTCCATCTGTTGATCTAGTAGTCACTAACATCTCCCTTACTTGGACAGCTCCCTTCACTCTGGATATATCTGATGTTGACCCTGATATCACATACTGTGTGGATGTGATAAACTCCACCTCCTCATCAATAATACTTTCTGTGTGTGGGATCACTGTGACCGGATTCAATTTCTCCATTCCCATTGGCAGAGTGTGTGATAATTACACCTTCACTGTAACTCCTGTGAATGGAGCTGGCAATGGAACAGCAGTCACACTAGGATACTCTCAGGATTTTTCTCGTATGTTTAAATGGTTTAACTAATTGGTATAACCAGATAGGTCAAAGTGTCTGTGGTTTGATAATCAGTAGTATTGTGTAGTTATATAAGAGCAGTAGCTCTATGGCTGTAAGCTAGCTCTATGTACAAGTAGGGTCAGCTAAATTGTTTAGTGAGTTGCCATGATTCACCTGTAACTAAATTTAGTGCTCTACATGCAAAAAGTTACTCTTTGGATTTCTAGTTCACAGCTATATATGTAGTGTGTATCAGTTTTGCAAGTTCATATTCAAATTTTAATGAACTTCCATCAAATACAATTTTTTCCTCATTGATTAGCTCCAAGAGCAAGTGAAGAATTACTACTCCCAATATCAGAATCTACCTATCAAATAACAATGGTATGTATTAGATCTACAAAGACAGTGCACTTAGAAGATAGAGAAAATACTCTTCAAGTTTATGAGTATTTACAAGAATAGGACACTGACCCTTATTAGCATCATAATTCAATTTACCATTGTTTGTAACAGTAAATATGTATACTGTGAACTATTGCATGTTGTATTATTACAATAGTCTGCTCCAGTATGTGATGGTGAATTGACAGTTATCAATGATAACACTGAGGATGAGACTCACATACAAGGAAGTGACTTGAATATCACAACCAACAATATCACATTTACAAGTGAGAATATATCAAAGAATCAGTTCTATACTGTCTCTGTTAATGCCAGCAACATCAATGGATCAGCTGTGTCCTATGTTAGCCTAAGTGAGTCTTCTTCTATAGGACATGTACAGTAGACCATGGATAATACACTTCTATAATTATTGTGACAGGTACACATGATGTGATGAATGCCACTTTTGACGTCACATCTCATACTATTATAACTGAGTACTTTGAATATTCTACAGCAATGGGAACTCTCTATATTTTTATATTCATTAATGAAGACAGATCCATTGATTTCAAGAAATCAATTTATCTTCCATTAGATAGGAGTACTTTCCATAACTACACATTACCAGATATATCTCCTGGACAATATCAGATGTCTGTGTATGATATAGACAGAGATGTAACACTCCATGACAGTGTGAACTACCCAGCAAATACTAACATGTATTCTATTATAAATGATGGTCAACAAGGTAAAGACAATTTTCCTCTTAACTTGTTGTAAAGTAAATCATAGTTTCTTACAGTCGAAATACCTCTTCAAAAAATGTTAGACTGCAGTGTAACCTATGTGGATGATGTTATCTCAGCAATGTGTTCTTATTCTGGTGGTTCCTCAGTAACTGGATTTCAAATCATTGTACAATTGAATAATGTTGATGAAGTTCATAAGCTCCATATAAATAGTACCACTGAGCACCTGTCTCCTGAACCAGTCACAGTACAAGTGAAAGAGAATGGAAGTTACCATGTTGCTATTTTCCCTATTATGGGAGAGAGAGGAATAGTGGATACTACAATAGTATATTCACAGGTGTTGTCACCAAATATTCAAGGTATGAAACAATGATAGTTATTCTGTATGACTGCAGTGTAGTTCTTAAATTCAATTTATGTCTTTTAATGGAGCTTTGCACTATTAATATCATTGTAGTTTATATTTCTACTACTGTTTCCACAACAAATGAAAAATCAACCTTCTCATCACTGATCATAATAATAGGTACGTAAGTTGTCAGAATAATAACAAAGTCTTTATGATAATGTGACCTTTCATTTGTTGTGTTTAGGTGTGGGAGTTGTAATAGTGATGTTTATTATGGTCCTGAGCATTACAGTGGGACTATGTCTCAAAGTAACTTCCATCAGGACTTATAGGTAAGTGTAATAGTCAAGACTCACACTGTGTGCATCATGTGGCTATAGAGCTGGGTTGTAAGGGAGGAATAGTCAGATGCAGTTTCATAGCCCTGCACTGCTCTCAGTTTCTAAAACTTCTTGCACATAAGTTTATTAAGTACCTTCAATGCTAAATTGTTCACCTCGACAACCTTTTATAAACATCTATATAACTTGAAGAGTGCAGTAATATAGCTATAATATGAATTATTATAGCATAGACTATTATGACTATAATGATTGGCTTTTTAATATTTGGTCACATCACTTCAACAAAAATGTTATTGTAGTCTAAAGGAGAGAAATGAGTCAGCAAGAATTGATGGTTTGGAGAATTCATCATCACCTGATGTTGGATCACAAGCACTACCAGTGTATGAGGAAATTACTGTGTGTATTCAAATACACACAGTGTCCAGTTTATGGCATGTCTACAACATCAAGTACAACAGTACAAGTGGAAAGTCATCATGAATATGAAGATGTGAAACACAATAGTGATGAACAGATTCAGATGACAGAGTGTCCTGCATACTCTTAACTACCTACATAGCTATAGCACTGTGTGTTAACACCATTAGTGCTAAAGATTGAAATACTTTATTCTGAACAATACATTACAAGAATGCACACATGCACACTATATTAGCCAAGGTAAAGGTTATATACTACTCTAATATTGTGAAGAGAATAGATAATTGTTCAACTATTAACAGTGTTTTTGTCTATTAGCTAAAGGTCGGGTACATGTGTACCTTTGTAAGAGTGAGGGATATTAATGGACAAAGATAGTCAGAAAAGGTAAGGGGAAGACCTTGTAAGGGTCATTGTAATGATCATGTGTCTCATCTTGTTATTCATTTACCTGTTGACATGACTCAACTCACAAATTTGATAGTTTTGTAAGCTTGTTCTGGAGTTTAGATATCTTTATCTGTTGGTATAGTGCTATGAAAGTTGGTTGTTTTTTACATGTGTGTGTTGTTGTCTATTCTGAGGAATTGCTATCAGGCTAACTATATAAACTGGCTATTATTATGTATAATTATATAACTAGGTAAAGACATGGTGGGTATGTATAGAGGTGTGTATGGGGTGTTAATAGGGCGCTATAGGAGTATATAGGGGATGTGTATAAAGTTGTATTGGAGTATATAGAGTGTATTAGAGGGTTGGGGGTGTGTAGGGGGAGGAATGATAGCTGTATGGTGACTGCTATTTTGTGTGTTTATTCCCTTGAGGAGATGATGCGTTTAATAGTATGATATGTCTGGTGTGAGGGAGTTGATTGTTATTTAGGTTAATTGGTTGTGTTATTATAGGTATGTTAATAGCTGAATGTGTATAATATTGTAATAGTGCATCTTCTTATACTCTATATATCCCTGTTGTATGTAGTGTGAAGTGAAATATGGAAGGTCTGTTATTTCAGCCAAGTTTTGTCTCTAACATAAACCTTAGTATTTTTAGTAAACCATAACAATATTTACAACTGCCCCCACAACTTCTCTAGCTGTTTAGAACTATAACTTGCATTTATTGTATGTTTATTTTTTATTGGGATTATCTTTATGTTCATGTAGCTGTATTAGCTAATAGCTAATTATTCATAATATTGAAGTACTGTACCTAAAAGGCCTAATATGTGGGGGAGTGTTTTTTCTGGCTTACTGACTGAGGATTCATCTGGTTTAAGGTAAGCTGTTACCTAGCTAGATATAGCTAGTATATGAATCAGTTACTACTGAAGTAGCTAGCTAGCTATCAGTTATGTGATCCTAGCTATATGTGGCTTTTGAATAAGGTAAAACCTACCTAATAAGCATATCCAATAACAGTATTTCTCTTGTGTGTTATTTATCATGACCTGACCACACATTTACAATACAGCTTGTATGAGCTTTTTACCAACCTCTTCAACTTCACTCAACCAGACTTTGGGTATAAACAGGCTCTGGCAATAGAGAGTCTACAAACTATATTATGAGAGTAGTCATGTTCAGATTATCACTTACTTTTGTAGGCTAGACCCTTCTGGAGTTAGTTTGGGTCATAATAGCACCAGTCAAGAAAAAGAAAAATATTTGGGGTATAGTGAAGCAAACTCCACACTAGAGAGTCAAAGGAGAGGCTTCTATTGTGTGTACCTTTTCTAATGGTTTTTGTCCATTACAATCCTTGCCAGTTTAAACTGCTCTCCCACAATGGATGATTCTATATGTAAATTCCTTACATTACATCATTACTATTATATTGCATCTGTAAATATTCAATTAATACATATACAATAAGAATACTGTAAGTTATAGAAGCACCCCCTCCCCCCTCCCCCCCCCCCATAATATTTTGTATTCTTCTAATTATCAGAGGCAACAATGTAGCCTTATGAATGTGAAGTATTTTGTCCTGGGCGGGGGGGGGGGGGGGCTTTGCCCTTCTACTTAATAATATTCATAAATATCATTTGTACATTCCTGTATATGTATACTGTACTGATGATACTGTGAGAGCTAGTCATAGGGACATGTAAATTATGCCAGCATTATTTTGGGCATAATAGAAGCAGGCATAATGCTGGCATAATAGGCTCCAAAATTAGGCTGTGTTTATGATGTAATAAAAATGAGTACAAGTGAGCATATGGCTAATTTGTAGTTGTAGCTGCAAAAAAAAAAAGGCTAGTAGCTACAGATACATAGCTGTTGAACGTCATTTTTCTCTTATTTGGAACTAAACATTTGAAGGTTAATTTTGAGTTATAATTGAGACTACAAATGCTATTATTGTAGATGTTCTATCACAGACAAGCAGAGGTCCATACGAAGGAGATTAACAATAATAATTACCTGTCAGCATGCAATGTACATGGCTATTATAGTAAATATGGTATAGCTATGTCTGTTACAACTCTTGTGGTCATTTATATAGCTCTGTGTTATGATATAAGATGTGTATGTGGATAGATTATTATCCTTATTTAATAAAGTGAAATGGATCCCTATAATATAAATTTGTTTCTCCCAAAGTTTATTTTACACTAGATAGCATCTATGAGTAATGAACACATCCTCACAGAGAAATCACACCGACAAGGAAATAGGTCCATCCTTACCTAGAGTATCCACTTACAAAAATATAGTTTCATTTTCGCCAAAGAGAGAGTCTACTGACAAAAAACAGTTCCAAAACTAATTATCCAAAAAACACTAGAGAGAGGCCATTGACCAGAATCTATTCCCAAGAAAGCCACTGATTTTCTAAGTTCGCTTGAACAAAAGCTCCCTAATCACTTGAACACAAACACACTGATAAGAAAAAAGCTTCATTTTCACCTGAGCAAATGTCCCCTGACAAGAAGAATGGTCGATTTTCATCTGAGCAAATTATTCCTGATGAGGAATCAAGATCTCTCTATCCTTGCAAAACAATGAATTGACTGACAGGAGAGCTATCCCATTTTTTATGGTCTAATAATTTTATTATTATAAAGGGAGATTTTTTTGTGGGTCCAGTCTTGAACACACTACAGGGGTGTAGACAATTTTTTAGGACTAGGGGGGCTAGTAAGGTAAAAGACAAAGGAACTGCAATTCGGCTCAAGTGGGAGGGTGCAGGAGGCACAGAAGAAAAAATTTTCTTCAAAATCCAAGAGGTTTAAGAGAGCAAATTAGAGTAATAAAATATGTACAGAAGGATATATAGGCTAGGCTCTATTTCATTTGAACATGGTGGATTCTGTACTGAAACATCTTCAACATCATTTTCAAGCCAGTAAAACTATATTTTAGAATACACTGTTCAAAAAACCTGGCTCATCAGTTCAGGCTGACTGCTGACTAATTAAGGCTTGATAGCTGGCCTTAAATTCATTGGATGATTCACCTGGCTTTAAAGGAGTGCTAAACCATTATCTTAGAGATTCACAGACAGTAATAGCTACTAGCAATTAGGCTAAGAGTCAAGCAAGTTCTCTAAGCAACTGTTACAATGTTACCATGCTTACCTGTTAATCACTACTGTCATGCAAACCATTACAATGCACATCATACTTATTAGTTAATCTCAAAAATTTGGGGTGGCTTAAGCCCCCCAAGCCCCCCCCCCTTTTCCCTCGCCTACATCCCTGCACTATAAGCTATAAGGAGTCTGTATTTTTTATTGCATTCATGCCCTCAATTTGTAAGGTACTGAAATGTCTATAGTAATGCTGCAGATACAGTTAGTCTTTTCTGAAGTTGATTCTGTACTGTGTCAGTTGTACTCTATACTGATTCAATAGAGTCATAGGTGCTAGCTACATTGGCCATTTCAGGTGTGGGTGGTACATGTTGGTGAAAATGTAAACTTCACATGATTATACCTTTATATACAGAATATGCTTATTTGGATCTCACTGGTGTTGGTGGTGTTCTCTCCTGTTTCTATGGCGACCAATGGTAAGGATTAAGAATACACTAGAACCTCAGCATGTATAGTTACCATAACTTGAAAAAAAAGAAATTTTACCAAACACCATTACTGTGTGCTGTTATAATTGTGTTCATTTGTCTGTATCTGTACAACAACCCAAAACTGAGCCTATAATCAACCACTCTGTCTACTGTGAGGTTCTTGGTGTACAGATAGGAAAGGTCAAAAGTTCAAGTGAATGCCCAGTTAATAGTTTAATAGTTGGGATTATGTGTTAAATTAAATTCTATGTTGTAATTATATGTAACAATAAATATTATATGGATAGGGAAACTTACTGATTCTAGTCTATAATAACCTTGTGAATGTAGGTGTAATCATTTTCCCTTCTAAGACCATTGTTGGTGTCCCTGGTGACAATATTGTTTTCCTCTGTACTGATCCATCTCGGACTGCATTGAGTGTCCAGTGGTTAGTGAATGGAACACTACTGGAGAACAGTAGACTTGAGAATGTGTTTCAACAATATAATAGCATATCCAAAACAGCTGATTTATCCTTTGACCTCCCCTTGGAGCACAATGTCACCATCATCCAGTGCATTTACAACTTTGCTTCTGAAAATGTGTCATCTGAAACTATTACAGTACTATTACAAGGTCAGTTGTAAACTTATAGATTCACCTGAATTTAGTTATCATGATGGTATAAACTTTAAACTCTATCACTTGCTGTTTTGTAGTAATTTGTGAGTGTTATCTGGCATTGTCACAGACTGTTCTAGTATGTTTGTTAAGCCTGTTATATGGAGATAGTCCCTGGGTGACTCTCCTATATTCAGGTCTCCAGTACTGAGGGAGTCCCAGGACACTACTGGATGATCCTCTTATAATGATGTCTAAGTGTCCTGTATTTCCACCCAACCATTTCCACTAATATTCCAGATGGAGATAGACTCACAGCACAATAATCGGAACTGTTGATTGCAAGATGTAATGAGGAATCCGAGCTTCAGTTCCTCTCATTTTAATTGTGTAACTCACACATATACGTAATATAGAAGTTATATCTGTCAAGACAGCTGAGTGCTCTATTACCTAAATCATTACTTAGTCAAAAAGAACTCTTCAATCACATTGTTACTAAGATTATGCTGTGTAGCCTTCTTCCAATGGTCTTTTCCACATAAAGCTCTGAGGAATTTCAATAAAATGCGAGGGCACTTCCAGGGTAGCTACATTCCACAAACCACCAGCTCTTCATTTCTACACAAGTCTATGGCAATGACCTCAAGATTCCATCTGGTACCCTTTCTTTTTATGTGAAATTCAACAATAATTTTAAAATCTGTGCAATTCAACGATACTTGTTCTACTGCTTGGTTGTGATCGAGTGAAAAGTTGTGAGCCAAAAGAAAAGCAAGCTTAACTGGTAACTGTAGCCATGCTCAAGGGTAGGGAGTTTGCTTTAACAAGGAGCTAACTTGGGGGGTTGAGTTGAGAAGTTATGCAGAGTTTAACTTACTGCCCACCTTTTCATGCCTTTATAGTTTTGGGTGATGTACAGCTTTGGGCCTACTTTTTGCTATAAAAGTCTGGTAACTATTGTTCATTTTAGAAACATGCCAAACTCATGTTGTGGTCACTTAAAAAAAGAATGAATATTATGTTCTTTTTCTGGCTGATTACAAGAAGGCAGTATTGGCTTACAGCATTGAATTTGAGAGAACAGGACATTAATGAGCAGTCTTGCCTTTGTAGCAAGCATGGTGACTGAAAAAATCTTCCAGTTCTACATCTTGGTAAACATTAATTGCTTCCCCCCAGAAGTGTAACACTGAATGAAGCAAGAGAGTTTCAAAGTGTGCCTTGCGCTGCTTACTCACACTTCAGTTCCAGCAAAGAGGTTGAATCATGATCATCTTCTTCAGTTGGTACAAATGTTGTGTCAACATTATCCCGTGCTTCTTCAGTTAATGCAAGTGCTGTGTCATCATCTTGTGCTTCTTCAGTTAGTGCAAATATTACGTCACCACCATCCTGCATTTCTTCTGTTGGTATGTGTGATGATAATATATATCTGTCAATGACAGAAACTTTATTTAGTGCAGAATCAAGTGTTGCTCTTGCTGCTTGAATGGAATTACTAGAAGCTGGAACTAGTCCAAAATAATCTCTGGAAGAGTTACTTTCAAGTAGAGTATATAGCTAACAATGATGGTCTCATTCAATTTTATATGAAATTTGCAACTCTTCATGAATTTCTTGGACCATCTGTGTATAGCCTGAACTATTGGAGTGATAATGACATCTTGTAGGTGCAAGAAAAAGGCACTATTTCAACTTGATCAGTATTTTCTTACTCTTATTAACCTTGTCTTAATCTTTATGTCATTGATCTGGCTATAAGATTTGGTATTTCCAAGAGTCTGGTATCAAAGTAGTATTTCATTACATGGATATGCTTTTTGTATCAACAGTTGAAGGAGCTTGATTGGACCCCCAGCGTGGAACAGGTAGTTGGTATTTTGCCATGTGCATTTATGGATGAGTACCATCCACATATTTCATAAATGATGCCAGTGAAGTGTTTATACAGACTCCATCCGACTTGTTCATGCAGTCAAGTACATGGAGTAGCTGAAAATGCCATAAATTTTTGATAGGATATACACCAAATGGAGCAGTGTCATTTGTCTCAGAACTATAATATGTTGGCTTGATATCTATTAACAAGAGTTTCTGGGTATTACGATATTCGTGTGTGCATGGAAATGCTTTGTATATTTCTTAAAGACATACCTAAAACATTAAAAGGACACACAATTTCTGGTGCTAAACAGTTGTCATAAAAAATATCAATTTTGGAAGAACACTGTCATTTCAGAAAGCACTATCAAAATGAATCCTCTCAAGGTGTAGTCCCTTCTCAGTGTACACAACAAAATAGTCTTTCTGTGATAGCCATTTGTCCTTATACTTGTCAAAAAATAGGGATGGTTGCATTTCAGCTGAAGGCCTTGTGATCCACCAATATCTGCCACTAACTGACAACAGAATGCTTTTAATTTAGCTGCTTCATGGGAAGTTTGATGCCTTAATGAAAAAGGACACTTCACATCAGCCAAACCAAAGGGATTGCATTCTGACGGATCACATCTGGTGATGCTCCTAAAAAGGGATGGGTTTCTGATATCCAAATGGAGCATAGTAAAATCCATCATGTCCAGAGTTGTTTTGGTGTATTTTATACTTCTTACGTAAGTGCAACTGATTTCATTTTTTTTGCCCCATTCAGTAGCATCTGATGAGAACTGCTTAGCTCTAAAACCAAATTGTGTGAGGATGTTGTTGGTTTTAAACCAAAACATCTTTTAGTCTATCAGAACACTTTGGCTTTGATCTCGGAGAGATTGATTTATTTTATTGAATTTTTTGCGCAGGCAAAAAAGACTCCTTGGCTCCTCTTAAATTCTTCTACTCACTTCTGCAATTCTTGCTTAGTTGGTAAGGTAGGAGAAAGTAGCTGTACTGTGTTGCCAGACCAGCATCTACATTCTTCATCCAAAAGGAGAGAAACACCTAGGCCTTGACCTTGTACTTTGCTAAGAAATATTTTGAGGTAGTCCTTGGCCTTTCCCCTTAACTCTGTAGAATGAGGTTCAAATAGGTTTTAGCTCATTTTTATGTTGCTTTCCACATGGAACACTGCATATGAGACTGGCAGATTGGATTGCTCATGCTTTCTTGGACATAAGTAAGATGTTATAGGAAGAGCAGTTTATTCATCTGATGAAGTATCACCACTGTCTCCAATTGTACATGGAGCTATACTTGCCAGAGCATGTAACAAACCAGAAACGTGAGTACAAGAAGCAGATTTACTGGAGAAAAAAAGCCAACAACCTTAAAAAACTTATGTAACCTACCCAGCAGCACATTCACAAGTTGCAACATTGATAGCAGCTATACGTATCTCCTTCATGACCCAGTAAAATGTACACATTATAAATGCCCTGTTTCATAGAGGGTGTCAAACATGGCAGTACTATGAATTCGAAGAGTTTATTTTGACAGTCTGCCAGATGACCAATGATTGTATCTCCTTTGGAGTGATTGAAATGCCTCTCTTCTATCACTCTTCCCAACACAATCAGCAAGGTAAGTATAAAAAAAGCCCGGGGACAAAGAAAGAAACATCAGCCACTTTGTAGCTTTATAGCTGCTGCACCTTGACATGTCATACTACAAGGACACAGCAAAAATAATGACCATAACACATGAGTCACTCTTGGAACATTTCTTGACTTAGAATCATCGATAGGTTCACAGCCAATAGAGGTTATGCAAATGATGTACTTAATGACAACATTATGACATCAATGTGAGGTGCATGCTCCCTTTTTTTGGTGGCGGAAGGTATAATGGTGAAGAGCTGTTGTGCAGTAAGTTGTGCCAATCGAGGGACTAATGGGAGTAAAGTCAGTTTCTACAAATTTCCAGTTGACCTTGAACTTCGCAGGCAATGGATAGCTGCTGTAGATCGGAAGGACTGGCAACCAACGGAGCACAGAGGGATCTGTTCTGCCCACTTTGTAAGCAGAACAAGAAGCAAAGACCCACTATCCCCAGAATATGTTATAAATTGCTATAAACAGCTTCACATTCTGTTAAGAGATCTGGATACTGCATAACCACTTTTAAATAAATTGAGAGTGGGGGAGATAATAACTGCAATTATCAATATAGTCTTCACTGGCTTAGAAAGTGAAGCAGTTTTAGATATTGTAACACAAAACAAAGATTCATTCTCTTTTTTTTATCATCAAACTTTCTCTTCCTCTCATGATGGGTACAGAGAAGTCAATATTACAAATAAGGGCATAGTTGACATTTTAAAGTTAGGAGAGAGCCACTCACATGGACAGGAAGTACAAGCTGTATCTTTGATTAGACTTGTGTATGCCTCAGCAGCAAAATGTATGGGAACAGGCTTTTCCTTGTCAAGCCATACATGAACAATATGCACAGAAAATGGTTCTACACTTTTCAGCACCAATCTAAGGTTTAAGAGCAGCCTTGGACACTGCCTTTGAATGCTAAACACTATATAGTTAGCATTACTTTAGTATTGTTACATTCTGTATATACACATCGCTCACTCAACCAGCCACAAGATATTTTATATCCTTCCAAACTTTTGTAAGCTTTTAGCTCATCTTTTGTGTATGGACTTCATGCATTATATATATTTGGGTATTTGATCTGGGGGATATTAGTTGGTAAAACCTTAAGAATACCTGTACCAGACACAAATGTGTAGGGATCATCCAAATTTCAACCCAGAAAATCCTCTATCCTTGGCACTTCCCTCTAGCTCCTGATAACACTCTGAAAATCTTTGTGTAGACATGTTAACAACTTAGAAACAAGATATGTCATACAGCTAGTGAACACTTCTGCCACCCAAAATGGCCAGTAGAAACTTCCCAGCATATGATACAACGTCATTGCATAACCTCTATCGTTCAGTGGATATTTCTGAAGCATTAGTAGCTGTAGACTGTTGTTTGTGATGTGTGTAGGATCCACCCACATCAACAACTTTCAAACCCTCCTCTTTAGCCTTCTAATACTCTAGATATACCTCACATTTGAGGATTGTCCTGGGAGATCATACTGGAATGCCTCAGAAGATATGGTGCAACTTGAGTGTACCTAACTTGTGAGATGTCATGAAATGATATTTTAATGCAAATATTTATTAATACATTTGCAGGACTGCTTACTGCAGTTGGATCTCCATCTGTTGATCTAGTAGACGCTGACATTTCCCTCACTTGGACAGCTCCCTTCACTCTGGATATATCTAATGTTGACCCTGATATCACATACTGTGTGAATGTGGTAAACTCTACCTCCTCATCAATAGTACTCTCAGAGTGTGGGATCACTGTGACTGGATTCAATTTCTCCATTCCCCTTGGCAGAGTGTGTGATAATTACACCTTCATTGTAATTCCTTTTAACTTGGTTGGTAATGGAACAGCAGTCACACTAGGATACTCTCAGGATTTTTCCCGTATGTCTAAATGGTTTAGTTATTTGGTCATGTTACTGCATTATGGGAAAGGTCAGAGTCTGTTGTTTGATAATCAGTAGTTATTGTGTAGTTAAGCCATAGCTCTATAACTGTAAGCCAGCTCTTAAATGTACAAGTAGAGTCAGGATAAATTTTATCATTTGTTTGGTGAGTTGCCATGATTCACCTGTAACTAACTAACTTTAATGATTCTCTACATGTAAAAAGTTACATACTTTTTATAGTTTTTGGATTTCTAGTTTACAGTGTGTATCAGTTTTGCCAGTTCATAAACTTCCATCAAATACAATTTTTTCCCTCATTGATTAGCTCCAAGAGCAAGTGAAGAATTACTACTCCCAATATCAGAATCTACCTATCAAATAACAATGGTATGTATTAGATCTACAAAGATAGAGCACTTAGAAAATATTGTCCAAGTATATGAGTACGTATTTACAAAGACACTGACCTGTATTAACATCACAATTAAATTTACCATTGATGTAGCTGTTTGTAACAGGAAATATGTATATTGTGAACTGTTGCATGTTGTATTATTATAATAGTCTGCTCTAGTATGTTATGATGAACTGACAGCTATCAATGATAACACTGGGGATGAGACTCACATACAAGGAAATGACTTGAATATCACAATGAACATCATCATGTTTACAAGTAAAAAGCTTAAGATGAATCAGCTTTATACTGTCTCTGTTAATGCCAGTAACATGAATGGATCAGCTGTATCCTATGTTAGTCTAAGTGAGTCTTCCCTGTATAGGACATGTACAGTAGACCATGGATAATACACTTCTATAATTATTGTGACAGGTACACATGATGTGATGAAGGC
This sequence comes from Diacarnus erythraeanus, assembly GCA_964016965.1. Classification (NCBI taxonomy): domain Eukaryota; kingdom Metazoa; phylum Porifera; class Demospongiae; order Poecilosclerida; family Podospongiidae; genus Diacarnus; species Diacarnus erythraeanus. Next base: position 1,500,234 of record OZ024672.1, read on the forward strand.
CACTTTTGATGTCACATCTCATACTATTACAACTGAGTACTTTGAGTATTCCACAGCAATGGGGGCTCTCTGTATTTTTATATTCATTAATGAAGACAGATTCATTGATTTCAAGAAATCAATTTATCTTCCATTGGATAGGAGTTCTTCCCATAACTACACATTACCAGATATATCTCCTGGACAATATCAGATGTCTGTGTATGATATTGACAGAGATGTAATTCTCCATGACAGTGTGAGCTACCCAGCAAATACTAACATGTTTTCAATTATGAGCAATGATCCACAAGGTAAAGACAATTTTCTTCTCAATAGTAACTCCTGTGTTTTTATAGCTTCTTACAGTGAAAGTACCTCTTCAGAACTTCAAGACTGCAGTATGACCTATGTGGATGATGTTATCTCAGCAATGTGTTCTTATTCTGGTGGTTCCTCAGTAACTGGGTTTCAAATGATTGTACAATTGAATAATGTCACTGAAGTCCATAAGCTCCATATAAATAGCACTACTGAGCACCTGTGTCCTGGACCAGTCACAGTACAAGTGAAAGGGAATAGAACATATCATGTTGCTATTTTCCCTGTTATGAGAGAGGGAATAGTGAATACTACCATAGCATATTCACAGGTGTTACCTAATATTCAAGGTATATATGAAATAATATGATATAATCACTCTGCAGATTAGCTGTTAAATTCAATTTATGACATCTGTCTTGTCTTTTAATGGAGCTTTACACTATTAATTTTATGTAGTTCACATTTCAGATGTTACTAGTTACTATTTCTACAGCAAATGAAAAATCAAACTTCTCGTCACTGATCATAATAATAATAGGTAAGTTATCAGAATAATAACAAAGTCTTCATGATATTTGTTGTGTTTAGGTGTGGGAGTTGTAATAGTGATGTTTATTATTGTCCTGAGCATTACAGTGGGACTACGTATCAAAGTAACTTCCAACAGGACTCATAAGTGAGTGATAGTCAAGACTTCCACTATGTGCATCATGTTTGTCCATAGAGCTGGGTTGTAAGAGAGGGATAGTGAATGTATTATTGGAAAGGTAGAAAGACTACATGCAGTTTCATAGCTTTGCACTGCTATCAGTAAGAGCATTGTACTCTTATATACTTACTGCTAACACAACACAGAGGCATAGGAGATGATGAGGCTGGTTGTATTCACTAATTTTGATGAGTGTCTTTATTAATAGCTATAGTATAAAGGGGAAAATTTAAGATGTTAATTTAGCTGCATGTGGTCAGGCCAAATAGGGGTGTGGTCAAAAACTTCTTGTACATAAGTACCTTCAATGCACTTCAAATTTTATCCTGACAGCACTAGCTATAACATCTAACTATTATAACTTGAAGAGTGCAATGCTAATAGCTTTATAATAAAAATAGTAGATTATAATTATGACTAAACAATAATTAATTTAGTTCTTTAATCTTTTGTCACATCACTCCAAAGAATTACATGAAAATGTTATTGTATTTATTAGTCAAAAGGAGAGAAATGAGTCAGCAAGAATTGATGACTTAGAGAATTCATCACCTGATGTTGGATCACAAGCACCACCAGTGTATGAGGAAATTACTGACTTACCTAGTGTATTCAAATACACACAGTGCCCAGTTTATGGCATGTCTACAACATCAAGTACAACAGTACAAGTGGAAAGTCATCATGAATATGAAGATGTTAAACTAAACAATAGTGATGAACAGATTCAGATGACAGAGTGTCCTGCATACTCCTAACTACCAACATACCTATAACACTGTGTGTTCATACATGTATCACCATTTATTGCAATACAAAACAAGAATGCATGCTAGGTACAGGGTCACCACTCAAATGTAAAGAGAATAGATAGCTAATTGTTCCATTATTAGCTAACAGTGTTGGAGTCTATATATTATGACATTGATGCAGGAAGAGTCTTGGCACATCACATCACTGTGTACCTTCAAAGATATAGCTATAGTCAGAAAAAACTAATAAAAAACCTACCTTTGAATAGGTAGTTATACTATACAGTAATATGTTTCTGAGCTATAATATTATATATAGATCCTCCATTATCATCTGTGACTCTGCATGTCACTAAAGTGGAAATTCTTTACTCAGTTGCTAGAAGTGTAACCTGGCCATTTTTAATGTGAGGTCATTCTCTACTCTCCTATATGTAAGGGACAAATTAAAATCAAGAACAATTAGGGCTTCAGCAAGGCAAATTTTACTTGAATATTGCTTCATTTCTCACTATGACTGGCTTGATTAGCACAGCAAACATTATAATTATTAACAACTGTTATGAATGGCACTAAAGTAAAGAATTAAGTATAGCTATAGCTAAAGATAGTTACTAGCTGTTAGGCTCAAGAGTTCTGAACAAAACCACTGAGATTTTTTTACTTCACCAGTGTGGTATACTGAGACAACATAACTGAGTATGCTCACTACTAATATAGTTATATAGATGTCATTGATTTGTGCATATTGGCCAGAGAGTATCAATAGCTATGTATAATAGGTTTAACACTTTTTAACTGAACCCAATAGTGTGCTAGACAGCTAGTAAACTGCCATTTGCCCTGCTAGCATAGCATAGGAAGAAGTAGTTGTCACAGCCAGGATGCAAAATAATGGATGTCCTGACTTTTTCTTTGTCAGTCTGTCTTCACCTACTAAATCAACAACCATCCAGGAATCTATTCCTATGTGGTGCATGTAGCTAACACTAGCTATCTCCTTTCTCTCCATAATAATTCTAACCTGACTATGTAAAATATACCTTCCTCCCATATTGATACTTCCACTTTCAATAGTTAATATGTATCATAGCCCTATTAACTTATCCCACTCAGAGTTATAGAAGGGTATTATGGATCTGATTCACCATTAATTGAGCAGGTCACATCTGGTGAAAAATTTGCATGTTTCTGAATATACCAACATCACATTAGAATCATTAAAGATGTTGTTATATTATAGCTGGTTTAAGTGAGTACTTTACACTTTAATATGTTATCTGAGCCACATAAAATTGGAAGTTGCTACAAATTGAGCTCCTATAATATGCAAAACTCAGAAGTAATTACAACAAAGCTTACAGCCTTAATACTACAGTCCATCCTTAGCTATGTATGTATCCAAGCTCATCCACATATAATATCAATGTTACTTGGAGTCTATCTGGGTCTGGCTGCTACCGTTTTAAAAAAGGAGCTTTATAGCTCTGGTGGGCTTAAGGACTAATTAGGTGTCAAGTTATTTGGGGTGTGAAACACAAAACATAAGCTTCCTCCACAGCCCTTTTACAGTTAGGTGTAAAAAAGATGGCATTATTTTTACTTAGCTTATGAATTATTAAATACGTATAATTCATTATAATAATTTAGTAACCCCAAAATATGCAGTAACTTTCTCCTATGGGGTCTCAATGGCTAGCTAGCTACAACTCCGATAATGGTGACATATGCTTAGTAGCTAGCTAATACGTAGATATAATAGTTCAAAGCTTTATCAAATAAGACTTACAACAAATTTAACTCAAATAAGAGCTAGCTACTTTTATATAAATGAAAACATGACAGACATGTAGAAGCATGAAGGTGATGAATCCAAGTTAGAACATGCATTGCATGTAGAATATTACACATAATAATTATAGAAGTGACAAAATGCATGATCAGTATGCCCTGGTTGAAATTAACCACATAAATTATTTCAAGTCAGTTAAATCATCATTACACCTGGTCAGCTTACCATGCATCTTTTCACAAATTTACTTACACCTGGAATATGGAAATTAATATAAGGAACTAGCTAGGTAACTGCTGTGAAATAACATTTGATAAAAACAATAAGTTTGTTTATTGTCAGAAGTTTGTTTACTTGTGCATGCATGTCATGAAACTAGCTAACTATGGAATTTGACAAAAAGTGAGCTATTTTTATACTGAAGTTAGGCTCTGTAAGCAGGTTCTATGAGATGTCCATCACAGCAGCTATGATCAAGCATGGTATGGAAATCAACATGAGAGCAACACAGTTCCTGAACCCTAGACAGATTCCTGTGATCGCCCTGGATGCACCACTCTATAGCTCACTCAGTGGAATTGGCCTCAGGCACATGGTGAGGACAAATGTTGTCATGTTTGGTCAGTGGAGTAGGAATGGGGGGGCCATGGCCCCCCCAACTTTTCTGACAGAGGGGCCTGCCCCCCCCAACTTGACTGACTAAGTAGCTTAACTTGGTAATCATTCAGAATCACCCCTAGAGCTAGACACAAGAGAGTAGTGAGAGAAGATTGCCTTTTCTTGGATGCCATTTTGACTAGCACTGCTATATATCCTACCATGTACTCAGTTGTACACTCAGGACATGTCTTGCATGCTGAGTTTAGATCAAAGCAAAAGGCTTGATTAAATCAGAATTGTTTACTACAGTCATGATTTATTAGGCTTAGACTTGAGTATTGAAGTTGCCCCTGAGATTGATAAAGCAACCAGTAGTACTGCAGATGATAATGAATCAGAAACTTAAAAGTAGCCCACCACACCTTTACTTCTATTGAGTGTTTTTATTGTAAAGAATATTTTCAGGTAATTGATTTGATGAAAGCTGATCGGAAAAGTGATTTACGTATCCAAAAAAATTTTCTTATTGCTCAAAAGATTGAAAATAATAAGGTAAAACCAAAAGAGCTGCAATTTGGCTCAAGGAGGAGGGTGTGGGAGGGGGATATGCCCCCTTCTGCACTTTGTGCAGAAGCAAAAATTTTCTTCAAAATCCAAGAGGTGTAAGAGAACAAATTAGGGTAATATTCAATATGTAGGCTAGGCTCTATTTCATAGTAGATTCTGTACTGAAACATCTTCAACATCACTTTAACTATATTTTAGAATACACTGATCAAAAAACCTATTAATACAGTTCAGGCTGACTACTGGCTAATTCAGGCTGATATCTGGTCTTAAATTCATTGGATGATTCACTTGGCTTTAAAGGAGTGCTAAACCACTATCTTAGAGATTCACAGACATGGCACTAGCTACTAGCAATTAGGCTAATAGTCAAGCAAGTTCTCTAAGCAGCTTTTACAATGGTGTCATGCTTACCTGTTAACCATTACTGTCATGGTTAAATACTGTTTACCAAACCACTACAATGCACATCATATTATGCAGTTTAAAAAAAAATGATAACAATAACTAAAAAATTAAGCCAGAGCCTGATATTATCTAGTTAATCTCATGTTCTGAAAAATCTGGGGGGGGGGGGCTTAAGCCCCCCCAAGCCCACCCTTGTCTACACCTCTGAAGAGTGTTCATGATTCAGGAATTATAGCAAAGATATCAATTTCCAAAAATAGATTTGCAAATGCTTCCAGATACAATTAAATCTACTCCATTGAATGGTATTCCTAAACAGCAGATTTCTACTATTTGTGATGTGTTTAATGAAACTTCAACTTTGAAAATGCTGTTATCTGAAGTGCACAAAGTACTGAAATTCTACCTAACTATTCCTATAACTACTGCTAATGCTGAAAGATGCTTTCCTGCTCTCAAGAGGATAAAGACTTACCTTCAAAATTTAATGACAGAAGAGCGCCTTAACAACTGCATTGTTCACAGAGGGAAAAAATGACCAACATAATTTAGAAGCCATAGCTAAAGAATTCATTAATGACAGAAGAAAGTTTTATTTTGGCAATTTTTAGTTAGCATCATCAATTGTTTATGACTTACTTGCTTAGCTTTATACTATTAGGTGTGAGTACGCCAGTCTGGCTCCCCCAATATTTTTTTCATTCCTACTCCACTGTTGGTGGTCTCCAAATTGAAATGGCAATGTGGAAAACATTTGGATTATTATTTGAAGTATCAGGCTAGATTACTGCACTAATTCAGGCAGGTATTGCATCTTCTGGAACAGCAGACTCATTCCTCAAAGCATCTCACCTTACCAGGACGAGATATGCCCACCAAATTAGTGTTCTTGCCTAGCTACAACAAAATCCTTTTCTCCGGTCTGAGGGACCACATGATGAATAAACCAAAGAGGCTTGGAGGAAAGCAATGATTACCAAGAATCCAACATTCCAATTCTTGGCTTAATCTTTGTTCGAGCCCACAGAGAGAGAGACTTCTTCTCTATGTGGAATCTCTGAAGGCAATGGTTACTTGGTTCTTTGCCTTAGACCACCAGAACTATGCCAGATGAATTTTGATACATATCTGTGACCTTCAGTCCATCAGGAATTTGAGTGTGGACAATGGGTAATACAGAAAACTAAAAACCGATTCTCATCTATGTCAATTGATCAGGCACACAAGCAGAACAATGAGCTAGTAAAAGGTTCTGGAGGGGATGTATAGAGAATCCACCTGCATTCAGGAAGTAAGACCAGACCAAGCAAGACTCTTGAAGGAGTTTGAGCAGGCTCAAATGTTGAAAAAAGCAACTTCAATGAAGAACAAATAGGAAACCCATTCCTTTATGCTACACCTGGGCATCTTGTACATTATTGATGAATCAGTAGTGACAACTGTCTGAACCATGGAAGCATTGAGTAAGAAGCAATATGAAGTTTATCATGAATCAGTTATCCAGGATCACTCTTGCTCAATAGATGAAAGAATTCCTAAGAGTAAAAAGGCAGGCCAGATCACAATGCTAAAACATAATGTGGAGCTCTTTTCTTGTTTATACATTGTAATGCAGTACAGCAAAAATGACATGGGAACCTTTTTTAATCACGAAAACCATCCCTATCCTCCTTCCTTATCTGACAGAAGGAAATTATGACAAGGAAAGAAGTCAGATCTGCTGAGCATTCTGCTTGAAGAGGTGGAAATAGAAGAGCCACCTATTTGGTTTGATGTGAAAGTACTAGATGGAGCAGCTGTTGTCCACCTTCTGCCCACAACCAATGTTGCTACTTTTGAAATGTTTTCATTTCCTACATCAAGAAGAATCTGCACACTTGCAAGCATGTTGGCGTTGTATGGGATACTTACATTGCTAGAATTATTAAAAAGTCAACAAGAAGGGAGGGAGGAAAAGGAATTCAAAGGAAGGTGGAGAGCAAGCAGGAACAAGATTCCAAGAAAATGGATTTCTTACAGGACTCTATGAACAAGCAAGAACACTTTGCATGTGATAAAATAGCATCAACTGAGTGAAAGAAATTTTTGCTAATTCAGGTAGTACTGAGGCACAAGCCACTGTATGGAGATGTGTGTCCATGAAGAAGCAGACAGTAAAATGCTAGTTCACCTGCAAGATGCCCTTGATACCAGTTCCACCTTATGTTTGGTCTGCACAGTTGATACGGACATGGTCATCATCATCATTGGTAAGTTCCATGTTTTGACTGTAAACCATCCAGCAGCAGATTTATGGATTGTTTTTGGTGCTGGTAAAAACTTCATGTATTAATACACATCAATGCAATCTGCAATGCCCTGGGAAGAAAATGGCACTTCTCCCTTTTTGCTGCTTTACTGGGTGTGATACAACCTCAGCTTTTTTTAGGGAGAGGGAAAAGTCGGCATGGAAAGCCTACCAGAGGTAACTGAAGCATTCCTATACATGGTGAGTCGACCCACACCTTCCAATAACTGTGGAGTCTTGGCACTTTTAACTATTGGAACATTTCACTGTTATTCTCTATGACAAGACAAGTGATCTGGAATTTGTCACAGTGCGTGAGCTGAAGCAACACCGAAGGGGAGTCTAGTGTAAGCATAAAGACCATGATGTGTGTTAATCACCATGTACTTTCGTGACTCCTCATCTAATATCAGCTGGTTATATGCATGAGATAGGTCAAGGATAGAGAACTGCTTTCCTCCAACAAGGATAGCAAACAAGTCTTCAGGGCAAGGAAGTGGATAGTAGTCTACCTCAAGGGCAGAATTCATGGTGACCTTATACCTAGTCCCCACAAATCCTGATGCTGGGAACTGTCGGGGCCGCCCACTCACTGTAGCTGACTTTTCCAGGATTCTGTCTGACTCCAGTCAATCCAAAACTTCACTCCTCAAGGAAAATGGGACTGGACTGGCCCTTTAAAACATCAGCCTAGCAGCTTCCTTCAGTTTAGCCTGGAAAGGACAGAGGGTTCTAAGTTCATTGGCAAACACATCTTGATAACAGTCCAACAGACTAACAAGGAGGCCTCACTTGATACAGCACCAATGGTCTCAAGGTTCACCGAAATACGTTTCATCCAGCTTCGCAAGGTCTGTCTCCAGCTACTACAAAAAAGTCTAACTCCTTAGGTGATTGTTTCTGATAACAGACCTTCACAGGAAATGTACCCAACAGTTTCATTGGCTCTGCTGTATTCTTGGAGTCAAAACTTCTTCCTTTAACCTTTGTGCTTTCTTAGTTCTACTCTTGCAGACAGGTGGGATGTGGCCTATTTTACCACACTAGTGACACATGGCTTGGTGGAATATGCAGTCCCGCCCTTCGTGGTCGTTCTGCTTAGTCTAGGAAATCTCCAAATTCGTAGGTAATTGCTAGCCTTTGCAGGTCAGCCACATAATCTTGTACCAATTGCTTCAGTTCTTTTGTAGAAATGATATCTTTCTGCTTCGGTTGGAAATTCGCCTCTTTTCCTTCCTCCCTCACACCTCTCTCTTCCCCTTCCTTCTTCGATCCCCCTTTGTCTTTTTCTCTCTCACCCCCTCTCTTCACCCCTCTCTCTTCCCCTCCTTTCTCTTCTTCTCTCCCCCTTCTTTTCCTCTCTCTCTCATGCAGAAGGTTTACCTTGTTATCTTTCTTCTCCGTTAGTAGTTATGTTCCTACAGGGTAGTTGGCCTCTACAGATTTGATGTTTTCTCCCTCAAGTTCAAATGCCTTCAACAAACCAAGACTTGTGTAATCCTGTCTTGTAACCAATTGTTATGACTCTGCTGGTTAGCTATCAATCTAGTGACTATACTGCACTGTAATAAAAATCTTATTCTCACTCACACACTGACAAATAACACAAAACAAGACTATTATATTAACATATTAATTATTGTGCACACTGGGATGGAGTAACAGAGCATGCTCAGTAGAAATTATAATGAGTATACCACACTCATATCCTAAGGTAATTCCTCTTGGAGGAGGGCAACCTACACTGAACTTATCTCTCTCTTGTTTTACCCCTTAAATGTAGTTGCATAGCACTTAAACCATATAAGGTTGTTTTTACATAATGATAGAGCAATGAGACTGTACCTATACTCAAGAAGTTCAGTTGTAGGGATTTCATCTTTTTGCTTTGAAGAAATAGCAGGTGTCAGCTGTCATAGTATCTTTAAACAAGGGAATGTCTCAGTCAGATATGCATAGTATTATTATTACCAAGTATTCTTATGGATACAGTTGGACATTAGTAATGAACTTGGACAAGCTCCTTCAGGTAGTTATGGGTGCGACAGTTACTAATAGTCCTATTGTGTGAATTTATGTGCATTATAGTTAACTGTTGAGAAAGAGCACTTGTCTAGAGTGTATTGTCTGTTATACATATTAATTTATTGGTGTATTAGTTTTATTATTAAGTTTGTGTTGGTTGCTAAGTTATAGCAGCATTATTTATCTCCTCCAGCATAGTTACTAAGTGCTTGATGCATTATTATAGCCTGTGGCACTGGACATTTACATAATTATTATATGTTTCTATAGTAGTTTTGTTTACTTTTAAAGATATAATTTTTATTCTTGGAAAGTTTATTCTCTGCAACATTAACCATGGAGGTACGTATTAGTACGTATCTGAGTTGTGATAATATACAACCTTATTATCCCAAGGTTGGGAGATCATGTGTTTTGTTCATTCTTATGTAAAATTATCATGTTTACAGTAAGTTTAACTGCAGCTGATCATGTCAAACCTGCTGCTACAGAACCTAAACAGGAAAATCAAGTAAAGACAAAACTTGGGGGAAAATGGTATGGACTTATATCTATAGTGCACACAATTACATGTTTATTAATGTTGCAGATGGATCTCGTCAGCCATATGAATTAGATTATATATTACAGATCATACGCTCTAGGACGGTGGATCAAGTGTTAAATTTATTTCATAGTGTGGCCTGTCACAAGATCCTCCATCAGGTAAATAAACAATTGTTATGGGGGATAGAGTGTTGTAGATTCTATGCTAATGGTAACCTAATCACATTAGGGTTGGGCTGTGTGATCAAAATTATTACACACAACAGCTTACAATGACTTTTAAAAATGAATCATTCGTTAGTGACATTCATGGCAATGTGTGAATTGTTAATAACATCCATAAGACTACCAACACCAACAGACAATAAAGATTTTGTAATGTCACTGCAAACTGCTGTATATGTATATACAGCTATTTGTAGGTTGTGAAAATAGCAGTGTGGTGAGATCTAGTTAATGAATTGTAGCTTTATCAAAAATAAGTTATGGAGCATGCTAATAATTATGATAATAATATTATACTATAGCAGCTAGTTACATGTAGCTAATCTGATTGGTCCAAAAGTGGTAGTTATACAGTTATCTTTGAGGCAAAGCCTAGGCATAACCAGAAACAAGATGGCACATACACTACACACTTTTGAATGGAGTGTCTAACTTATGCTACACCACGCATGCACATATTAAACGGCTGTGGGATATTTTTAGCTAGCAACAGAAAGAAGTGCCACTGCACAAACTTGTTGGTTATAATGGGCACATACACCACACATCCTATATTTAACTGCCATGTGCTATGTATAAAAGGCTACATTTTAAATTAAATCCCTGGATTTGATCTACCTTCTTCATTATTGCCAATAGAGATTATAAGAAGAGTAATTTTTATTATTCACATTTCCCGCTCCCCAATCATAATTGCTAACTGGAGTTGATGTTGTCCCCCAACTGCCTCTGGCAACTTAATCTACAGACCAACAACAACCAGTTAGATCATAGTCCGACCAATTTTAGGTCTTAGTTGACCTTTGATGCTTATACATGTGTTTGGTTATCATGTTTGTGTTATGGTAATGTCTGCATTCTATTTCACTACAATTAAGATCTATTTCTCTGTCATAAACATAGTTATATCTGATGATCATAAAGAAAAGGATATCTGTTATGAAGCCTACATATTATTTTATAGTAACCCTTTCATTTGACCACACCCATATACTTGGCCTGATCACTCTTCCTTTGCCTAATTATTATCTCATTCAATAGACCAATGAACTTAGAAGGCAAACTAAAGGGGTGATGAATCAATAGCTTAAGCAAAAAGAGACTTTCAGAGTGCATAAACAGCTTACCTTATATTGTCATGGGTTATCTGAAAGATGGATACCGACATTCAATATCTTCCTCACAATCACTCTGAAGTTAAAATAACTGTAGTTAGAAATCTCAATATGGTAGCTAGCTATAATAATATTATGTATACATGTACCTCACACTTCGAAGTCAACAGTATCTGATTACTGACTTCTGGTTCATCTTGATAGTTATCATTGTGGGATCTTCTGATGACAATAACATTAAACTAAGTGCTCATCTCATTGCAATAATATTCTGATGGTACTCCTAGTCACAGGACTATAGAGAAAATTGTCCTTATAAAAAAGTAGATCCTTTGACTGGTTTCCTGAAGCCAACATGTGACAAGTCAGTTAATTTTCACTGAGGGGAATGTAAATTCATTAGCTACCATAATTGGTTATGTGTGGAAAGGAGAAAGTAAGTCTGCTATACATCTTGCAGTAGCTATATAGCAATAACCAGCTATATGTAGATATGTAAGGTTTGTAGCTACAGTAGTTCCTCTTTTGGGAGATTCCTCCACCTCATTGAGAGACTATAATCTACATGCAGAAAGATTTGAAATACAAACTTTCCTCTAGTGAAAGACCACCTCTTTTGTATGAGCAGAGAACTATCATAATTAATTAAGACCACTAAAGTGTAAACAGCTACTTATCTAATTTAGAGAATAAACCAGTTATGAGCATTAAAAACTGCAACTAAGTATCCCTCCGAATATCCCTTATTTGGACAGATTCAAGTGCAGTTATAGCATCTTGATATTTAGTTATTTTCTGTGGAGCAAATTCTTCCAGAGGTGAGAGGCAGCAAGGTTAACAGAGGTGACGGTTAGCTATGGCCTCAAAGCTCCCTGTGTCTACAGGGCTGTATGGACCAAAAATACTGATAGAATAAAAGAACTTGTAGAAAGTCTACTGGCTAACAATCTCACAGTGCCTCCAAGTATAAGCATTGTCACATATTTATATGCAAAAGTCAAGGTCAATAAGCAAGTAAGCAAATGTAACACAAAATAAGCAAAAAAGTAACCTCTGACATAGAGTACTGATTGAATCAAGACCAAATTTCAATCCTCACTTTCTACGTAGCTACAGAGACTATATCATCTCTCACTTTAATAAGACCTGGAAGTGCTGTGAGAACAATAAATTTGAAGACTCTTTACTGATTGCTACAAAGAAATGTACATACTCATGAAAGAAACATGCACTATAAAACAGGGCTAGCCACTTAGCTTGTTCATAATATTATAATAACAATGTTATTATTTTATGTGTATGCAAACTGGGGCCAAAATAAACAAAAATTGTTTATTTTGTATGCATATCTAAAGTTACTACTTGGAAGCTCTGATCTCACTAATTGCTGGGATGGGGGTGCAGCTTCATGTGCGTGGCTGAGCAGATAGCTTTTGTATACAGAGGTGTCCTACAGAGGTGTCCTACAGAGGTGTCCTACAGAGGTGTCCTATTAGAGGTAATTTTGAATTAGCTCCTATAATTTATTATAGCTAGGGGTTATTCAGGGGGGTGTGATTATTGCTCCATTTGTGGCAAAAGCAGTAAGGGAAGATAGAAGTTTCTGCACTAGAAACAGATCCTAGTGCTGCTGTCTAAATGACACAAGAAGATCAGCACAACACAGTTGTCTTCAGAGCCCCAGAACTTAGTCACCCATACAGCATCTGGTAGCCTGTAGGGATCCAAAGCTGCAAGGCAGTGTTCCTTATACTCCCCTACTAAGCCATGTATACACAAAATCTTGTAGATGTAACGATATCTAGCCACCACAGACAGCACATCTGTATAGTTCCCATTAATTCCTGTATTAGCTTGACCACCAAAATGGCTGGATGGCAATGGTTGCCATGCAGGTCAATTAGCCCCTGAAGTGATCTATAGTTTGTACCACAAGCTGGTGACTCACTCTAGCAGGTTAGCTACTTAGTAACTTATTTTGCTAACACAAAACTCTACACAAAACAATATGCTATGCATACTTATATAGATATTACAAATATAAATGACATGACATCAAGTAATTATGACAACCTAATTACTACTAATTTAACCACACTACAGCTATATCCTAGGATAAAAACTCCAGGGAGGGAGGAGGTTATATCCTGGCTCTTTTTTACGACCCCTGTCAGAAAACTGGGAAGTTAGTCTGTATTCTGTGTTTTTCAAACAGCAGGTTTGTGAAGCTGAGGGGTTGAAGTGGAGAAAGCCAGCTAATGCATTTCTGGTGTGTAAGCTAACCTAGGGTAGCATCTTACAAATTTGAAGTGTTAACAACTTTCAGTTAGCCTGCTACAAGTGTCCGAAAACTTGATTATCCAGGAATGTTACTTTTCCCTGTCAGCCCTAGCCTTACTCATAGCTAGTACTTCTAGTAGCTCAACTGCAAGTTCTGGTCAAATTTTTGTATCAAGGAAAAATATGAAGTCATGGCATCCCTAAGGGATTATTCAACTTTCATGCATGTTCATCTGTTTCTATCATTCTAGTTAAGGTAGACAATTTAGTTAAAACAATAACAAGTCATAATGATATTTTAAAGAAAACAACAACAACAGCAAAAACACACACACAGTATTATTATATACAAAAGCAAAATTATTACATACAAAGTTAAAAAAAGGAACCCTGAGAGAATATGATCCCAGAGGATGGACTCTAAGTAGAGGGCACTAAGTTGGAGGCTCTAAGTGATTTAAAGACCTCTTTTTGACCAATCAGAGTGCTCTATTCAGCACAGCAATAATATAACAACTAGCTAGCTACACACTTATTTTTAGTATTTTTGTATTATAGCTATTCAAATATCCCTGTCATTACTCACTCTCTGATATTGAGTAAGATTAGAAGACAATGAGATACAGAAATATAGTGAGTATAGTGTTCTTTAAAATTAGATGAGGTTGGATTTCAACTCAGCATTTTCATTAGCAAAAACTGAGCATGCTTGTAAATCATACAGTGTAATGATCATGATAGATAATAATATAGTCAATACAGTGATTAGGTACCTACCCAATAATTTGTACTATAATTGCGTGTTGTTAACTCTTCATGGTCATTAATATATATATAATACAGTACTGGCCAAAAGTTTGGAACGATTAAAATTTTTAATGGTATAACATGAAAGCAGGATAATAAAACAGTCCAGGCCCCACTGATGCAGTAAATGACAGTAAAGTATCAGAAAAAAGTTTGATATAATCATCTGAATTCATCCTTCCCTTAACTTTAACTAAAGGTCCCACACCATCACATGTTATACACCCCCACATTATAACATTGCCACCTCCAAATTAAACTGTTCGGTCCACACATTCAGGTAGAAAGTCCTCACCCACTCTTATGCCCTCCCATCAGATCAGAACAAATTAAATTTAGACTCATCATCACTCAAAATCACCTTGTAAAAATCACTAATAGTCCAATCTTTTTCCAATTTAGGCAATATTCCTGTTAACAGTGGCTTTTTTATGGCCACTTTCCCATACATTCCAGCATCATCTAGTCTCCTTCTCACAGTTCTAGCACTAGTACTTACTGTAGTTATTTCCTCCCATTCCCTTTTCAATTGAGTGCTTGTAAGCCTCCGATTTCTTAGACTAACCCTAACCAACATTCTATTTTGGGGAGCAGAAAGTTTAGGTTTACCAGAACGTGGTCTCATCATCCACACTGCACATTTCCTTGAATCTGCTGAGTGTCTTAGACACTTCACTATAACTACACCTAACTCTTGCAGCAATAGCTTCCATTGAATACCCTTCTTCTCTAAAACTGTAATTTTAATTCAATCATGGTGTGTTATCCTTCTTTATAATGCCATTATAATTCTTCATGTATTTGTGGGTCCAAATTCCAGTAAAGTAAGTCCCACAAAGTCATCATTCCTCCCTCACCAGCAAGATATGTTTTAATTAATGAAGTACAAAGAGGAGGAAAGCAATGAAGCCATACAAATTTTTGGCCTATGCTACAAAATGTTTCTTCAAAAATAATTATGGGTATTTGTGGTAATATCAACTCACTACAGAGTTTTATTTGGAATATCCATGTACTATATAGCAGTTCCATTTCCATCTTCGCCCAAGAGTACTTATGCATATTCACCTGAAAGAGAGTCCACTAATGAGGAAATCCTCACATGTGAAAGATTTCATTGACCAGATAATATCTTCATCACCTACCATGAAGGCTACTGATGGCAAAACAACTCTATCTTCACCTGAGCAAATGGCTCCATCTCTATCTGAGCAAAAGTTCCTATACAAGACATTTTTATCCAACCCCCCTAAAAAAATAATAACTCAGCATTCATCCAAGAAAAAGCTCTTTGACAATGAAAACACTCCATCTTCACCTGATCAAAATGCCTCTGATGAGAAAAATACTCCATCTTTACCTGAACAAAATTCCTCTGACAAGAAATATGCTCCACCTTCACTTGAACAAAAGTCCCGTGACAAAAATGCTGACAAAAAGAATGGTTCATCTTCACCTAAACAAATGTTTCCTGATGAGAAACTATCTCTATCTTCGCACAGCAATGGATTGATTTATAGGAATACCCCACACATTAAGGTAGTAGCTATGTAATGATTATTGTTTTCATTGGGTTAAACATTAGTAGAGTACACGAAGAGCATAAAGAGTTATCATTAAAGATATTATCCTAACTTGCTTGAATTTATTGCTTGGCATTCAAGACAAATAATGTCCTCAAACAATATTGTACGTAGCTATATGACATAGTGTCATGTCACAATTATGGTATTGCTGCCAATACTGGTTAACGTTGAATCAACCAATGACAGTTGTACTCCATACTGCTTTGGTTTTAAAGATTGTCAGAATAATAAATTTTAGGGTGGTACATCTATGCCAAAACTTTCAAAATTATTGAGAAGAGTATTGCATGTTGGTGAAGAAGTAAAATTTCTCATGATTATACCATTACATACAGATTTCCTCACAATTGCTTTGTTTAGATTCTGTTGATGTTGGTGGTGCTCTCCCCTGTTTCTATGGCTACTAATGGTAATAATCCTGAGCATGCACAGTTAGTATTAGGTTGCTATGACATGGAAAATCTAAAATGTGTACTATGTATAATAAATAATAATTATAGTGCTTGTACTGTAAGTGAAGAATAACATCTACAGAACAATCTATAATATCACAATGTAGAAATAAACCTGTGATTCAGAATATTAGCAAAGTATAACCATAATTATAATAACCTTAGGTGTAAACATTTTCCCTACTAAGACTGTTGGCATCCCTGATGACAATTTTGCTTTCCTCTGTTCTGACCCATCTCGTACTGCATTGAGTATCCAGTGGTTGGTGAATGGAACACTACTAGAGAACAGCAGACTTGAGATTATGTTTCAAGAATTTAATAGTAGATCAAAAATAGCTGATTTATCATTTTACCTCCCCTTGGAGCACAATGTCACCACCATCCAGTGCATTGGAAACTTTGCTTCTGAAAATGTGTCATCTGAAACTATTATACTACTATTACAAGGTCAGTTGTGAATTTAGTTATAACTTTAAACCCAGTTTTGTTGTTTGTGGGTGTTATCTGGCATTGTCACAGACTGTCCTAGTATGGTTGTTAAGCCTGTTAGATGATTCAGGACACCTTTACCTGCTGTGCAGAGGAAGTCTCAGGACACTACTGAGTGAACTTATAATGATGTCAAAGTGTCCTGTATTTCCACCCAACCATTTCCACTAGATGAACTCACTACACAATAAATCATAACTGTCAATTGCAAGACGTAATGTATTCTACAGGAATTCAGCTCTCTTGAGCTTCACTTCCTCTCATTTTGTTTAAGTAATTCATGCACACAGATATGTATGTAAAAGTTTAATAATTTCTGTCCATGCCTTGTCATTCTTGCATAGTAAGAAAACCATGAAGTGCTGATTAAAATTTTGTGTTCACCTGCATAATTATTAGCTCTGTAGCATCTGATAGAAACAATATGAGTTCACTGAGGTAACTATTCCAAATGACAGAGAAGAAAGGATGACATATCCTTGGCCCAGTATGATAGCTAATTGCTGTAGGTGCATTTTTATAGAGTTAAAGTAGTCACTTCCATGGAATGAAAATAGACAAGCAAGAAAATCACCAAAAAATACTTTACCATCTATCCCTACTAAATGAGGACATGATATTATGTCCTACTATTTACTCATTATGGTGGTTACATTTGAATGTGCAATTGTCCTGGACATCTGAACTAGCTACAGGTGCATGTACTGTGAATGATAGTTATGTGGCCACTTGATTATACAACGTTGACTGGTAGCTATGTTGCTTTTACTAGTGTGTGAATGGTTATGATCAGGATTATACTGGGACATGCAACTATTCTAGGACACATGAACCCTCATAGCCAATATCTTTGAGATCATACTAACTAGCATGGACATCTCTGGGACACTGGGATTAAGAGGGGGTATATAGCAATTTGTTCCCATTTTTTCCTTATTATATATCTGATCATAATTCTCTTATACTTTGTCCAAAAAGTTGATCTTCTACTCAATATGTTGCTCATTTAAAGAGCTTTCTGATGATATATTAAGTTCTTACTTTCCAACAACCTAGCCGAAGTCAGCTTGCCCGACTTCATGCACTACTTTTGACTATTACTCAACACCACATTGTCCAAAATGGAAAAAAAATTTCTGAAAGCTATTTTCCTGCTCTTTCATTTGAATGAACAGGATTTGTCTTAATAATATTAGAGGTGGGTTATGAGTCAAAAGGTCAGTAAAAAAATTTGACATAATTTTTGAGATTAATTACATAGTATGGCTATTCTATAGATAGTAAAACTGCTGACATGACAAAATGTTTACTGTAATGATTTTTTAATGGTTAATATTTATCAATACACTTGCAGGTCTACTTGCTGCTGTTGGATCTCCTTCTATTGATCTAGTAGGCACTGACATCTCCCTCACTTGGACATCTCCCTTCACTCTGGATATACCTAATGTTGATCCTGATATAACATACTGTGTGGATGTGGTAAACTCCACCTCCTCATCAATAGTAGGGATCACTGTGACTGGATTCAATTTCTCCATTCCTGTTGGCAGAGTGTGTGATAATTACACCTTCACTGTAACTCCTGTGAATGGGGCTGGTAATGGAACAGCAGTCACACTAGGATACTCTCAGGATTTTTCTGGTATGTCTAAATAGTTTAGCTAATTGGTCATGTTACTGCATTATGGATAGCTAGGGAAGGTCAGAGTCTGTTGTTTCATAATCAGTATTGTGTAGTTATAATTATAAGAACATTAGCTTTATGGCCGTAAGCTATAGTTCTATGTACAATTAGAGTCATGTTGAATTTTGTCAATTTGTTTAGTGAGTTGTCACGATTCACCTGTAACTAACTAACTTACTAACTTTAATGCATGATTCTCTACATGTATAAAGTTACTTTTTACAGTCTTTGGATTTCTAGTTCACAGTGTGTATCAGTTTTGCAAGTATTTCAATGAACAAATCAATTTTTTCCTCATTTAATTAGCTCCAAGAGCAAGTGAAGAATTACTACTCCCAATATCAGAATCTACCTATCAAATAACAATGGTATGTATTAGATCTACAAAGACAGTGCACTTAGAAGATAGAGAAAATACTATCCAAGTATATGAGTATTTACAAGACTAGAAGAACATTGACCCTTATTAGCATCACATTTCAATTTACCATTGATGTAGTTGTTTGTAACAGCAAATATGTATGCTGTGAACTATTGCATGTTGTATTATTACAATAGTCTGCTCCAGTATGTTATGGTGAACTGACAGTTATCAATGATAACACTGGGGATGAGACTCACATACAAGGAAGTGACTTGAATATCACAATGAACATCATCATGTTTAAACGTGAAAAGCTGAATAAGAATCAGCTCTACACTGTGTCTGTTAATGCCAGTAACATCAATGGATCAGCTGTGTCCTACGTTAGTCTAAGTGAGTCTTCTCTCTATAGGACATGTACAGTAGACCATGGATAATACACTTCTATAATTATTGTGACAGGTACACATGATGTGATGAATGCCACTTTTGATGTCACATCTCATACTATTACAACTGAGTACTTTGAGTATTCCACAGCAATGGGGGCTCTCTATATTTTTATATTCATTAATGAAGACAGATCCCTTGATTTCAAGAAATCAATTTATCTTCCATTGGATAGGAGTTCTTCCCATAACTACACATTACCAGATATATCTCCTGGACATTATCAGATGTCTGTGTATGATATTGATAGAGATGTAACTCTCCATGACAGTGTGAGCTACCCAGCAAATACTAACATGTTTTCTATTCTAAGTGATGGTCCACAAGGTAAAGACAATTTTCTTCTTGTTGTAAAGTAAATTATACATTTTTCTAGTTTCTTACAGTGAAAGTACCTCTTCAGAACTTCAAAACTGCAGTGTGACCTATGTGGATGATGTTATCTCAGCAATGTGTTCTTATTCTGGTGGTTCCTCAGTAACTGGATTCCAAATGATTGTACAATTGAATAATGTCACTGAAGTCCATAAGCTCCATATAAATAGCACTACTGAGCATTTGTCTTCTGGACCAGTCACAGTACAAGTGAAAGAGAATAGAACATATCATGTTTCTATTTTCCCTGTTATGAGAGAGGAAATAGTGAATACTACCATAGCATATTCACAGGTGTTACCTAATATTCAAGGTATGAAATAATGTGATAATCATTCTGCAGATTAGCTTTTAAATTCAATTTATGACATCTGTTTTGTCTTTTAATGGAGCTTTACACTATTAATATTATGTAATTCACATTTCAGATGTTACTAGTTACTATTTCTACAGCAAATGAAAAATCAAACTTCTCGTCACTGATCATAATAATAATAGGTAAGTTATCAGAATAATAACAAAGTCTTCATGATATTTGTTGTGTTTAGGTGTGGTAGTTGTAATAGTGATGTTTATTATGGTCCTGAGCATTACAGTGGGACTACGTATCAAAGTAACTTCCAACAGGACTCATAAGTGAGTGATAGTCAAGACTTCCACTATACGTATGCATCATGTTTTGTCTATAGAGCTGGGTTGTAAGAGAGGGATAGTGAATGTATTATTGGAAAGGTAGAAAGACTACATGCAGTTTCATAGCTTTGCACTGCTATCAGTAAGAGCATTGTACTCTTATATAGTTACTGCTAACACAACACAGAGGCATAGGAGATGATGAGGCTGGTTGTGTTCACTAATTTTGATGAGTGT
Organism: Diacarnus erythraeanus; assembly: GCA_964016965.1. NCBI lineage: Eukaryota > Metazoa > Porifera > Demospongiae > Poecilosclerida > Podospongiidae > Diacarnus > Diacarnus erythraeanus. The sequence goes on from OZ024672.1 coordinate 1,520,926, forward strand.
CTTTATTAATAGCTATAGTATAAAGGGGAAAAATTTAAGATGTTAATAATTTAACTGCATGTGGTCAGGCCAAATAGGGGTGCGGTCAAAAACTTCTTGTACATAAGTACCTTCAATGCACTTCAAATTTTATCCTGACAGCACTAGCTATAACATCTAACTATTATAACTTGAAGAGTGCAGTGCTAATAGCTTTATAATAAAAGTGCTTATAATTATGACTAAACAATAATTAATTTTGTTCTTTAATCTTTTGTCACATCACTCCAAAGAATTACATGAAAATGTTATTGTATTCATTAGTCTAAAGGAGAGAAATGAGTCAGCAAGAATTGATGACTTAGAGAATTCATCACCTGATGTTGGATCACAAGCACCACCAGTGTATGAGGAAATTACTAACTTACCTAGTGTATTCAAATACACACAGTGCCCAGTTTATGGCATGTCTACAACATCAAGCACAACAGTACAAGTAGAAAGACATCATGAATATGAAGATGTGAAACTAAACAATAGTGATAAACAGATTCAGATGACAGAGTGTCCTGCATACTCTTAACTACCAACATACCTATAACATTGTGTGTTCATACACCATTTATTGCAATACAAGAATGCATGCTATAGGTACAGGGTCACCACTCAAATGTAAAGAGAATAGATAGCTAATCGTTCCATTATTAGCTAACAATATTGGAGTCTATATATTATGACATTGATGTAGGAAGAGTCTTGGCACATCACATCACTGTGTATACCTTCAAAGATATATCTAGTTATGGTCAGAAAAAACTAATAAGACAGCTAGTAAACTGCCATTTGCCCTGCTGGCATAGCATAGGATGAAGTAGTTGTCACAGCCAGGATGCAAAATAATGGCATTTCCTGTGATGTCCTGACTTTTTCTTTGTCAGTCTGTCTTCACCCACTAAATCAACAACCAGGAATACATGTCTGTCATATGTGGTGGTGGTCGTCAGGTGTATTAGATAACTTATGTGGTGAATTTAACAATACTATCTCTCTCACCATATTCTGTGTGGCCAGGTTCGTTTTTGAGGCTGAAAATTTTCTGTGGATGAATCAAGGCCAAAAGTATAGTTCTGTGGATTTTTCTGCTTATTGCTGATTTTTCCTATCCTTTATAAATTTCTTTCTCCCTCTATCTCATGCACATAACACACAATCAAACAGCCATTCATAATAATGGTTTTCAGTGTCAAAGTTTTGATTAGAAAACTGGTTTCCTTAGCTTCTTCCTACAGGAGGAAACACATTTCCTTCACCATCCTCCCCTGGCATGTGCACTTTGGCCACACAATCATCAAGTCCTTGCTTACCATGTGGATTTTTTTAGACAGCAACCTGGCAACACTGCATGATATTCTAACCTCACCATGTTTTACAAAGTGTACTATTATATCCCAACTACATGCATGAAATCAACAATCTTGAGATAAAATGTCACAATGGACATTTCTGTATCATTATCCCACACAGAGTTATGAGAGACTTATATCAATATGATCTACCATTAATTAAGCAGGTCACATCTGATGTCTTTGAATACACCAACTTCACATTAGAATCAACAAAGATAAGAGTATAATATACATTGACAAAGCTTAGTCATGATACTACAGTACATTCTTAGCTATCCAAGATCATCCATAGCTTACTTGTATTAGGAAGGAAGTTTATCTGGTGAAATTAGATAAGCTAAGTGAGTTTCAGATAACCCAGAATTTATGTCTATAACCTTGTGACCAGTCAAGCAAGTTTTAGTGATGTTTATAGCTGTAGTTTGTTATACATACAACATACTTAGCAGTTAAAATCATAATTAATCATAGGCTACACAACTTATCCACAACAATTCAATCCATTATTAGCTTATCTCACAACCCCTTAAACTAACTAACTATAGTACTATTAGAGTAGCCAATACCTAGCTACTACAGATATAACAATGAGAGCTGATGTTCTAGCTTGTGCTAGAACTTGAGCTAGAACTTGTGTTAGTGGTTATAATAGTAGCTAGATCTTGAAGTAACTGAATCATTACCTGCAAGAGGATGGGTTTAAAATGAGGAACTTCAACATTTTAATACAAATCTAAGGACTAAAATCATTATGCAGCTACCCTTATACAAGATTTCATAGAGGCTAAGTCCCCCAAAAACTTTGAGTGGCCTTCCAGATAATTATAGAGTGTCCTGACAGGTCTCATAGTCACTAGTGATGTCTTTGTCAATATTACTTTTCAAAGAACATTTAGCCTAAAACTCCTGCTTGATAAGTGCCATATTACATGTAAACAGTGGAACGAAAGCCACACCCAATATGAGTGTGGCATAGTGACTGGATCATGCATAATATCACCAAGGAGAATCATAACTTAGTCACCATTATACACTCGTGGCTGTTGTGGAGGCAACATTCCATGTGATCTCCACATGGAGCACTTGAATCTACGACTTAAAAATATTGAACTCTATGCAGCTACATTAAGAACTGAGCATTAAAAATTATTTGGGAGTGGAAGGGGAGGGGGGTAACTGCTTCTGAACTCACCTCCCTCTTGTTTTACCCCCTTATAGAAAATTAATATCTAAAATTAATGTATTTGCATGGCACTTGCTAGACTCTAAGACTAGGCTAAGCCATTTATATATATTTGACTGGGAGATCTCCTTGTTGAAGGTATATAACTATGACAATTAACTGTAGCTGATACCTGCCATTTCTCCAAAGCAAAAAGAAAAACTGAACACCTTGATGAGGTATGGATTGACAGAGTCTCATTGCAGTATAAAAAGAGTGTGACTTTATTACTGAACATGGACAAGATTTTCAGAGTGCAACAATTTGTAATAGTCCTACTGTATTATAGTTAGTACTTGGGGATATCTGTATATGTGTTGTGATGTACAATGACCTTATCCCAAGGCTGGGGGATCATGTGTTTTGCTCATTCTTACGCAAAACATTCAAGTTGATAGGAAACAATCTCATAGAAAATTTACTTCTTAAATTGCAGCTGACCATGTCAAACCTGCTGCTACAGAGCCTAAACAGGAAAATCAAGTATCAGACAAATTTGGGAGAGAATGGCATCTATAGTGCACACAGTGTCATGTTTATTATTATTACAGATGGATCTCATCAGCCATATTAATCAGTTCATAAACTACAGGACTGTATATCAAGTGTTGCATTTATAGTGTACCTTGTCACAAGATCATTACAAACAAATGCTGAGTTGTGGGAATATCAGTGTTGTGGGTTCTAATGAATAATGTTAATAGTTATTTGGTATAATAATAAAGTTGTGGGTATGCCAATAGAATCATTGTTGACCTAGTCACATTATGGTTTAGCTGTGTGACCAAACTTAGCTTACAACAACCTTTAAAAAGCTAAATCATTCCCTTAGTGCCATTTATGGCAATGTGTGGTAAGTATTGTGTTGTGTGATGTTAATGGCATCCACAAGTTCTGTACTACCCACACCAACAGAAATTGGAATGTGAATTTGTGAGGTTACCGCAAACTGCTGTTTATTGTTTTCTGATTCTTTAACATTACTGACTTCTGGTTCATCTTGATAGCTATAGATCTTCTGATGACAATAACATTAAAATTAGTGCTATATATCACTTCATTGCAAGAATATTCTCCTAGTCACTGGACTATAGTCATTAGAATGAATAAACAGGAAGATTCTTTGACAGATTTCCTGAAGCCAACACCCCTGAATATTTAAGATGTGACAGGTCAGTTAATCTTCATTGAGGAGAGTGTGTTAGGTAAATTCATTAGCTACTGTAATTGTGTGTGGAAGGAGAAAGCAAGATCTATAAAAGTGACAGAGCAAACAAGTGAGCATTCCATACATCATGTAGTAAGCAATTTCTAGCTAGCTACGTATATGTAGATTTGTAAGGCTAGATAGATTTTTTTGTTTATTTGCATATGCCCTGCAGCATATATCAAGGAGTAGGTATTCAATGTAGGGATAGTGTTCCAATACACACACACTTACGTATTTCTTGATATCTAGTTGTTTCAAGACTCAACTATGTATAATTATTCATTACAAATGAACACAATTAGAAGTTTCTTCTTCCTATATGTATCTTTTCCTTCCACAAATGACAAGAAATCCTAGTAGTAGGTTCTACTTACAAAAGTCTTTTAGCTCAATTAATAGTTCAGGAAGATTGCAAATTTTAGCTTATGCCTCTAAATTAAAGATTACAGAAGTGAAACCCGTAGTGTGCAGTTGTTACCTTCTACAGTATTAAATGTCAGAACAAGTAATGTTATTAAATCTAATTTATGCTGAAATTTTAAATATCTCCTTCATAATTATAGCAATAACTTTGATCAAATTATGTTATATTTTGGCAATTTTGTGTCTTGTTTTTATTAGCTTTACTCACTGTCTGATCATGATAGATGATATAGTCAATACAGTAAATTAATTGATTAAGTGACTATCTAGTAGTTAAGAGCAATAATTTATAGTGGTCACACATAATTTTAGCTAATGCTTATTTCCTCTCCTTACTGGAGCTATACTATCAAAAAATTACATGAAAGTTGTTTGTTAAAGTGAGCAATAGAAATAGTTGGCAATGATTCACTGTCCACTTTAACAGATTCCAACTATTGTAGTATGTATAATATTTGTTGCTATGGTTCCTGTTGACCAATGCTCAACCTAATAATAGATGTTGAGAAGTGGTAAGATATCCTTAGCTATACTACAGATACAACCATACCACAGGCTAGCAGAGGTATTATAATAACGTATAATTATACTAAAGGTGGGCACGAGCTATTAATGCCAAATAATATTGTGCATTTGTCATGTACTATAATTGTATGTTGTTACAACTCTTGTGGTCATTTATATAAACACAGTCCTTTGTTTGGATACAAAATGTATATGTGGGTCTGATTATCTAATTGGAGTAAAGTAGGTCCCATAAAGTCATTATTCCTGAAGCACAAAAAGAAGGAAGAAGGAATGAAGGCTGCCAGACAATTTTTTAGCCTATGTTTACAAAAATGTTTCCTTAAAATAGCTATCTATGGATAGTTTCAGTACTCACTACAGAATTCCATTTGGATTATCTATACTCTAGCAGAGTCATCTTTGCCCAAGAGTACTTACACATTCTCAGCTGAAAGAAAGACCAATGATGAGGAAATGGCTCAATCCTCACAAGTGAGAAATTCCATGGATCAGGAAATATTTTCATCACCTACCACGAAGGCTACTGCTGACAAAATAACTCTCTCTTTACCTGAGCAAAAACTTTCTGACAGGAAAAAGGCTCTAACTCTACCTGAGCAAAAATCCCTATACAAGGCAGTTTATTCCCATTCTTCAGCCAAGAATAAGCTCTTTGACAGTGAAAACACTTCATCTTCACCTGATCAAAATGCCTCTGATGAAAAAACTACTCCATCTTTACAGCAAGAGTCCTCTGATAATCCATCTTTACCTGAACAAAATCTCTCTGACAAGAAGAATGGTTCATCTTCACCTAAACAAAAGTTTCCTGATGAGAAATTATCTCTATCTACACACAGCAATGGATGGATATATAGGAATGTTATCCCATACATGGTATAGTATTTTTTTTATTGGTTTAAGGATCAGTAGAGTGCATGAAGAGCATAAGAAGTTATCATTAATGACATGGTCCATGCTTGAATTTACTGTGTGGCATTCAAGAAGACCTGTTAAATGCTCAAAAAATATTGTATGACATTGAAGTGTCTACATAATGGTAATGCTGCCAATATTGGTAGCCTTTCTGAAGTTAAATTAATCAATGACAGTTGTATATACAAAGATATATCGAGAGAGATATTGCATGTCGGTGAAGAAGTAAAATTTCTCATGATTATACCATTACATACAAATTTCCTGACAATTCCTTTATTTAGATCCTGTTGATGTTGGTGGTGCTCTCTCCTGTTTCTATGGCTACCAATGGTAATGAGATTATTTATCCTGAGCATGCACAGTTAGTTAGTGTTAAGTTACTATAATAATTATGACATGGATAATCTGAAATGTGTACTACAATTATATACTTGTATATGTGCTAGTATAATTGTGTTGAAGAATAACATCCACAGAGCACTATAATATATCATAATGACTATTAGCTAATCTAATTATGTGAGAGTAATTACTCTCACTTGTGATTTGTCACTATAAGTTTATATGGATTATGAAAACTTACTAATTCTATAATAACCTTGTGAATGTAGGTGTAATCATTTTCCCTTCTAAGACTGTTGGCATCCCTGGTGACACTATTGCTTTCCTTTGTATTGATCCATCTCGTACTGCATTGAGTGTCCAGTGGTTGGTGAATAGAACACTTCTGGAGAACAGTAGACTTGTGAATGTTTTTCAAGAATTTAATATATCACAACAATCAGCTGACTTATCCTTTGACCTCTCTGTGGAGCACAATGTCACCACCATTCAGTGCATTTTTAACTTTGCTTCTGAAAATGTGTCATCTGAAACTATTACACTACTATTACAAGGTCAGTTATAAACTATAGATTCACCTGAATTTAGTTCTCATGACAGTATAAACTTTAAAATCTTCCACTTGCTGTTTTGTGGTAATCTCTGTGAGCATTGTCACAGACTGTCCTTAGTAAGTTTGTTAAGTCTGTTAGGTAAGATAGAGAAGGAAAGTATCAGATGAAGATAGTATACCTGTGTCCCAGGACACTACTTGGTGACCCTCTTATAATGATGTCTTTCCTTTTTGGATTGAGAGCATACTGAGGAAGATGACAGGTGACGTGAAACATCATTAACATGTCATCTAATGCAGAGAAAAGCCTTTCACACAGGTCTGTGTGACTTTCCTAAGAATGTTTGACTCTTTAGAAGATGTTGAAAGATAATATAGGCAACCTTAATAAAAGCACACATGCAAATAAACATGTACTCTCACATGTAAAATGTAGCCACTAATCAAAAGAAAGTGTGAAACTGAAGTTGAAGAAATAAGAATATTGATACTAACCTTGAAGCTATTTCATGTTTAGATGGAGGTAGTAGTCTGATTAATGAATATAGCTAGCTAATGTGTAAGAGTCATCATTATCATAAGATCTTCTGAATAGAGTCACGACTTCACATTTTCTTCAGTCCTATACCTACTATTTCACATAGGAAAGGAAGGCTCTCTACCAAGAGAGCACTGTTAAAGGTGTTGTTTATTTGATCAAAATGTCACTTGCTAGTAGAGGAGTGGTCCAGATTTAGCAAGAGAGTTTCATATAGTGCCTACATCACTACATCAGAAAGCCATTGAACTGGCACACGAAGGTCATCAAGGCCTTGTGAAAACAAAGAAACTACTCAGAGAAAAAGTGTGGTTTCTCAGGATTGATGGGGAAGTAAATCAGATAATTGACAGGTGTATACACCATGTCAGGCCAGTGGTTTACAGAATAGACCAGACCCATTACAAATGTCTTTACTTCTCCTAGAACTCTGACACACCATCCATATGGATTTCTGTGGTCCACTTCCTACTGGAGAATATTTGTTTGTTATCATAGATGCATACTCTCATTATCCTGAAGTGGAAATGGTACATTCAATCTCAGCCAAAGCATTAATACCAAAGATGGATAGAGTCTTTGCCACACATGGAATTCCAAGAGTTATACGAAGTGATAATGAACCACCATTTTCAAGTGAAGAAATTAGAGAGTTCATGCGAGAAAATGACATTGAACACAAAAGGATAACCCCATTATGGCCACAGTCAAACTCAGAAGCTGAGAATTTCATGAAACCTGTCACCAAAGTAATCCACTCTGCCAGAGTTGAAGGAAGAGAGTGGAGGAAGGATCTATATTGATTTTTGCTAAACTATAGAGCAACTCCTCATAGTACAACTAGATTTGCTTCATCTGAACTATTATTCAATCACAAGATCAGAACCAAGCTCCCTCAGATGGTAATAGGAAGTGACCAATCCAAAGTACAACAGGAACAAAGAAAAAGATGCTGATGCAAACTCAAGAGCAAAGCAGGCTAATAATATACAAGTTGGTGATATCATTCTAATCAGACAGAGGAAAGAGAATAAGTGGTCAACCATCAATGATAACTGCCATTCGAAAAAGAAAATATGTGTCTCAAAATATTATATCCTTCTTCAATAAGATATCATCAATTAGTCTGATATGTCATGAGGAGGAAGTTATGATCCAAGATAGCAGTCCAGTAACTTCACTAATTACAGATGTTGAGTCAAGATATTCAAGACTTAATCGGTGACTGACACGGAGATACTGACAGAATATCTACGAACTTTGAACATAGGTACATATACCTTACATGTACCCCAAGTATCATTTAAAGAAGAAGAGATATGTAATGTTTAACAATTCTGTCATTCATAATTATGTCACACGCACACATGTGATTATACATAATACATGTGATTGAGAATGATCATGAGCTTGCATTATAATTGAGAATCAGAACTCTAGCCACATCTCCACTACCTGCAATACAAACATTAGAGTCTGGACCAGCTAGAGCAAAGATTTTATAATAATTATAATAATATAGGACATAGTTAGTATGGGAATTCTATAGATAGCAGTGCAATTAGCTATTAGGTAGCTACGGCTCCAGAATCTTATGAAAACTGCCAACATGACAGAATGTTTACTGCAATGATTTTTTAATTGTTGACAGTCAAATATCTATCAATACACTTGCAGGTCTACTTGCTGCTGTTGGATCTCCATCTGTTGATCTAGTAGGCACTAACATCTCTCTCACTTGGACAGCTCCCTTCACTCTGGATATATCTAATGTTGACCCTGATATCACATACTGTGTGGATGTGGTAAACTCCACCTCCTCATCAATAGTACACTCTGAGTGTGGGATCACTGTGACTGGATTCAATTTCTCCATCCCCCTTGGCAGAGTGTGTGATAATTTAAATTTCTCCTTCACTGTAACTCCTGTGAATGGGGCCGGCAATGGAACAGCAGTCACACTAGGATACTCTCAGGATTTTTCTCGTATGTCTAAATGGTTTAGCTAATTAGTAATGTTACTGATAGCCAGATAGGTCAAAGTCTGTGGTTTGATAATCAGTAGTATTGTGTAGAGCAGTAGCTCTATGGCTGTAAGCTAGCTATATGTACAAGTAGAGTCAGGTTAATTGTTTGGTGAGTTGCCATGATTCACCTGTAACTAAATTTAGTGCATGATTCTCTACATGCAAAAAGTTACTCTTAGGATTTCTAGTTCACAGTGTGTATCAGTTTTGCAAGTTCATATTTTTTTAATAAACCTCCAAAATACAATTTTTTCCTCATTGATTAGCTCCAAGAGCAAGTGAAGAATTACTACTCCCAATATCAGAATCTACCTATCAAATAACAATGGTATGTATAATAGATAGGGTACTATAGACTAAGTATATGAGTATTTACAAGACTAGAAGGACACTGACCCTTATTAGCATCACAATTCAATTTATCATTGATGTATATAGCAGTAAATATATGTATTATTGTGAACTATTGCATGTTGTATTATTACTATATATAGTCTGCTCCAGTATGTTATGGTGAACTGACAGTTATCAATGATAACACTGAGGATGAGACTCACATACAAGGAAGTAACTTGAATATCACAACCAACAATATCACATTTACAAGTGAGAATATACCAAAGAATCAGCTCTATACTGTCTCTGTTAATGCCAGCAACATCAATGGATCAGCTGTATCCTATGTTAGTCTAAGTGAGTCTTCCCTCTATAGGACATGTACAGTAGACCATGGATAATACACTTCTATAATTATTGTGACACAGGTACACATGATGTGATGAATAGCACTTTTGATGTCACATCTCATACTATTACAACTGAATACTTTGAGTATTCCACAGCAATGGGGGCTCTCTATATTTTTATATTCATTAATGAAGACAGATCCCTTGATTTCAACAAGTCAATTTATCTTCCATTGGATAGGAGTTCTTCCCATAACTACACATTACCAGATATATCTCCTGGACAGTATCAGATGTCTGTGTATGATATAGACAGAGATGTAACACTCTATGACAGTGTGAACTACCCAGCAAATACTGACATGTTTTCTATTATAAGTGATGGTACACAAGGTAAAGATAATCTTAATTTTTCTTGTAAAGTAACTCCTGTGTTTTTATAGCTTCTTACAGTCAAAGTACATCTTCAGAACTTCAAGACTGCAGTGTAACCTATGTGGATGATGTTATCTCAGCAATGTGTTCTTATTCTGGTAGTTCGTCAGTAACTGGATTCCAAATGATTGTACAATTTAATAATGTTGATGAAGTTCATAAGCTCCATATAAATGGCACCACTGAGCACCTGTCTCCTGGACCAGTCACAGTACAAGTGGAAGAGAGTGGAAGTTACCATGTTGCTATTTTCCCTATTATGGGAGAGAGAGGAATAGTGGATACTACCATAGCATATTCAGAGGTGTTGTCACCAAATATTCCAGGTACGTATGAAATAATGATACCTATTCTGTATGACTGCAGTGTAGTTGTTAAATTCAATTTATGACATTTGTCTTTTAATGGAGCTTTACGCTATTAATATTGTAGTTCATATTTCAGATGTTACTACTGTTTCCACAACAAATGAAAAATTAACCTCCACATTACTGATCATAATAATAGGTAAGTTGTCAGAATAATAACAAAGTCTTCATGATAATGTGACCTTTCATTTGTTGTGTTTAGGTGTGGGAGTTGTAATGGTGATGTTTATTATGGTCCTGAGCATTACAGTGGGACTATGTCTCAAAGTAACTTCCAACAGGACTTCTAGGTGAGTGTAATAGTCAAGACTCACACTGTGTGCATCATGTGGCTATAGAACTGGGTTGTAAGGGAGGGATAGTGAATGTATACTGGAAAGGTCAGAAGAAAGCATGCAGCTTTATAACCCTGCACTGCTCTTAGTCTCTCAGTTTTTCATAAACTTCTTGTACATAAATAATATGCTTCATATTTCATCCTGACAAACTTAAAACATCTATAGTATGTAACTTGAAGAGTGCAGTGTTGCTATATAGATATAATATTATTATTATAGTAGACTATTATGACTATATCTTTAATCTTTGGTCACACCACTCCAATGAATTATATAAAAATGTTATTGCATTTATTAGTCTAAAGGAGAGAAATGAGTCAGCAAGAATTGATGGTTTGGAGAATTCATCACCTGATGTTGGATCACAAGCACCACCAGTGTATGAGGAAATTACTGACTTACCTAGTGTATTCAAATACACACAGTGCCCAGTTTATGGCATGTCTACAACATCAAGTACAACAGTACAAGTGGAAAGTCATCATGAATATGAAGATGTGAAATTAAACAATAGTGATGAACAGATTCAGATGACAGAGTGTCCTGCATACTCTTAACTACCTACATACCTATAACACTGTGTGTTCATACATGTATCACCATTTTTAATTTGTTAAAGGTTGAAATAATTTATTTGCACACTATATTAGCCAAGGTACATAAAGGGTCACTACCCATTATTGAGATAAATTGTTCAACTATAAACAGTGTTTGTGTCTATTAGCCAAGGATCTTGGCACATGTGTACCTTTCAGTGGAGTAGGAATGAAAAAAATCTTGGGGGGGCCAGACTGGCGTACTCACACCTAGTATAAAGCTAAGCAAGTAGGTCATAAACAATTGATGATGCTAACTTAAAATTGCCAAAATAAAACTTTCTTCTGTCATTAATGAATTCTTTAGCTATTGCTTCTAAATTATGTTGGTCATTTTTTTTTCTCTGTGAACATGAAGAATCATGCAGTTTTTAAGGCACTCTTCTGTCATTAAATTGCAAAGGTAAGTCTTTATCCTCTTGAGAGCAGAAAAGAATTTTTCAGCATTAGCTATAGGAATAGTTAGGTAGATTTTCAGTACCTTGTGCACTTCAGATAACAGCATTTTCAAAGTTGAAGTTTCATTAAACACATCACAAATAGTAGAAATCAGAGTTAGCTACCTGCCGTTTAGGAATGCCATTCAATGGAGTAGATTTAGAAGCATTTGCAAATCTATTTTTGGAAATTGATATCTTTGCTATAATATTATAATTGCTGAATCATCAGCACTCTTCCATTAGCACTTTCTATAAGCATTTTTCAATCTTTTGAGCAATAAGAAAATTTTTTTGGATAAATCGCTTTTCCAGAGCAGCTTTCACCAAATCAATTGCCTGAAAATATTCTTTACAATAAAAACACTCAATAGAAGTAAAAGTATGCTGGGCTACTTTGAGTTTCTGATTCATTATCATCTGCAGTACTACTGGTTCCTTTATCAATCTCAGTGGCAACTTCAGTACTCAAGTCTAAGCTTAATAAATCATGACTATAGTAAACAATTCTGCTTTAATCAAGCTATAAACTGAGCATGCAAGACTTGCCCTGCCCAGTGTACAGCTGAGCACATGGTAGGATTGGTATATATAGCTAGTCAAAATGGCATCTAAGAACAGGGGTGTAGACAATAGGGGGGCTTGGGGGGCTTAAGCCTCCCCAGATTTTTCAGAAGATGAGATTAACTAGATAATATCATGCTCTGGCTTAATTATTATTATTATTATTTTTATTATTATTATTTTTTTTTTTTTTTTTTTTGTAAACTGCATATGATGTGCATTGTAGTGGTTCGGTAAACAGTATTCAACCATGACAGTAGTGGTTAACAGGTAAGCATGGCAACATTGTGCTTAGAGAACTTGACTATTAGCTTAATTGCTAGTAGCTAGTAGTAAGTACCATGTCTGTCAATTTCTAAGATAGTGGTTTAGCACTCCTTTAAAGCCAGGTGAATCATCCAATGCCAGCTATCATTCTGAATTAGCCAGTAGTCAGACTGAACTGAGCTAATAGTTTTTTGATCAGTGTATTATCTTAAAGTGATGTTGAAGATGTTTCAGTGCAGAATCCACTATGAAATAGAGCCTAGCCTATACTTGTGTACATATTTTGAATATTACTCTAATTTGTTCTCTTACACCTCTTGGATTTTGAAGCAAATTTTTTGCCTCTGCAGGAGGAGGCAAATCCCCCTCCTGCACCCTCGCCCTTTTGTCTTTATCTTATTAGCCCCCCCAGTCCTAAAAAGTTGTCTACCCCCCTGAAGAAAAGGCAATTTTCTCTCACTACCCTCCTGTGTCTAGCTCTAAGGATGATTCTGAACGATTACCAAGTTAGTACCAGTATGAAGTTATCAATTTGTTGCTGCTAATTAAAGCAATTGGCTTTAACAGCACTGCATTAAGCTACCTAGTCAGCCAAGTTGGGGGGGCCAGGCCCCTCTGTCAGAAAAGTTGGGGGGGCCATGGCCCCCCTAGCCCCCCCATTCCTACTCCACTGCCTTTGTAAGAGTTATGGACAAAGATAATTAAAAAGCTAATAATTAAAGTAACCTACCTTGTGAATAGGTAATTATTCTACCTATTGTCTTTCTGAGGTATTATATAGTTACTCTGTAATTTGTGTCACTAGTTCTTTACCCAGTAGGCTCTAACCATTTTTAATGTGAGGTCATTCATTCTCCTGTATGTAAGGACAAATTCAAATCATCAAGAACAAGGGCTTCAGTGAGGCCATTTTAGCTACTTGAATATTGCATTCACATATTATTATAGATTCATCTCTCACTATGAATGTGGCTGGATTAGCACAGCAAACATAAAACAAACATTACTATTTTAAACTAGCAACTGTTATGAATGGCAATAAAGTTAAGAATTAAGTAGCCAGTAGAAAATACTAAAGATAGTTACTAGCTGTTAGACTCAAGAGTTCTCTATAATTATATGGAAAAATTACTGAGCTAGCTAATAATGTAAGTTTTACATGCACATTTTCTGGGAAGTCGTTTTGTTTCATCTTCCAAACTAATTAATTTTATAATAACTAGCTATTATGTAGTGCATGTAATAATACTAATTCTAAGCTGACCATGGTTTTACAAGGTATAATCCTACCTCTAGTACTGAATTAAATGTTGTAAAGGATATTCCTGCACCTTCATTAGTTAATATATGAATTAAAGTCCTATTAATCCATCCCACACAGAGGTATAGGAGAGTATTATAGACTTATAGCAATATGATTCACCATTAATCAAATCTAGTTAAATTTGTCTCTAAAAACCATCACATAATCTAGGTAGCTGGTTTAAGAGTAATGTTTGAGGACTTTATATCAATTGGAAGTAGCTATAAACCACAACTCCTATATAATATTATGTGAAACTCAGAAGTATTCACAACAAAGCTTACAGCCATAGCTAATTAAATACTACAGTGCATCCTTAGCTATACAATTATGCAAGCTCATCCACATATCAATACTGTTTTAATGGTTATCAGTTTGTTATACATAGCACATTGCAGAACATATTAGCAGATTCTCTAACTTATCCACAACACATTTGTTAGGCTTACAGTTATACACACAACACCTGTATGGTCATCGTGTCTCACTCAATGTGAGACGACGAGCAATGCCTAGTCAGCTAGGTGGGGTTGGACAAGCCTACAAGCGCGTGCTAATTTACGTGCTATTTTTGCATTCCACAAATTTCTCACTCTCTCATTTCCATAGGCTCCAACTTTTTGAAAACCAATTCCAGGACACTGGCCACACCCACCAACCACGCCCAAATCATAGCTAACCCCAACCAAACCACACCATCAAAAACCACACCCATTAAACATAACAATCAACAGTCCCTCTCTGAGTCTACATTTGATGATAGCAAGCCTGTCAAAGATGCTGACTCTGCATTGTAGCTACTGCAATGCACCCTAGTCATAGGATAACACAGCCAGATCTACACTACAGATCTAGTAGTAGTTTTCATAGCTATTGCAGTCAGTGTCTATAGACATAGTATAGTAATACTTAATAACTCTACTACTCCAGCATCCAGGACAAATGGCAGGTAAATCCAGGACACAGGACAATGTCAACAAATCCAGGACTGTCCTGGACATTCCAGGACGGTTGGAGCCTCTGCATTTCTCTCTGCTAAGGTGCACTAGCTAGGGCTAGAGCTGCTCCAGCAGCTCCCTGCAGGTCCTGCATGCATTTTCTACATTACATAATCAAAATTCATCTCAATTTTCAGGTATTAAATATGGATCTGAACATTTGTATTGAAGTTGTATGAAGGATCTTGCTTCACTCCAAATTTGAGCATCATTCATGACTTATCATCAGAGTACAGCATCAAAAATAATATCTATTTCTTCAACACTCCATGGATACTGCTGTCTTTTCTCTTTTGGAAACAGCTTCCTTCTTTACAACAGTGTCACCCCTAGTGTGGTGATTCCGAGGTAGTACTACTACACTAACCTGCATTCTATTTTAACATTTAGACCTTCCACATTCGGGAGTTTCAGGTGAATCACCCATATCCTCATCCATTTGAGTTACCGCCCCTTTCTACGAAGAATAGATGAGGTTAGATGAGGTTCGACGAGGTTCGGCCCAGCAGATGCTGCCATATACTCCAAACACCAGATTCAATACCTAAGAAATCTCTAAACAGCCTTAAGATCACTCGAAGAAGACTCAGAATTTCTATGTAAAACCAAATAGTAAAACAGGTGCTGACTCAGCAATCTAATATTTGCGTGACCTTGTCCAACACCCCCCGCCCCCCCCCCCATGCCTAGTGACGACCAATGCCTAGAGACGACCAATGCCTAGAGTGACGACCAATGCCTAGAGTGACGACCAATGCCTATAGTGACGACCAATGCCTAGAGTGACGACCAATGCCTAGAGTGACGACCAATGCCTAGAGTGACGACCAATGCCTAGAGTGACGACCAATGCCTAGAGAGTGACGACCAATGCCTAGAGTGACGACCAATGCCTAGAGAGTGACGACCAATGCCTAGTGTGACGACCAATGCCTAGTGACGACCAATGCCTAGTGACGACCAATGCCTAGTGACGACCAATGCCTAGAGTGACGACCAATGCCTAGAGTGACGACCAATGCCTAGAGTGACGACCAATGCCTAGAGTGACGACCAATGCCTAGAGTGACGACCAATGCCTAGTGACGACCAATGCCTAGTGTGACGACCAATGCCTAGAGTGACGACCAATGCCTAGTGACGACCAATGCCTAGTGTGACGACCAATGCCTAGTGTGACGACCAATGCCTAGTGTGACGACCAATGCCTAGTGACGACCAATGCCTAGTGTGACGACCAATGCCTAGTGTGACGACCAATGCCTAGTGTGACGACCAATGCCTAGTGTGACGACCAATGCCTAGTGTGACGACCAATGCCTAGTGACGACCAATGCCTAGAGTGACGACCAATGCCTAGTGTGACGACCAATGCCTAGAGTGACGACCAATGCCTAGTGTGACGACCAATGCCAGAAAAAGAAAGTCATTCCTCAGCTCAGCAGGTTACCTAACGACAGAGTACGAAATTTCGTCAAGAAAATCGGTAATGAACCACTTGGACCAAGTAATATGGATTGGGATCTATAGAACGGGTGAAGTTTCCAGAGATGTTCAATTCCTAGTTTCTGAGTGAAAGAGGAGTGGACAGTGACGTTGATAGCAGCTGTAAGTTCCGTAGCTACCTAGTTGATTTTTGTTTGTGAGCTCTAACATTGTACATTGTGCTGTTAAGGTGCTATAGACCAGCTATCCTATAAACAAACCACTAGAAAGAGGTGTGGTAGTCAATGTAAGCAACAATGAGGAGGCATGACCTTAATGGTGACTGTCTTAACCTTAGGATGGGGGTGTGAATCCACTGTGGGGAGGTGTGGACCTGCTATCTAGCCTGTAGACCAGACCTTAGAAAGGGTGGTTGTGTGTATATGTGAGGGGAGGGGTGACTCCCTGTGACCCTCCTCACCTTAGGAAGAAAGGAGTGTAGAACCTGGAGGTGTGTCCTGTCTACCTAGAAAGGGGGTGTATTTTGGTGTGTCTTCACATTTAAGGGTGTGTATAACCCACCGTGGAGATGTTTGACCCCAATGGTGACCCTCTCAACCTCTGGGAGGGTGTGAGTATAGAGCAGTAATGTGCGTGATTATATATGCATTTAGAAGGTGTGGCACTATTTAGAAGAGGTGTGGCTCTATTTCCATTTTATAAGCTCTTATTAAGAAATATATGTGCTTGGTATGGATGACAGTGAACAAGAAAGAGAATTAGATAGTACACACATAACTATATCCATTACTTCTATATACTCTCACACGCACCCTCCTAGAGTATGAGGGGAGTTATGAGTCAGCATGTCATAACTCCCCTCCAATGTTTCATACACAAATTCCTACTATTCAAATGAAAGAGCAGAAAAAGAGCTTTCAGAAAAAAATTTTTTTTTTTTTTTTTTTTTTTTTTTGCATCTAGGACAATGTGGTGTTGAGTAATAGTCGAAAGTAATCAAAAATAGTACATGAAGGTTTGCAGGCTAACTTCGACTAGATTGTTGGAAAGTAAAAACTTAATATACCATCAGAAAGTTCTTTAAAATAATGAGCAACATTTTGAGAAAAAAAAATCAACTTTCTAGGATAAAGTAGAGGATAATTATATGAGCAGATATATAAAAAGGATAAAATGTGAATAAAATGGTTTACATCCGCCTTAAGCTTGTCTTCATCTCCTGGTCTCATTCATAACCAGGAATGACCTTGCTTAACTCCTGCCATTATGTTAGCATATCTTCCTCTTTCACACCAGCTTTCATAGCACATTCAACCAGCATTGCTGCTGTGGTTAGAGTATCAGTTAGCTGGTTAGCCTTTCCTATGTGTTATGATCTTTGTCTCTATACGTACACATATAGCTGAGAACTCCAATGCCCCTGGCACTCAATAACCCTGCTGCTCTAAGAGGATCCTGTTGGGCCTTGCATATAAATCCTTTATTAAAATCTCTCTCATAGTTTAAATGCTTAATCCTTTGTCTTCATCTCATGGTTTTTAGATCCTTCATTGCTGCTACAAAACTGGCTTTTTGCTCCTCTGGTATATTGTATTCTGTGGTGTTGGATCTTGGAGTGGTGTAGCAATAGACATCTGGTGTATAGATAAGTTGTGCTTGGATAGAGTTTTATCTTGAGCTGGTCAGCAGATCTACACAACTCAGCTTCCTTGATGAAGAAGAACTTGGCTCTTTTGCATAGGACCCTTTCTCTGATGAATCTTCTGGATAAGAGCTATCCTTCAAGTAGTTGTAGATGTACCATAGCCAGACTTTCTCCGATCCCTTGACATGATGTCTTTACCGGGACTGTTGTCTCACTGTCTTCTGTACAGTTAACTGGTGACCATTCTTAATTACAGGAGGTGACCTTTTCCCTGTTAAATTAGTGGTTGGGAAGGGAGGGGGGGGGGGTCAGTGTGTGATGAAGGTGGGAGTTTCAGTGGTGGGTGCATTTAAGTTACTATATCCAATTTCAAGTTGTCTGTCTATTGTTGATCTTGTCAGCTATAAGATGTTATATTAGGATACCTCAGATAACTGCTGTTTTGAATCTAAACTTTCTCTTAATAAAAGAGTTATCAGTTTATTCATACCACCCTAGGTAAGGTGGCTTCCATGACATTAAGGGCCAGAGAATGGACTATTGTGACCTGTCAACCTGTAGATACTTACTAGTAGAGGCAGTAAGTGGAGGACCTTGCAAGGCTCATTGTAATGATAGTGTGTCTGACCAAGGTTATTCATTGACCTGTTGACATGACTCAACTCCCAAATTTAACTGCTTGTTGTGGAGTTTAGATTCTTTATCTGTTGGTATAGTGCTATGAATGTTGGTTGTTTTTTACATGTGTGTGTTATCTTTCTCCTGTTGTTTACTCTGAGGAATTGGGAAACTAGTTCTATCAGGATAACTAGACTGACTATACATATGGATATAGCAGCTAGCTAAGTAAAGACGTTGGTTTGTATAGAGGTGTGTATGGGGTGTGTTATAGGGGTATATAGGGGATGTGTTATAGGGGTATATAGGGGATGAGTTATAGGGATATATAGGGGGTATATTATAGGGATATATTATAGGGATATATTATAGGGATATATTATAGGGATATATTATAGGGGATATATAGGGGATGTGTTATAGGGGTATATAGGGGTATATAGGGGGGTGTTATAGGGGTATATAGGGGATGAGTTATAGGGATATATAGGGGGTGTGTTATAGGGATATATAGGGGGGGTGTTATAGGGTATATAGGGGATGAGTTATAGGGGTATATAGGGGATGTATTATTAGGGGATGTGATATAGGGGATATGTTATAGGGATATTGTATATAGGGGATGTGTTATAGGAGTGTACATGGGTGGTTATAGGGGTGTGGATGTTTCTAGGGTGTGATGGTGAGGGTATTATGTATATAGTGTGTGTAGTGGGAGGAATGATAGCTGTATGGTGGCTGTTATTGGGTATGTTTATTTCCTTGAGGAGTTGGTGTGTTTAGTAGTATAATATATCTGATGTGAGGGAGTTGGTTTGACTGATTATTTGGGTGGTATGTTAATTGGTTGTATTATTATGTAACTTATTCAAAGTGTGTAATATTACAATAGTGCATCTTCAATACCAAAGGCCCAGTTTCTGAACCTTACTGGTATCAGAATTTTACTGGCCAGAGGAATCATTAGCTTATATATAATAGTGTAGTAACTAGTCTATATAAACTCTGTGGGGGGGGTCTATTATAATTTATTAGGTTTGTGGGTGTTATATCAGCAAAGTTTTGTCTCTAACTAATAACCCTCTGTGCCAGCCCAAAATGTTTCTAATGGGGAACCTTTTCTTCTGCTATGAGAGCACTACAATTAGTTACCTGCTACAATTTGTGATTGTTTTGATTGATTCATTTTGTTTGTTGCAGTATTTCAGTGCCCATTCTCTGTTTGAGACTGATGACAGATTCAGATATCTTGGTTTTGATATAATTGACCTAGGCTGCTGCAAGTGTATCAGTCATCCAGCATGAAAGGCCTTCACATTCATAGGGACAATATTTACAACTGTCCCCACAACTTCTCCTGCTGTTCAGAGTATTATATGGAACCATAACTTGTAGCTATTTATTGTATGTTTATTTTTTATCGAGATTATCTTTACGGTCAATAATTATTCATAAAATAAAGTATTTAAGAGGCCTAATATGTGGGGGAGTGTATTTTCTGGCTTACTGACTGAGGAGGATTCATCTGGTTAAAGGTAAGCTGTTACCTATAGCTAGATATTACAGTAGTTAAGACTCATGAATCTGTTACTACTGAAGTAGCTAGCTAGCTCTCAGTTATGTGATCCTAGCTATTGAATAAGGTAAAACCAAAAACTGCATGTCTAGTAACAGTTAATATCTATTTCTCTTGTGTGTTATATATATGTCGTGACCTCACATTTATATGAACAAGCTTACATGAGCTTTTTACCAACCTCTTAAGGCAGTCATAAGGCATAGGTAAACCATTTTTTCCTGCTCATGATTCTCTTACTTATCCAAGAAAGTTGATGTTGGTCTTAATTTTAAAGATGGTATATTAAGTCTGCTTTTTAGCAACATAGCTGAAGTGGCTGCCTTCATTGGACTATTACTCAATGCCACAATGTCTCAACCACTTACAAATTTAATAACACCACTTGGACAAACCACAGGTACATTATTAATTGAATAAAGGAATTCAACACATCTATACTTGACTCATAAGTCCCCTCCAATGTTTTGTAAGCAAATTCTGTCTATTCAAATGAAAGAGCAGGAAAAGAGCTTTCAGAATGTTTTTTTTTTCTTTCTTTTTTTCTGTCTAGGACAATGTGGTGTTATCCTCTTGTTAAATTTGATGATTCAGTACCTTCAAGTGGATCATTCAAGGGTATTGTTAAATACCACACACAGTTCCTTGATGGTTAGACCACGAATAATAAAATTATAACTATTACTGTAGATGGAGGTATATACTAGGGGGATTAGCAGTATAATTACCTGTCAACATGCTAGCTATATGCACATGGTGTAGCTGTGTGTTGTTAGCTAGCTACAAATCTTGTGGTCATTTATACAACCCTGTGTTATAATAGCTAGGGACAAGCACATTATGCTAATTTTCTGGCCTATTATGCTATTCTCAAGTGCTATTTTTTAAATGCTATTCTCATGATCAAGTGCTATTTTTTAAAAACCCTATTATGCTATTCTCAAGTGAACCCTGTTATGCTTTTGCGACAGCTCCTATTATGCTTACATTATGCTCCAAAAATTTATTTTACGTACAAAAAACATGACAGTCAGGATAAACTCTGTTGAATTGCAACATGAGTGATGCCTCTACATAATCTTCAAGAGAATTCATCTGTTATTCATTGATAGTGACATCAGAATCAAGATCAGCACTAGAGCTAGCACTGGATCTAGAATCGTCAGCCATAATAGGCTATAGACTACTAGCATACACAAAGTTCCACTAACAACATCAACCTCATGTGCTACAGACTACAGTGCTGCCTGACTATATAATATGGCAATGCATCTCAATGCAACTGTGCAAACTATAGTTAATGTCACTCCAAGCCTAATTGTTAAGTACAGTGAATGCTGAGTGGCCTGCCTAAGGCACTCTGGTCGAGGACCAGAGACTCCAGAGTCCAGACAGGATGACTAGGTGCTCTAGCCTGCTAGGTGGGTCTAATATTGGACCACTGTTTACTTTAAGGGTCACTAAGTTCACCTATTATGCCAGCATTCTGCCCAATGCTTTGATAGACCTATTATGTTCAAAGCAATGCTAGCATAATGTGCTTGTCCCTAATGATAGCATAGCATACTTGGGTATATTCTCATAGATATTTAATAATAGTGAAATGGAAGTTATTGTTCCTCCCAAAGTTAATTCTACACTAGATAGCTAAATTAACATCTATGAGTAATATACACATCCTCACTCAAGAGAAATCCCACTGACTAGGAAATGGTCCAGAGAGACAGCCCACTGACAAAGAAATAGGTTTATTCTCACCCAAGAAAGAGCCCACTGACAAGAAAGAAGGTCCATCCTCACCCAAGAAAGATCCCACTAACAAGGAAATAGTTCCATCTTCACCGGAGTGAGTGCCCACTTACAAGGATATGGTTCCATTTTTATCCAAGAAGAAGTACACTGACAAAAAAATAAAGCCAATTCTCCAGGAAGGAACTCCATCCTTACCCAAGAGAGAACCTATTGACCAGAATGTATCCTCATCCTCACACAAGAAAGCCACGGATTCTCTGTGTCCACCTGAGCCAAATACTCCTAACAAGAAAAGAGCTTCATCTTTACCTGAGCAAAAACTCCCTGACAAGAAAAAAGCTTCATTTTCATCTGATCAAATGTCCCTTGACCAGAAGAATGGTCCATTTTCATCTGAGCAAAATACACCTGATGAGAAATTAGGATCTCCATCTTTGCAAAACAATGGATTGACTGGCAGGAGAGCTGTCCCATTTTCAATGGTACTAATATAAAGGGAATTTTTTCATGGGTCCAATGTTTAGTTGAGTGGGTCCTGTCTTCAACACACTATAATGAGTTGGTTATTTATTGCATTTATGCACTCAATTTGTACATAGCACTGAGATGTACTACAGATACAGATAGTCTTTTTTGAAGTTGATTTAAATCTATCCTGTATTGTGTCAGTTGTGCTCCATACTGATTCAACGAAAATTATCAGAGTCATAGGTGCTAGCTACATTGGCTATTTAGGGTGTGGGTGGTACATGTTGGTGAAACTGTATAAACTTCACATGGTTATACCTTTACATACAGAATGCGCTTAATTCCTTTATTTGGATGTCACTGGTATTGATGATGTTCTCTCCTGTCTCTATGGCTACCAATGGTAATGATAAAGAATACACTATAACCTTCTTTATACTCAGCATACATAGTTACCATAACTTGAAAGTTTTATAGAGCACTTTTACTGTGAGCTGTTATAATTGTGTTCATTTTAATGTATCTGTACAACAACCCAAAACTGAGCCTATAATCAACCACTTTGTCTACTGTGAGGTTCCTGGTGTACAGATAGGAAAGGTCAAGAGTTCAAGTGAATGCCCAGTTGAGGTGGTTTAATATGTATAGTTGTATGTACTATAATAAGTATGTGTGCACAAAATGATAACTTCCACAGAACAATCTAATAACTAATATCATAATGTAGATCTAATAGTTGAGATTGTGTGAGAGTAATAAAAATCATTATTGTAAAATTTTATATTATTATTACTATAAATATTTGGAATGGGAAAACTTACGGATTCTATAATAACCTTGTGAATGTAGGTGTAAACATTTTCCCTTCTAAGACTGTTGGTATCCCTGGTGACAATTTTGCTTTCCTTTGTACTAATCCATCTCGTACTGCATTGAGTGTCCAGTGGTTGGTGAATGGAACACTACTGGAGAATAGTGGACTTGAGAATATGTTTCTAGAATTCAATAACGGATCAAAAACAGCTGATTTATCTTTTGACCTCCCTTTGGAGCACAATGTCACCTCCATCCAGTGCATTGGTAACTTTGCTTCTGAAAATGTGTCATCTGAAACTATTACACTACTATTACAAGGTCAGTAGAAAAACTTTATAACTAACATAGCTATCTTAAACCTTGAACTCTGTTTTGTTATAATTTGTGAGTGTTATTTTGCATCATCATAGACTGTCCTAGTATGTTTGTTAAGTTCATGGGAGTCCCAGGACACTACTGGGTGACCCTCCAAAAATAATATCTGAGTGTCCACCTACCCATTTTCTAATATTTCTAGATAAACTCCCTGCAAAATCATCATAACTGTTGATTGCAGTACAGAAATCCAGCTTCATTTTGATTATGTAACTCACACAGACATAGAAGACAAAAAAAATTATTTACTTGTCTTTCTTGTATAGTGGCTAATTCACAAATTTCTATGACCACCTGCATAATAATTATGGGACAAACTTCATCCTAACATCCTAGTAGCAAACTTCCTACTTATATTAACTAATTCCTATTTAGCTAAATTACTTATCTATGTGCCCAGGCATAATAATGCATCTTGTCAACTAACATTTCTAAGCTTAATAAGAATCTAGTACATTCCATTTGATTGTAAGCAAATGAAATGACAAGTAACATACATCATGACCATGCACCCACCCCCAATAATTTTCCAGGCCCCCCCCAGGGTCGGTGCCCCGAACCCAAACCCACTCACATTGCCTGAACTTTGTTAAGCACCAATAGATCACCTCAAGCCAAAAATCCTCTATGAAACCCTGCTATAGATAGTGAGTAGCTACAGCTGCAGGATCTTAAGAAAACTACTGACATGACAGAATGTTGATTTTTTTAATGGTTGACAGTCAAATACACTTGCAGGCCTACTTGCTGTTGTTGGATCTCCATCTGTTGATCTAGTTGATCTAGTAGGCACTGACATCTCCCTCACTTGGACAGCTCCCTTCACTCTGGATATATCTAATGTTGACCCTGATATCACATACTGTGTGGATGTGGTAAACTCCACCTCCTCATCAATAGTACTCTCTGAGTGTGGGATCACTGTGACTGGATCCAATTTCTCCATTCCCATTGGAAGAGTGTGTGATAATTTAAATTTCTCTTTCACTGTAACTCCTGTAAATAGAGCTGGCAATGGAACAGCAGTCACACTAGGATACTCTCAGGATATTACAGGTATCCCTAAGCAAAACTATATTTACTTCATGCTCTACTAAACCATTGTTCAGCTCCTATAGCAAGAGAAGGGTCACTACTCCCAGTTATAGATGTGCATCTAGGTACCCATAGAGTACCTACCTCCTATCAAATAAACATGGTAAGAACATTATTTATTGTGCATAACTTCTTCTAGTCAACCCATGTATAATTTTTATTATAATGTGTGGGTGGGTGGTGGTCTTTTCTAAGACGCTGACAAAACTTTGACCAGCAGGCCTAGTTGGTCACAAAACATAGTTATTGTAATAGTTATAGCAAGGTGGATGGTGCTGAGGATATTATGACAGTAAACTGTTCGATTCCTGTCAAAGGGCAAGGCATAGCCTGACTGTTTACCGCCATAATATTCAAGACTATGTGCAATAACTATTATATTTCACCCCTGATTAACTTAGTAGGGCTGGCTGAGCCACTGGCTAATAAGAATGAGCCACAAACTGTCAAAAACTCTAAGTACATAGCCTGTGGTTAAAAGTGCTGTTATAACTCATAATACACAGTTTCCCTCTGAGAGTGTTATGTTGACTATGGTACTAGGGGTGACTACTAGCTGGGGCATTACAAATGTAATAATAACAAAGTCTTCATGATAATGTGACCTTTGTGTTAAGGTGTGGGAGTTGTAATAGTGATGTTTATTGTGGTCCTGAGCATTACAGTGGGACTATGTCTCAAAGTAACTTCCAACAGGACTTATAGGTGAGTATAATAGTCAAGACTCACACTGTGTGCATCATGTGGCTATAGAGCTGGGTTGTAAGGGAGGTATAGCGTACTGGAAAGGTCAGAAGAAAGCATGCAGTTTTATAACCCTGCACTGCTCTCAATCTCTCAGTTTTTCATAAACTTCTTGCACATAAGTACCTTCATTACACTCATCCTGACAACCTTGTAACACCTATAAATGACTTAGAGTGCAGTGGTACTATATATACTGTATATATAGCTAGTAGCTATATTATGGCATTGCTTATAGTAGACATAATTATAATTATTATTATGATTTGTTCTTTAATCTTTGGTCTCACTGAAATGTTATTGTTTTCATTAGTCTAAAGGAGAGAAATGAGTCAGCAAGTATTGATGGTTTGGAAAATTCATCACCTGATGTTGGATCACAAGCACCACCAGTGTATGAGGAAATTACTGACTTACCTAGTGTATTCAAATACACACAGTGCCCAGTTTATGGCATGTCTACAACATCAAGTACAACAGTACAAGTGGAAAGTCATCATGAATATGAAGATGTGAAACTAAACAATAGTGATGAACAGATTCAGATGACAGAGTGTCCTGCATACCCTTAACTACACACCTAGCTATTGTGTTCATCATTATTTACCATTACTTTAACCTGCACAACAGTGGCGTAGCCAGGTTTAAACATGTGGTAGGGCACCAGTAGGGCACTGACCTATGGACTAAACAGCTCACTAAGGACTATCAATCTTTTACCAGATTCAGCTAAAATTATGGCAGATAGTGGTAGGGCACTAAGAAAGTTTGGTAGGGCATGTGCCCTAAATGCCCCTATGTAGCTACGCCACTGCTGCACAATACACAGCAGGAATACACACTACATTAGCAGGTACAGGGTCACCACTAATGATAATTTTGATAGCTATACTATCAACTGTCTATATGTATTTTGGTGATACAGGTAGCCTCTAAGCACTTACGTACATACCAGTTTTATGCTGTTCAATTATACAAGGATATCATTGCCAGGCCAGGATGTGAGTGTGTCTGACTAAAGGGGGTGTCAATTTTTCCTTAGATATTAGCTACTTCGTTCCCTATTAGACACACTTGTAATATATGAAGGAAAGCCACACCTACTGTGATTGTGGCATGGTGGCTGCCAATCTTTGCATGGTACCTTAGATACTAAGGATGATCAGTCTCTATATTATTCTCTAAAAAAGTATTTTTGGAATGCTCTCAATGAGCTCTAGCTATTCAGCTCAGCTACATTGAGATCTTTACCAATCCCACCTAGCTATGTCCCACCCCATTCTCAAGAAAGAGACTTGCCTGTACTGCCATTACTATAATGAGTGATTGGAAGATTATGCTTGGGAAGGCTTTACTAGTCTAACAGTACAGGGTCAGTGGCTATAATATAACCACAGCTATTGTAGGATCCACCACATAACTTATTTGAATTAATATTGTGGGATGAGTAATTCTCCCAAAATTTATACTTCCAGTGATGCCAAATATTCAGCTAATAGCTAATTATTATGTTATTGTAGTGTAGCTAAACAATGACTAAGTGAATAGAATATAGCTACTATACTCTCCTTCAACTTTCATTCCTCAGATTCAGATGAAATAGTGTTCTGCATACTCTTAGTACATACCTATAATAGCACTGTGTGTTCATACATGTATCACCAATAATTATTGTTAAAGGTGAAATACGTACTTCAATACATAACAAGAGTACACACTACATTAATAGATAACACATGAAATTAATAGTGGATAGGTGGATAGCTATTCAAACTGTTATTTTGGGGGCTGGGTACTCTGACTAACCAATTTCTGACTCCTTCTCCATGTAACAGATTATTCAGATTACAATGGTACTATTGCTATGGGTAGGGCTAGGGTTAGATACAGTACAATAACTATAGTACACAGTTGACACGTAATCTTGAATGATGTAATCTCTACTGTTACATGGAGAAAGACTAGAGTCCAATTTCTTGACCAAAATTAATTTTATGACATCAGAAAATTGAACGAATTTAGTTGGAAAATTTTGAGGCTGCAGAGTGACATTGAAGTCAGTGTGTGGTGGAAAGGTGAGAGTCTCAATGCTGGGAGCATTTGAGTTACTATGTCCAATTTCAAATTCTCTGTATATTGATTTTGTCAGCTACAAGATGTTATATTAGGATACCTTAGATAACTGCTGTAGCTACTGGAATAGTTAAGAATCTAAACTTTCTCATAATAAAAGAATTAATATTTCAGTTTATCTCTACCACCCTGAGGTAAGGTGGTTTCCATATGACATTGAGGACCAGAGAATGGCCTATTGTGACCTGTACTCAAAGCCAACCTGTAGATACACAAATAGTGTAATGATAATGTGTCTGATGTGTTGACACGACTCAACTCCCAGATTTGTCAGTTTTGTAAGTTTGTTATGGAGTTTATAGATATCTCTATCTGTTGGTATATAGTGCTATGAATGTTGGTTGTTTTTTACATGTGTGTGTTGTTGTCTACTCTGAGGAATTGGGAAAGTTATGAATTAGTTCTATCAGGATAACTAGACTACTGGCTGTATATAGCTAGGTAAAGACCTGGTGGGTATGTATAGAGGTGCAATATATATACGTAGGGATATATATGGAATGTGTATAAAGTTGTATTGGGGTGTATAGAGTATAGCTACATAGAGGGTTATAGAGATGTTTTTAGATGTATAGGGTGTGTAGGGGTAGTAAAGATAGCTGTATGATGGCTGCTATTTTGTGTGTTTATTACCTTGAGGAGTTGGTATGTTTAGTATATCTGATGTGAGGGAGTTGGTTTGGTAGATTGTTTAGTAAGGTGATAGGTTAATTGGTTGTGTTATAGGTATGTTAGCTAATTGCTTAATGTGTGTAATATTGTAATAGTGCATCTTCTTACTCTATATATTCCTGTTGTATGTAGTGTGAGGTGAAATACATAAGGTCTGTTATTACAGTAAAGAACATAACTCTTTGTGCCAGCCAACTATGCTTCTAGTGGGGAACCTTTTCCTCTACTATATGAGAGCACTACTATTATCTACCTGGTACAAGGACAATATTTATAACTGCCCCATAAGTTCTCCACCTCTTCAGATTATTTTGGAACTATAACCTGTAGCTATTTATTCTATGTTTATTTTTTATTGATACGTTCAGCTGTATTAATAATAATGAAGTACTGTACCTTAAAGGTCTAATATGTGGGGGAGTGTATTTTCTGGCTTACTGACTGAGGTTTCATCTGGTTTAAGGTAAGCTATTACCAAGCTAGATATAGTAAAGACTCATGAATCTGTTACTACTGAAGTAGCTAGCTAACTCTCAGTTATTTGATCCTAGCTATTGAATAAGGTAAAACCTAAAACTGCATGTCTAGTAACAGTTGATATCTATTTCTTGTGTGTTATGTGTTAATATGACATGACCTCACATTTATATGAATATTAAACTTGCATGAGCTTTTTACTAACCTCTTAAGGTAGTCATAAGGCATAGGTAATGTATTTTTTCCTGTTTTTTATAATTCTCTTATACTTTATCCAAGAAAGTTGATCTTGGTCTTAAAATTTCCTCAGAAATTGTCTGCCTTCATTTACTACTTTGTCAATGCCTCCAATGTTTTGTATGAAAATTCAAATATTGTCTATTCAAATGAAAGAGCAGGAAAAGAGCTTTTTTTTCCATCTAGGACAATGTGATGAGTAATAGTTGGAAGTAGCTGAAAGTAGTACATGAAGGTGGGTGGGCTAACTTTGGCTAGGTATTTGGGGAGTAAGAACTTAATATACCATCAGAAAGCTCTTTAAATGAGCAACATTTTGAGAAAAAGATCAACTTTCTAGGACAAAGTATGAGAGAATTATGAGCAGATAATAAAAGAAGAATAAGTCTCTTGTCACCCCCTGGGTGTGGCCAGACTCTAGCAATAGAGAGTGTACAGACTATCTTTTATATTATGAGACTAGTCATGTTCAGATTATCACTTAGTTTTGAGGGTTAGGGAAATTGTAAGGATCTTGTGTAACCCATATACTAATGCCATTCCTCTGAAATTTGGGTCAAAAGTACCAGCCAAGAGAAATATATTTGGGGTCGAGTGAAATAAACCCCACACTAGGGAGTCAAAGGAGAAGGTACTATATTTTTATTGTGTATACCTTTCTAATGGCTTTTGTCCATAATGATCCTTGCCAAACTGCTCTCCCATGATACTTTGTATCTATATAATATACAATACGATTACGTTTGTCTATCTGTATGTCTATCCGTATGTCTGTCCGTATGTCTGTCCGTACGTATTCATGAATAATTCATAAGCTAATGGTATTCATGAATAATACATGAGCTAATGCCTTCTTTTTAACACCTAACTGTATGTTGTGTTTCCCAGCTCACACCTAACTCTTAGGGCCCCACTAGAGCCTGGGGTCAGAGAGCACTCTGATGCTAACTGGGAATGCAAACTGCAAACTTAAAGTATGATATGTGGTGAAAAAAAGCCATAATTAATTTATACAAACTCCCCACAAGCACCACTGTGTGGTGGGTACTTGCTAGTTATTATAATTATCAGAAAGTGCCGATCCATCTGTAAAGATCTTAAATGGAAAGATACCTGACCACATAGCTATATATTAAACTGAGAAGATCATGTGAATATTCTTTGAGTAATAAATAGGCTATTTTGAATGGAGTTGAGTATACCTAGACATTATAGCTTATGTGTGAATTACTCTTTAACATTAATACACATGGGCTTTATGAAGTGTTTCTAGTTCCAGAGTTCTCCCACTCTACTTGTTGCATGTATTATAAATAGAATGTTATGGGATGATATTAGTATAGGAATAATAGTTGATTATGTATTTATCGAGGAGCTGTTCTTAAGTACACTAGCAACTTCCATTATAGTATAATATACCACTTTAATGATAATGATAACATGTCACTAAAGGATGAAAGCCCTGGGAAAAACAGTAATGAATAATATCATCAATCTTATGTTAGCTATAGTTATTCTTATGAGAAACACAGCAAACAGTCTATATACCATATCTTGTAGCAGGTATGTAGATCTGTGTAGCTAGACTGGTTTTTGTAGCTATATTTGCAGTACGTATCTCTATGTAGGAATAAATGTGGTTGATCTGTTCTACTATTATTGTCTGTTACTTGAAACTGTGCTGAATTATTGAGCTGTAGCTGGATAAAGTGGGAACCTCTGGCTGACCTCACATTTCCTGGCCACCATACAGGTTCCATAAAGTTGTTTTCCTCTCAGACCATTAAACAGTGAGTATATACATTACTCAACCACAAGAAGGAAGTTTATGTTCTTAATTTCCCTAAAATAGTTATGAATTGCTTGATTCTAGTATCTATGTACAATGTTCCAATTACCACACCGCAACACTTTGAGCTTCCATGTAATAGATTACATCATTCAGATTACATCATTGTCAATTGTACCAATGCATGCTATGAACTAGTACAGCTAGGACTAGGGCTAGGGCTAGGGCTAGGTACAGTACAACAACATGACAATGATGTAATCTGAATCTGTTGCATAGAGAAAGAGCCTAATTTAGAGGTATAAACTAGCTTCTATGTGGCTTGTGTTTTGGTGTATAGCATTATAGAATGTATATAAGATTTTTTTTTTTTTTCCATAGCACCTAAAGTGCTAAGGTTGGCTCTAGGTCCTGTGTGGAGTGTGGTGCTGTGGGTGGAATGTGGTGCTGTGGGTGGAGTGTGGTGCTGTGGGTGGAGTGTGGTGCAGTGGGTGGAGTGTGGTGCTGTGGGTGGAGTGTGGTGCAGTGGGTGGAGTGTGGTGCTGTGGGTGGAGTGTGGTGCAGTGGGTGGAGTGTGATGCAGTGGGTGGAGTGTGGTGCTGTGGGTGGAGTGTGGTGCAGTGGGTGGAGTGTGATGCAGTGGGTGGAGTGTGGTGCTGTGTGTGGAGTGTGGTGTTGTGGGTAGAGTGTGGTGCAGTGTGATATGTTATCTAATGCAATTAGCAGGAATTTAAATTTTATAGCTAAGTGCAATGGATTCTGGTTAGACATAATATTATTTATACAATCACCATTAATTTTAATGGGGCTTAACTAGCCGACCACTATCTACAGCAGAACATGGAATCACTGGCTGTACCCAGTGCTGAGACAGCAATATTATTATAGTATCACCTATTAAGATGTCTGATGATGAGGAAGAGAGTTCTGATTCAGAACTAGGTACAAAAGAAAGAGAGTATATAGCTATAAAGAGCAGTTGGATGCCACATACCGAGTTTATAGTAGTTTGGTAATTTTTAATTAGCTGAAGTCACCATGTCAGAGTGGAGTGAGAATGATGCAAACAATGTGAATGTGTTTAATTAAGATGACCATACCTGGTTGCAATGAATGAGAATAATCATGAGCAAGAAGACTGTGATAATGACTTCAGCCATCTATCTGATCATATTTCAACCATTACCACAGTCTTTTCTTATTACAGACATTGACAAGTGTATTCTTCAAGTTTAACCGACATGGAAAAAAATTTTTTTTTGTATTTTGCCTTTTTCAGTAGCCCTACATCCATAAACATGTGTGGCAAAAGATTAAAACTTCTTATCAAGTATGCTCTGAGTTATGGCTAGCCAAAATATGAGTTTTTACAATACATCCTGTTTTGGGCGGGGCCTATTGATGACGTAACAACGTGAACGATGCGCTTGGCTTCCATTGCAAATAGATATAGTGTAGTTTTAGGCCAGCTGAAAGTAAACTGTGGCTGTTGCTAGGGTGAAGTATGTCTGGGAGTGAACAGAGCAGCCAAGAAGGGTTTGATTTTGAGTCAGTAATTTCCTCTGGGAGTGTTAGTGAAGGCTTTATATGGAAGTATGTAGTTAGGTGGCTTAGGGGTTTTTTGTTTACACGGTGGACAAAAGCCCCAAAATTTATTTACAGTTTAGTGACATCATTATTCATCAGAAATAGACTGGCTACAAAAATTTTGGCAAGTTGGAGTGGATTTCCAGCTTTTTAAAGCAAAAAAAACGCGAAAATAACACGAAAATAACGGGAAAGCTTAGTTTGGCCACTACAATAACCAGGAATTTGTGTATGAGACCGCAAGGTTGCATGTGCTCTATGCTTAGAGCTTTGATGTGAGCTTCAATAGAATATTATAATTATTTTTTAGCTAGTTAATATAATACTGTGTTTTCATCAGTTATTATGGTAAGCCTGCTTTGATGCATTGCACCTGGATTTTATTTGCACCTACACTTGATGATGATGAGTTCTTGCTGCTTCAGGAATGGTCATCCAGCAACCATGGTCTTCATCTTTGGCCTATCCCCATCCTTCTGGTATGGGAACATTCTGAATGTGTAGGTGGCTGGTGGTCCAGATACTGCCTTAAAAAAATGCTCATCTCGCATGTTGTAGCAATGCATCCTAAGGGTTTGCTAAAAAGGTATAGCTAGATAGATGATTATAACAGCACATGTGTTGGTGGTTAAGTAATCTAAACTGCAAAAGAAATCTAGATGAGCTTCATTTTCAGCTCTATTAGTTTCTTGCTACGACTAAGTGAACGAAATATTTAAGCCAATATTATACATGGGTAGGGTCAAGTGAATGCTTACTCCTTTTATTAGAAGTGTTCTTAATTATGAAGAATATATAATATGTGATATTGTGAGGAAAATTTGGAAATCAATCATTGTTATTTTCTTCACTAAATTTTAGACTAGGCCCATTAAGAATCATAGAAATTTAAAGTCTAAATGCAAAGGACTGCCAGAAG
Source organism: Diacarnus erythraeanus (assembly GCA_964016965.1). Lineage (NCBI taxonomy): Eukaryota > Metazoa > Porifera > Demospongiae > Poecilosclerida > Podospongiidae > Diacarnus > Diacarnus erythraeanus. The sequence goes on from OZ024672.1 coordinate 1,554,413, forward strand.
GATTCTGGCAGTCCTTTGCATTTTAGTTCATTCTGGAACATTTTGCTGCAGATAATCTTAGCAAATTGTATACCTTCAGACTTGCTTTCAGATAGAATACCAGAACTCCATAATATTCTTGCATCCCCTCAGGGAAAAGTAAAATAACATTTTTTCTATCTAATTGTTCATATTTCTGAAAGTAGTCAAGAAGCTCTCCTTTTAAACAGTATTAAATTGATTAAGGTATCTCACATTTCATAGGTAGCATGGAGCCCAGCCAACTTGAAAACATGGTCCCATTCTCTATGCTATTTTCTATGATCATTGCCAACTCCGCAATATCTTTCTTCTCCAAATTACTTGAGGATGTAGATGATCCTTGTTGAGTACATAGAGTATTTTTTTGACCAAACATTTAAACGTAGCATTTCAAGATACAGACAGGAAAGATGATATTTACCCTCAATTGCTCAATACCACCAGATATCCTTACAAGCATCATTCTCACTACCACACATCTCCTGAGATGAACTTAAAATTTGTAAATTCATGCAATAGCTCTGAAGTGTTAGCTACTCTCACAAAAAATACAGTTATACAAAATGCACTAGTGTAGCTAGCCTCTTGGAATTGGTGTGGCTCTGAACAAACAATAGCTATTTGAATGCACATTAGCTAGATGTAACACTAACAAATTTCTCATTGTTATTATTAATTATGCCATGATTATGATGATAAGTAGCACATGCAGCGATAGTAAAGAAGCAAACTGTTGAAGTTAACTTTGTGAGCTTTTTTTCAATACTCAGTACGAGTAACGATGACAGATGTGCCCCACTCATAGTTGATCACAGTGTAGTTTACGTAAGTTTAGAAAATGAGAGTTCTGTTGAAACTATGGTGACAGGTACATAGCTCTATAGCTGTTTTGTTGTGGCAAAAGCCACACTTAGCCATTCTCTAGTTACACCATTTCATAATGCTTTAGGTTCATGATGACTAGTAAGCTCACCTCCATCTGCCTTTCTCTTACTTCTTGCTTATTTCAGCTGAAATCTTTTTACATTCAAAGCTGATGTGGTAGGGCAACGCAATTCCTGTGATGACTTTCTCTGGCAGAAATTTCTAGTCAAGGCTGTTTAATTCAGACATAGCTACTTTGGAGCATGTGTTGTTGGTGCAAGCAGCAGTTACTCAGCAGTTACTCAGTAATCTGCTGCATTCCTATTATACAGTATTGTACGTACGTACATGCTAAATGCATGCACTTCATTATGGTTTTACATTAAAGTTGCACAAGTCCTTTCCTGTTTGCCAAAATTTTTGCAGCCAGTCATTTTCTTGTTCTATATGATCATATACATGCACAAATAAATTTTGGTGCTTTTGTCCAGTGTGTAAACAAAATGACTTTTTTGGCCTTAAGCCACTCTACTAATGGAAGTGTTCTGAGGTAGAACTAGCTAGCTCTCTGTTGGGCATCAAAAACAAACACTGATATTAGCTAGATAAAGGAGCTAATGTTTCCAATAGTTGTTGATGAAGTTCCTCTAGTCTTGATTTATCGCAAGGATCTTCAGGATCATGCTACTGTATTCCTAATAATTCGGTAGTTTCTGCATTATAAGACCCCTGCATTCAAAGACCACCTGCCCTATTAGACCACTTTCTAATGTACCAATAGTTTACAACTTGTGTTGAAAGACCACCTGTCATTCTTAATAACAAAATCACTTTAATGACCATTTTTCACTGTGACATGGATGGGATTGATGAAAGTACATTAGCACATGCTAGAACAAATTCCACGACCAACACCACTATGTGGGTGTTGTATAATATTGCTAGCAAGTACAGTACCTGCCACACAATGGCTCTTGGTGGCTAATAATCACATGATGCAGTGCTGCCAAAATAATTTTTGTAATATCCAAAGTATAGTCAATGAAGTTATCCAAATTTTTCTCTACCAAAAAATACAAAGAAATCCAAGCACAATTTTTATCAAAAAATGTAATGAGAACATGACACCTTTATAGCTAAGATCAGTGTTTTGGTTTACATCATAGCACTTTAGAGTTGAACACTTAAAAATGTAGAAATTTTAAAACTGTTTTTGTGCTAGGGCTAGGGTTAGGTGAAAATCCAAATTATTATTGATCAAATCCAAAGCATTGAAGGGTCTAAAATCCAAGACTTTGGCAGCACTGCGAATGTGATAGCTAAGCTAGCAAGCTAATGTACAAAGATTTTAAAAATACTTCCAAGGATACTGTACAGTATAAAAAAATACAAATACTTGTGTTTTTGGCAGCCCTGCATGATATACCAAATCAATTTCAATGGCATGATTCCCAGTTAGTATCAGAGCATTTTCTGACCCCAGGCTAGGGGACATGGACCCTGGAATACACGGTAGCCCAACCCTCAGCAGGAATAGTGGACATAGTTGTATATGTTTCTTGCTTCATCTAATAATATCTAAGAGAAGGGCAAGCTATAAGGCAGCACAGAGTTATATTTAGATCTGTATGAACACTAAAAGCTTATAATTCAAGAAGAGTACCAAGAATAGTATGACCTCTGTACTATTGTTTTTTAGACAATTATCGGTGATGGGGATGGACGCATTTTCTCCTTAACCACCTAACAACATTGTTAAATCTATTTGTCTATCTGTTTGTATTCAAATACACACAGTGCCCAGTTTATGGCATGTCTATATACAACATCAAGTACAACAGTACAAGTAGAAAGTCATCATGAATATGAAGATGTGAAACTTAAAAATATGATGAACAGATTCAGATGACAGAGTGTCCTGCATACTCTTAACTACCTACATAGCTATAGCACTGTGTGTTATCACCATTAGTGCTAATACTTTATTCTGAATACTCTTATTTGTGAAGAGAATAGATAATTGTTCAACTATTAACAGTGTTTTTGTCTATTAGCTAAAGGTCGGGTACATGTGTACCTTTGTAAGAGTGAGGGATATTATGGACAAAGGTAGTCAGAAAAGGTAAGGGGAAGACCTTGTAAGGCTCATTGTAATGATCATGTGTCTCATCTTGTTATTCATTGACTTGTTGACATGACTCAGCTCCCAGATTTGACTGTTTTGTAAGCTTGTTCTGGAGTTTAGATATCTCTATCTGTTGATATAGTGCTATGAATGTTGGTTGTTTTTTACATGTGTGTGTTTTGTTGTCTACTCTGAGGAGTTGGGAATTAGTCCTATCAGGATAACTAGCTATATATTATGTAATGGGTATGTATAGAGGTGTGTATAGTGGATATATAGGGTGTGTGTATAAAGTTGTATCGGAGTGTATAGAGTGTATTAGAGGGTTGTTTTTAGGGTGTGGGGGTGTGTAGGGGGAGGAATGATAGCTGTATGGTGGCTGCTATTTTGTGTGTTTATTACCTTGAGGAGTTGATGTGTTTAGTAGTATGATATGTCTGGTGTGAGAGAGTTAATTGTTTATTTGTGTGATAGGTTAATTGGTTGTGTTATTATAGGTATGTTAATAGCTGAAAGTGTATAATATTGTAATAGTGTATCTTCTTACTCTATATTTCTGTTGTGAGGTGAAATATGGAAGGTCTGTTATTACCGCAAAGTTTTGTCTCTAACATAACCTTTTGTGCCAGCCAACTATGCTTCTAGTGGGGAACCTATTCCTCTACTATGAGAGTACTACAATTAGCTACATTGATTCATTGTTTGTTTGTTTGTTGCAGTATTTCAGTGCCTATTTTCTGTTTGAGACTGATGACAGATTCTGATATCTTGGATTTGATATCATTGACCTAGGCTGCTGCAGGTGTATCAGTCATCCAGTATGGAGGGCCATTACATTCATAGGGACAATATTTACAACTACCCCCCACAACTTCTGTATTTTAGCTAGCCTATTAGATTGCTACCTGGCTAGGTAGTTACTGGTTTTCAATGACCATTTTACCCCTATGGGTCAAGGTGGTTCCTGAAGTTTGGCATTTGTGTAAGCATAAAAAATTAACATCCCCACTTTCCCCAACCCAATCCCATATAGGGGGTAGGATGTATTGGTAGCTAGGTAGGTTAGCTCTCACGCATAGTATGCATCTTTACCCACTTCTTGTATAATTCCATGACATTATTTTATGACAATTTTTGAGAGGTAAAAATGGAAGAATTCACTTGCTTTTGGCTTGTTCTACTTATTTGCACTTGGGTCCTCTTTCTACTCTTTAGCTAGCCACTATAATATACATGTAGGGTTTTGTATACTTTAGTTACTTAGTTACTAATGTACTTTAGGTTCTTGATCACCAAGGGAAAAAGATACTGGAATTATCTATTGCTAGACATGCTGCCTGGCTTTACAGAAAAGATTGGACTCCAGGACCTGGTGCCCATGTCACTTTTTTCCCCCATCAACCCTGTATGATGTTGATAACCTGGATTGGGTTCCTTCAGTGAATATGGGATATGGAACTGGGAATAAAAGTCAAGTGTCCAGTCAGTTAAGACATGAAGAGAAGCAGCTGCAGCTGCTTCTGTGTCTACTGCTATTAGTCTTCAACTGTAAGGGGGAATCAAGCATTGTTCCTGGTATTGCATGTCACTGCAATAGACACCCTCATTAGGTCCCTTCAAGAGGATGTCGCTTAGGTGTGAACTTGTCAATCTTAAGAAACTTAATGCTACTTCTATTTCACCTGAAGCATTCCAGAACAGTAAGGAAAATTCTACACTGGTCTTCCCAAATTGACTGTTCTAATAACTCTTATATTAGCTACCTGCTATGCTGAACAGTAAACTGAGTATGTTTAGAAAGAAAACCCACTCAGTGGCATCAGTGGCAAGAAAATGCAACTGTTTATTCAAGGTTGCAGCAACTAGCTAAACAGTATTTGCGTATCCCTGGTACTTCTGTTTCATCAGAAAGACTATTTTCAAAGGCTGGTGAATTGATTTCAAACAGACATAGCTAGTCTCAAGTCAGAATGTAAATATCGAACAAAAACTACTAGCTAGTTTGATATGGATAATAATTATTTGTGTGGTTCAATGCAGCACTAATTAAACTACACTCTATGTTACAATACTTGTTAGTAGATATCGTCCACCGCAACTGCAGTTGCCTCTCAATATGGCGGTTAACAACCGTTGCTGTGATGCGATGACGTACGTAAAAGCTTACCCTCTTTAGCTATAATAAAATTATTATTATTGAAGTACCTAGCTAAAAGGCCTAATAGCTATGTGGGGGAATGTTTTTTCTGGCTTACTGACTGAGGATTCATCTGGTTTAAGGTAAGCTGTTACCTAGCTAGATATAGCTTGTATATAAATCAGTTATTACTAAAGTAGCTAGCTAGCTAGCTATCAGTTATGTGATCCTAGCTATATGTGGCTATTGAATAAGGTTAAACCTACCTGATATATCCAGTAACAATATTTCTCTTGTGTATTATTTATGACACGACCTCACATTTACAATACAGCTCACATGAGCTTTTTATCAACCTCTTCAACTTCAAACAACCAGACTTATTTGTATTTGGGTGTGACCAGACACTAGCAATAGAGAATTTATTTTATATTATGAGACTAGTCATGTTCAGATTATCACTTAGTTTTGTGGGCTAGACCCTTCTGAGAAAATGGAAGGGTTCTTGTCACACTAATGTCATTCTGGAGTTATAGCTAGCACCAGTAAAGAAAAAGAAAATATTTGGGGTAGCTATAGTGAAACAAACTACACATTAGAGAGTCAAAGGAGAGGTCTCTATTGTGTGAACCTTTTCTAATGATTTTTGTCCATTACAATCCTTGCCAAACTGCTCTCCCACAATGGATGATTCTATGTGTAAATTCTGTACATTACATCATTACTATTACATCTGTAATATATATACCTGTAATATACAATAATAAAATTATTATATAATAAGATTACTGTAATAATATACCATAATAATAAGAATACGGTAAGTTATAGAAGCACCACCCCCCCTCCCATAATATTTTAATTATCAGAGGCAACAATATGAATGTGAAATGTGGTATTTTGTCCCTTCATGTGTGTTTTAGTATAGCCATTGTGTCCTTTGGTAATCAATAAACTCTTTGCACTCTCCTTGAACCAGTACATCCCTAATTTTTGGTGAGCTAATTTGCAGTGCAAAGAATACTGATATTTGCTTAGCTAGAGTGAAATGCATCAAACAAAAAAGGGCACTAGAATATCTTGGTAGAAAAAATAGAAGTGGTCCAAGAGTATAAAGAGTAACCAGTTAATATAGAAGAGTTATTATGGATGCCACACACCAGGAGAAATTTTAAGTTTGTAATTTAATATTTGAAGTGTGTATGACAGAGTGGAGTGAGAATGATGCAAACAATGTTTAATGCAATGAATGAGAATAATCATGAGCAAGAGAAATGGATTATCTATGGCCTAGCCCTAGCCATAGCCCTAGACCATAGAGCCTAGAAATGGACTATCTTAAATATATACCACACACAGTTCCTTGGTGGTTAGACCACAAATGCTATTATTGTAGATGTTCTATCACAGACAAGCAGAGGTCCATATACGAAGGAGATTAACATTAATAATAACCTGTCAGCATGCAATGTAAATGGTATAGTAAATATGGTATAGCTACTTTTGTCTGTTACAACTCTTGTGGTCATTTATATAGCTCTGTGTTATGAAATAAGATGTGTTATTGGGTATATTCTCACAGATTATTATCCTTATTTAATAATAGTGAAATGGATCTCTATAAATTTATTGTTTCTCCCAAAGTTAATTTTACACTAGATAGCATCATCTGTATGAACACTAAAAGCTTATAATTCAAGAAGAGTACCAAGAATAGTATGACCTCTGTACTATTGTTTTTTAGACAATTATCGGTGATGGGGATGGACACATTTTCTCCTTAACCACCTAACAGCATTGTTAAATCTATTCTTCCCATAATTGTATTGTGCCATAATTACCGTATTTCCTGAAATTTTCGTTTATTAATAATCACGTTGTTTTAATTTCGGAAGAGCCTAGCAAGCCCAGCATGCTGCTGTGCATCTACAATTATTCAACTTTTTAAATTTCATAATAAAAGTGACATCCGAAATTAAAACAACAACTAAAATTTCAGCAAATACGGTACCTTAAGGTACATATTAGTATGGGAGATGTTTAACACTCTGCGTTTAATGACGTTTAATGATGTCAATTTACGTAGTGGTGTACAAGTTCTACACCATTCTATGGCGGCCACAAAGGAGTTCTCTCCCTATGCCCTGAAGCCAAAAAAGGTACCTGGACAAGTTAAATTAATAGCAGGGCTGGATCCATTACAATTAGCCAGCAATCCTGATTGTGGTGCTGCAACTAGAGATCTTTCCCTAGTGAGAGCCAGTGACATTGTGTTATATTTAGTCCTACAGACAAGTTTTATTATAGAATATCTATAGATACAATTATTATTATTATTATTACTTCAGTAATGTTGATTTGAAACTTCATGAGACACGGAGTTCTAGCCTCACTTCTAGTAGCCCTAACAATAGTGATTCACCAATAATAATTGAGTTTAGTGCTGACAAGAAGTTCACTAAAAAGAAGCCAATCAGGATTAGCATGATCCTCAAATGCTGCTGATATTCCAGAAATAGTGCCTGGAACATATTCTGTCATTTGATAGCACTAGGGCTATCAAATGACAGAATTCACTTGAATACCTCTAATATGTCTTAAATTTAATTTCTCATGTATTTATCTTGTTCCAGATTTTATGTAAGCTAAACTTAAGTTTGTTCCTCCCTACTGTTTTGACACTCCCTGCTTTTTAGTTAGATATCCCTGGTCTTGTGTGTACATCCTATACATTGTGTTATACGTACATTGTGTAGCAGGTATGTAGTAGATCTGTGAAGTTAGACTGGTTTTTATAGCTATATTATATGCTCTGCAGTACATATCAGTGAGTGTCTCTATGTAGGGATAAATGTAGTTGATCTATTTCATTATTATTGTCTGTTACTTGAAGTTGTTGAATTAGTGAGCTGTACCTGGATAGAGTGGGAACCTCTGGCTGACCTCATATTTCATGGCAAAGCACCAGCAAACACAGGAACAAACATTAATTAGAACTTAGAAGAATTTGTTCAAATCAAAATCAGTTTCTCCTTCCCTTTTAACCAGTTGGGACTCCTGCCAGGTCGCACTCAGGGGTTCATTTGTACTTTTTCTCCAAACAAATCAATGTATGTCCCAGTCAGACACAATGCCACGATACATACAGCTAGTGAAAGTTAAAAATGAATTAGAATATCATCAAGTGAAGAATGTACAGTGAGCCCAACCAACAATGTGTCATTGAGTGATACACCAGTTGAAGACTTCGCAGAGGCATCAAATACTGCACTCATTTTGATAGTGCTAGATTCCTTGAGAATAGCATACATGAGAAGGTAGAAAACATCATTAGGAAGTTAATTGTTCATGTCAGCCGGTGGAACTGGTTCAACATAAATATTCTTTGAATTCTTCAAACAGTCCTCTTGCATGTAGTGCTCATTTGAGAGAGTGGAATGATGAACAGCTTGAGAGTGTGTAATTCACCTAGGAAGGTTTCTTGGCCAGTGGTACAATGAATCTTCCAGTATCAGGTAAGATTTGAAGTGAATGTTCTTTAGGAGATAATACAGTCTTTCTTCGAGTTTGCATAGGATGTATCTCTTGAGAGCAAGGATGTATGGTGGGTGACAACATGGTGTGCAGATTGCAAGTCCCTGCTTCCAGCAAGAACTGGTTTCAAAAGCTCTCAGGGAGCCAGCTGCCAGCCATTGAGCATGACAGTTGCAAAATCTTCCACACCAAGGAGTAGATCTACCTTACTCTTATTTCACTCTTACTTTCTTGCCTGATTCAGTTATCTCAGAAGCTTGTGCACATAGATTCAGGAACTCCAACAGCCTTTGGAAATGTGGTACCTCATTGGAGTCATGGCTATGTTTTTGCCATTCAAACATTGTGTTTGTGTCCAGCTTCAGTTCGAGAACAGAAGTGATAAATGGTCCAGAAGGTTCACAATCCATGGTCTTGAGTGTTCTTAAAGTGCTGCAAGACTGTATCATGAAGCCGACGTAGCTCTCTCCCACTACCATCCTTGAGGGATGGTGCATCAATGATCATCTTCACATTGTCTGATGAATCAGACGGGGCGATCATAGCACACCTGTAAACACTCTATAGCCTCAGCATAGACTTATATACAATACATGCTCAGCTTTTACAGTATGTTGCAGGTATACAAATTTCTCAGAGTAACAGAGATTATGCCGATTGTGAACAGAGAGAATTACTCCCAGAATGTCATCCAACCCATCAAGCATTGGTACCTCAATCTTAGGAAGTCTCACTCCCTTACCATCAGCTGCAGACTGAGGACCACCTTGAGATGAAGTGACTTTCAAATAACAATCAAACAGGGCTGGTGCCTGGAGTGTCTAAGTTCATTACAATCACTGTGGGATAGAAGGCTTTTACCAATATCTCCAAGTTATTTCTTGAGTTCTGACAACTGTTCCTGATATTGGTAGAGCAAACAAATTATATGATTGCCACATCTATGGCCTCACTGATCAAGGATATAGATCTTTTCAGTTGTGGGAACCTTTTGGAAGCAATTTGGTGAGGACTAGAACGGCATGACAGAGTACAAACTATTATCAGTTTCTGAATTTTAAGTGACAGGAAAGCAGCATTGTCATAATGTTCATCCAGGATTGCTTGTTCTCAGTCTAGTACTTCATATTAATGTCATCAACTAAGCAGTAATACTGAGTTTTGGATTACTTATCCACAGCTGTTCCAGATATCCTCTTGCCTTCCAGGTCATCAGTGTGACTTATTTTGGTATTGCTCATCATATTATTTGCCAGCCTAGCCTGAATCTCGTGTTTGCAATAAGAATAATCTAAGAAGGGACTCTACATTTTTTGGTCCTTCTGGCCAGATAACAGTTGTTGTGGCACTCTTTTGACTAGTTCTTCGCACGATTAAGTAGTCAAGGCCAGTGACTGCGACAATCCTTGCAGCACAATAACTATAGATTGTTTTCACCCTCATAGATCACCTGATTATCCTCAGTGGTGTACAGTTGCCGTCCATTTTATGATGATAATGTGTTGTTTTTGGTTGTTGAAGAGATCTGGGAGGGACAGGGACATCAGATTCTGCAGAATACCTAAAGTTTCGAACAGTAATCGTTCACACGGTCATGGAACTACTCTTTCTCAGGCTGGATTTTTAAGAGCTATTTGTAGAGGTAGTATGCTGCAGAAAGTGCAGTCAAATGACAGAATATGTTCCAGGCACTATGTTACTGGAAAGGTGGAAGCACTTGAGGATCATGCCAATCCTGATTGGCTTCTTTTTAGTGAACTTCTTGTCAGCACTAAACTCTACTTTAGAAGTGAGGCTAGAACTCCATGTCGCATGAAAAGTTTCAAGTCAACATTTTACTGTAGTTATAATAATAATAATTGTATCTATAGATATTCTATAACAAAACTTGTCTGCAGGACACAATGTCACTGGCCCTCACTGGGGGAAGATCTCTAGTTGCAGTACCACAATCACAATTGCTGGTTAATTGAAATGGATCCAGCCCTGCTATTAATTGGTACCTTTTTTTTGGCTTGGCCACCTAAGCCCAGGGCATAAGGAGAGAACTCCTCCATGGCTGCTATAGAATGGTGTACAGAAAGAATTGCACCACTACATGTGGTGTGGTATCGTCATTAAACGTCATTAAATATCACAGGTGAAAACGCTCTATTGCTGTAGGCCAACCAGGTCAATACAATATCTTATAACACAATAACTGTAGCTGTGGTTTCTGTGGGCCAACCAGGTCATGCTCGACCTATACAATATCTTATAGCACAATAACTGTAGCTGTGGTTCCTGTAGGCCAAACCAGGTCATACTCAACCTATACAATATCTTATGGCACACTAACTGTTGCTGTGGTTCCTGTAGGCCAACCAGGTCATGCTCAACCTATACAATATCTTATGGCACAATAACTGTTGCTGTGGTTCCTGTAGGCCAACCAGGTCATGCTCAACCTATACAATATCTTATAGCACAATAACTGTTGCTGTGGTTCCTGTAGGTCAACCAGGTCATACTCAACCTATACAATATCAAAAGCAGTTTAAGTGAACATTTGTGTGTTTTAGTATAGCCAGTTATGTCCATTTGATTTGTGATCAACATTGTAACTCTTAGCACTCAACTTGAATCTAAATTTTGTTTCTTTCTTGGTGAGCTAATTTGCAGTGCAAAGATATTTGCTTAGCTATGTGATTTCAGAGTGCAATACATCAAACAAAAGGTGCACTAGAACATCTTAATAGAAGAAGTAGAAGTGGTTGAGAGTATAAAGAGTAGCCAGTTAATAGTAAGAGTTGCCTTAAGGTAACGTTTATAAACGGGTACTCATTTTAGCGAATTTTAGCAATTTTCAATTTTTCATTAATATTAAACTCTATCAAATTAAAGGTCTGCAGGGTCAAAGGTCATCAGAAAATTGGCGAGTGGATAAGATTGATGAAACAGCAGTTTAGCTAGCTAGTATGAAATAATTATTATTGTAGCTAGCCAAGTCTTCATATCGAAGATATTGATGTTGATGTCAGATTGACCATTATTAAACCATTATTAAACCATTACATGCACAATGATTGATCAATGTCTGCATTTATTTTTAACTGAAAAAGGCCATTAAAGAGATGGAGAATTCTTGGTCTGTTTGATGGCAGTTACTCTCCCATGTAATTTTTTGAAGACATCTATAATAATATAAAAATATTTGACTGATGATGTATAATAATAATTAATATTTGTACCAGTTAAATGCCTCAAAGCACAAAACCGCTAAATTTTATACCTGTTAATGTTACCTTAAGGTACTGCATGAGGCCACACATCCAAAAAAAATTTTTGGTTGGTTATTTTTGTTTTAATTAGTTTGAAGTCACTATGAGAGTGTTAAATGAGAACAGTGTAAACATTGTGGATGTACTTAATGAAGATGATGATCTGATTGAGAATAATCCTGAGCAAGAGGACTGTAATAATGACCTCAGCCAAAGCATGAATCCATTTGATCATAGTTCACAAGAATGCTTGAAGGAGTTAATCATTTTATTCCAGTCATTTATTGAAAATGTTTATGAGCTGAAGTGTATTCCTCAAGTTATGAATGTCAAGGTAAATTTGAAAATTCAGTACCTTAAGGTGGATCATCCAAGGGTATATTAAATACTACACACAGTTCCTTGACCACAAAATTAATACTGTAGCTAGATGTTCTATCACAGGCAAGCAGAGGTCCATACTAAGGGGATTAGCACTATAATTACTTATCAGCAAGTAAATATGTGTGATGGTCATTTATATAGCCCTGTGTGTGTTATGATATAAGATGTGTTATTGGGTATATTCTAGATTATTATCCTTACCTAATAATAGTGAAATGGGTCCCATAAAGTTATTGTTTTTTCTCAAAGTTAATTTTACACTAGATAACTAAATTAATATACTCAAGAAAAATCTCACCTACTAGGAAATAGTTCCATTCTCACCCGAGAGTGAGCCCACTGATGAGGAACTAGCTCTATTCTCACCTGAGAGAGACCCCGCTAGCCAGGAAATAATTCCATACTTACCCGAGAGTGATCAGGAAACACTTTCATCCTCACCCAAGAAAGATCCTACTAATGAGGAATTACTTCCATTCTCACCAGAGAGAAGCCTCACTAGTCAGGAAATAGTTCCATTCTCACCCGAGAGTGAGCCCACTGATGAGGAACTAGCTCTATTCTCACCTGAGAGAGACCCCGCTAGCCAGGAAATAGTTCCATTCTCACCCGAGAGTGAGCCCACTGATGAGGAACTAGCTCTATTCTCACCTGAGAGAGACCCCGCTAGCCAGGAAATAATTCCATACTTACCCGAGAGTGATCAGGAAACACTTTCATCCTCACCCAAGAAAGATCCTACTAATGAGGAATTACTTCCATTCTCACCAGAGAGAAGCCTCACTAGTCAGGAAATAGTTCTATTCTCACCCGAGAGTGAGTCTACTGATGAGGAACTAGTTTTATTCTCACCTGAGAGAGACCCCACTAGCCAGGAAATAGTCCCATTCTCACCCGAGAGTGATCTGGAAACACCTTCATCCTCACCTAAGAAAGATCCCACTGATGAGGAAATAATTCCACTCTTACTCAAGAGAGAGCTCACTAGCCTGGAAATAATTCCATACGTACCCGAGAGTGATCAGGAAACATTTTTATCCTCACCCAAGGAAGCTAACATTGATGAGGAAATAGTTCTATTCTCACCCAAGAGTGAGCTCACTGACAAGAAAATAGGTCCATCGTCACCCAAGAAAATAGGTCCATCGTCACCCAAGAAAAAACCCACTCATGAGGAAATAGGTCCATTCTCACTCAAGAAAGAGCCCACTGACGAGGAAATAGGTCCATCCTCACACGATAAAGAGCCCACTGATAAGGAAATAGGTCCATCCTCACCTGAGAAAGAGCCCACTGACGAAGAAATAGGTCCATCCTCACTCGAGCAAGAGTCCACTGACGAGGAAATAGGTCCATCCTCACCCGAGAAAGAGTCCACTGACGAGGAAATAGGTCCATCCTCACATGAGAAAGAGCCCACTGACGAGGAAATAGGTCCATCCTCACCCGAGAAAGAGACCACTAACAAGGATACAGTTTCATTGTCACAAAAGAGAGAGTCTACTGACATAGAAACAATTCTAAAACTTATTTTCCCTGAGAGAGAGCCCATTGATCAGGATATTTCATCATCCTCACCAAAGAAGGCCACTGATGTTTCATCTTTATCTGAGAGGAAGACCCCTGACAGGAATAGAGCTCCATCCTGGTACAATAATGGATTGACTGACAGGAAACATGCACCATTTTTATGGTACTAATATAAAGGGTTCAAGGTTTAGTTGAGTTGGTCCTGTCTTCAACACACTATAAGTTTGTTATTGTCCTCAATTTGTATGGCACTGAGATGTGTACTTATTATAGTAATACTGCAGATACAGTTAGTCTTTTCTGAAGTTGATTTAAATCTACTCTGTACTGTATCAGTTGTGCTCCATACTGATTCAACCAGAGTCATAGGTGCTAGCTACATTGGCTATTTAGAGTGTGGGTGGTACATGTTAGTGAAACTGTAAACTTCATGTGGTTATACCTTTACATACAGAATACACTTGATTCCTTTATTTGGATCTCACTGGTGTTGGTGATGTTCTCTCCTGTCTCTATGGCTACCAATGGTAATGATTAAGAATACACTAGAACCTCCTTTATCCTCAGCATACATAGTTACCATAACTTGAAAAATAAGTTTTATAGAGCACTTTTACTATCTGCTGTTATAATTGTGTTTATTTATCTGTATCTGTACAAAAAGCATAAACTGAGCCTATAATCAACCACCTTGTCTACTGTGAAGTTCCCAATGTAAGGTTAAGAGTTCAAGTGAATGCCCAGTTAAGGTGTACATGATGTATAAAGTTAGTTGTATGTACTATAATAAGTATGTGTGCATGAAAGAATAGCATTCACAGAACACTATAATATAATGTAGAAATTATTAGCTAATAGTTGGGGTTGTGTGGAGAGTAATAATCCTTTGTTAAATTAATTTTACCATAAATATTATTTGGAATATTAATTCCGTGTGAATGTAGGTGCAGACATTTTCCCTCTTGAGACTATTGTTGGCATCCCTAATGACAGTTTTTATTTTTTCTGTACTGATCCATCTCATACTGCATTGAGTGTCCAGTGGTTGGTGAATGGAACATTACTGGAGAACAGTACACTTGTAAATTTTTTTCAAGATTTTAATAGCAGATCAAAATCAGCTGAATTATACTTTGACCTCCCCTTGGAGCACAATGTCACCACCATCCAGTGCATTTACAGCTTTGTTTCTGAAATTGTGTCATCTGAAACTATTACAGTACTATTACAAGGTCAGTTGTAAACTATAGATTCACCTGAATTTAGTCATCATGATGGTATAAACTTTAAACTCTGCCACTTGCTGTTTTGTGGTATTTTTTGAATGTTGTCTGGCATTGTCACAGACTGTTTTAGTATGTTTGTTAAGCCTGTTAGGTAAGATAGAGAAGGAAAGGGTGAGATGAAATACCTTTACTTGCTGTGTAAGGAAAAGTCTCAGGATTACCCCCCAACAATAATGTTATGTTCATGTGTTCAGGACTGAGGGAGTCACAGGACACTACTGGGTGATCCTCTTATAATGATGTCTAAGTGTCCAGTATTTCCACCCAGCCATTTCCACTAAACTAATATTCCAGATATAGTTAAATTCACTGCACAATAACCAGCTAGCTATTGATTGCAAGTGTAACATACAGGAATCCAGCTCTCTTGAGTTTCAATTCCTCTCATTTTGATTGTGTAACTCACATAGATATATAGAATTAGCCCTATAGCCCTAGCCCTAGCTGTCCATACCTTGTCATTCTTGCATATCGAGAAAGCCATGAAGTGTTCACAAATTTCTGTGTCCACCTGAATAATGTGTATCTTCATATTGTCCTAGTACATTAACTAGTTCCTTGAAATATCTTAGTTACAGTGCTCATGACACCACTTATCTATGTACCCAGACACATTATGCATCTTGGCAACTACCATCTTTAAGCTTGATAAGAACCTAGTACATTCCATAAGATTCATTTTTGGATTGAGAGCTGAGGAAGATGACAGGTGGCATGAAACATCATTGACATGCCGTCTAATGCAGAGGTGTGTGTGACTTTCCTAAGCCAGTGTAGAAAAGTTTGACTCCTTGAAAAAAAAATAATAATAATCACATGATCACAAAGATTGTGCTGAGTAAACCTTTAATCTGAAGAGACCAATAATCAATTTTCTTAGACATAATTTTGATAATTTTGATGTATTCTGGAAGACAGAGAAGAAAGGGTATGATAAACTATGATGTAAGGATTTAAAAGGTGCATGTTAGCAATATTTTTAATGTTCAAATACCTCATTTTGATACATGAGTTAAAGGAGTCACTTCCATGGATTGAAAATGGACAAGCAAGAAAATCACCATCTACCCCTACTAAATAAGAAACATGAGATGTCCCCCCATTTACAATGCATAGCCATCCATAGTATTCTGATTTCCTCATTTATTGTTATGGTGGTTACATTTTGAATGTCCTGGACACCTGAACTAGCTATAGGTGTACTGTGAATGATTGTGGGTTCACACAGTTATGTGGACACCTGAGTGGTTGCTACTATTAACATGTGAATAGTTATGATCAGGATTGTACTGGGACATAACTGTCCTAGGACACATGAACTTAAAACTACATAGCCAATATCTTTGTTAACTAGCATGGACATCTCTGGGACACTGGGATTCACTCCTGATGATGATTCAGTCCTGGGACATGTAGTGTGGACTTATTATTAGTGTTGATGAATTGAATTGCACTGGGTATATTTTGTCTAGCTAGTGGTACATCTGAGTATTGTCCTGGGAGGTCACATTAGGATATTCCTAGGATGTGATGCTACTAGGGTATACTTAACTTGTGGGATGTCTCAAGATTGTCCTAAAAATTAATGTCTGGGACCAGCTAAAGTAAAGATTCGACATTGATTAATTATATACTTCTATAAATAGTAGCTAGTACATAAGTAGAATCTTAAGAAAACTGCTGACATGACAGAATGTTTACTGTAATGATTAATTTTTTTAATGGTTGACAGTCTAATATCTATCATCCATTATTAATACACTTGCAGGGCTACTTGCTGCTGTTGGATCTCCATCTGTTGATCTAGTATACACTGACATCACCCTCACTTGGACAGCTCCCTTCACTCTGGATATATCTAATGTTGACCCTGATATCACATACTGTGTAGATGTAGTAAACTTCACCTCCTCATCCACAGTACTCTCAGAATGTGGGATCACTGTGACTGGATTCAATTTCTCCATTCCTAATGGCAGAGTGTGTGATAATTACACCTTCACTGTAACTCCTGTGAACAGGGCTGGCAATGGAACAGCAGTCACACTAGAATACTCTCAGGATTTTTCTCGTATGTCAAATGGTTTAGTTATTTGGTCATGTTACTGCATTATAATAGCTAAGAAAGGTGGTTTCATAATTATAAAAGAGCAATAGCTCTATGGCTGTAGGCTAGCTCTATATATGTACAAGTAGAGTCATTTGTTGTCATGGTTGTAAACTAGTTCTTTGTACAAGTAGAGTCCAGTCATTTGTTTGTTGTTGAGTTGTCATGACTCACCTGTAACTAACTAACTTTAGTGCATTATTCTCTACATGTAAAAAGTTAGTCTTTGGATAAGTGAGTATCAGTTCATATTCAACTTCCATCAAATACAATTTTTTCCTCATTGATTAGCTCCAAGAGCAAGTGAAGAATTACTACTCCCAATATCAGAATCTACCTATCAAATAACAATGGTATGTATTAGATCTACAAATACAGTATACTTAGAAGGTAGAGAAAATACTGTCCAAGGACGAATACTAGAAGGACTCTGACCCTTATTAACATCAGAATTCATGTTTGTAACAGCAAATATGTATGCTGTGAACTATTGCATGTTGTATTATTACAATAGTCTGCTCCAGTATGTTATGGTGAACTGATAGTTATCAATGATAACACTGGAGATGTGACTCACATACAAGTGAATATCACAATGAACATTGTCATATTTACAAGTGAAAAGCTGAAGAAGAATCAGCTCTATACTGTCTCTGTTAATGCCAGCAACATCAATGGATCAGTTGTGTCGTATGTTAGTCTAAGTGAGTCTTCACTCTATAGGATATGTACAATAGACCATGGATAATACACTTCTATAATTATTGTGACAGGTACACATGATGTGATGAATGTCACTTTTGATGTCACATTTCATACTATTACAACTGAGTACTTTGAGTATTCCACAGCAATGGGGGCTCTCTATATTTTTATATTCATTAATGAAGACAGATCCCTTGAGTTCAACAAGTCAATTTATTTTCCACTGAATAGAAGTTCTTCCCATAACTTCACCTTATTGGATTTATCTCCTGGACAATATCAAATGTTTGTGTATGATATTGATGGAGATGTAACACTCCATGACAGTGTGAACTACCCAGCAAATACTAACATGTTTTCTATTATAAGTGATGGTCCACAAGGTAAAGACAATTTTCTTTTCAACAAATTGTAAAGTAACTCCTGTGTTTTTATAGTTTCTTACAGTCCAAATACATCTTCAGAACTTCAAGACTGCAGTGTAACCTATGTGGATGATGTTATCTCAGCAATGTGTTCTTATTCTGGTGATTCTTCGGTAACTGGATTCCAAATAATTGTACAATTGAATAATGTTGATGAAGTTCATAAGCTCCATATAAATAGCACCACTGAGCACCTGTCTCCTGGACCAGTCAAAGTACAAGTGGAAGAGAGTGGAAGTTACCATGTTGCTATTTTCCCTATTATGGGAGAGATGGGAATAGTGGATACTACCATAGCATATTCACAGGTGTTGTCACCAAATATTCAAGGTATGATAATTAGCTATTCTGTATGACTACAGATTTGCTGTGTAGTTGTTAAAATGACAGTCCTTTAATGAAGCTTTGCACATTGTGTAGTTCGAATTTCAGATGTTACTACTGTTTCCACAACAAATGAAAATACAACCTTCTCATCACTGATCATAATAGTAGGTAAGATGTAATAATAACAGAGTGTTCATGATAATGTGACCTTTCATTTGTTGTGTTTAGGTGTGGGAGTTGTAATAGTGATGTTTATTATGGTCCTGAGCATTACAGTGGGACTATGTCTCAAAGTAACTTCCAACTGTACTTATAGGTGAGTATAATAGTCAAGACTCACACTGTGTGCATCATGTGGCTATAGAGCTGGGTTGTAAGGGAGGTATAGCGTACTGGAAAGGTCAGAAGAAAGCATGCAGTTTTATAACCCTGCACTGCTCTCAATCTCTCAGTTTTTCATAAACTTCTTGCACATAAGTACCTTCATTACACTTCAAATTTCATCCTGACAACCTTGTAACACCTATAAATGACTTAGAGTGCAGTGGTACTATATATATATAGCTAGTAGCTATATTATGGCATTGCTTATAGTAGACATAATTATAATATTATGATTTGTTCTTTAATCTTTGGTCTCACCGAAATGTAATTGTTTTCATTAGTCTAAAGGAGAGAAATGAGTCAGCAAGAATTGATGGTTTGGAGAATTCATCACCTGATGTTGGATCACAAGCACCACCAGTGTATGAGGAAATTACTGACTTACCTAGTGTATTCAAATACACACAGTGCCCAGTTTATGGCATGTCTACAACATCAAGTACAACAGTACAAGTGGAAAGTCATCATGAATATGAAGATGTGAAACTTAACAATAGTGATGAACAGATTCAGATGACAGAGTGTCCTGCATACTCTTAACTACACACCTAGCTATTGTGTTCATCATTATTTACCATTACTTTAACCTGCACAATACACAGCAAGAATACACACTACATTAGCAGGTACAGGGTCACCACTAATGATAATTTTGATAGCTATTCAACTATCAACTGTCTATGTATTTTGGTGATACAGGTAGCACTTACATACCAGTTTTATGCTGTTCAATTATACAAGGATATCATTGCCAGGCCAGGTTGTGGGTGTGTCTGACTAAAGGGGGTGTCAATTTTTATGAATTTTTCCTTAGATATTAGCTACTTCGTTCCCTATTAGATACACCTAATATATGAAGGAAAGCCACACCTACTGTGATTGTGGCATGGTGGCTGCCAATCTTTGCATGGTACCTTAGATACTAAGGATGATCAGTCTCTATATTATTCTCTAAAAAAAGTATTTTTGGAATTCTCTCAATGAGCTCTAGCTATTCAGCTCAGCTACATTGAGATCTTTATCAATCCCACCTATGTCCCACCCCATTCTCAAGAAAGAGACTTGCCTGTACTACCATTACTATAATGAGTGATTGGAAGATTATGCTTGGGAAGACTTTACTAGTCTAACAGTACAGGGTCAGTGGCTATAATATAACCACAGCTATTGTAAGATCTACCACATAGCTTATTTGAATTAATATTGTGGGATGAGTAATTCTCCCAAAATTTATACTTCCAGTGATGCCAAATATTCAGCTAATAGCTAATTATTATGTTATTGTAGTGTAGCTAAACAATGACTAAGTGAATAGAATATAGCTACTACTCTCCTTCAACTTTCATTCCTCAGATTCAAATGAAATAGTGTTCTGCATACTCTTAGCTACATACCTATAATAGCACTGTGTGTTCATACATGTATCACCAATAAGTATTGTTAAAGGTGAAATACGTACTTCAATACATAACAAGAATACACACTACATTAATAGATAACACATGAAATTAATAGTGGATAGGTGGATAGCTATTCAACTGTTATTTTGGGGGCTGGTCACTCTGACTAACCAATTTCTGACTCCTTCTCCATGTAACAGATTATTCAGATTACAATGGTACTATTGCTATGGGTAGGGCTAGGGTTAGATACAGTACAATAACTATAGTACACAGTTGACACATAATCTTGAATGATGTAATCTCTACTGTTAGACTAGAGTCCAATTTCTTGACCAAAATTAATTTTATGACATCAGAAAATTGAACGAATTTAGTTGAAAATTTTGAGGCTGCAGAGTGACATTGAAGTCAGTGTGTGGTGGAAAGGTGAGAGTCTCAATGCTGGGAGCATTTGAGTTACTATGTCCAATTTCAAGTTCTCTGTCTATTGATTTTGTCAGCTACAAGATGTTATATTAGGATACCTCAGATTACTGCTGTAGCTACTGGAATAGTTAGGAATCTAAACTTTCTCACAATAAAAGAATTAATATTTCAGTTTATCTCTACCACCCTGAGGTAAGGTGGTTTCCATATGACATTGAGGACCAGAGAATGGCCTATTGTGACCTGTCCTCAAAGCCAACCTGTAGATACATAAATAGTGTAATGATTATGTGTCTGATGTGTTGACATGACTCAACTCCCAGATTTGTCAGTTTTGTAAGCTTGTTATGGAGTTTATAGATATCTCTATCTGTTGATATAGTGCTATGAATGTTGGTTGTTTTTTAAATGGTGTGTTGTTGTCTACTCTGAGGAATTGGGAAAGTTGTGAATTAGTTCTATCAGGATAACTAGACTACTGGCTGTATATAGCTAGGTAAAGACCTGGTGGGTATGTATAGAGGTGCAATATATATACGTAGGGATATATATGGAATGTGTATAAAGTTGTATTGGGGTGTATAGAGTGTACATAGAGGGTTATAGAGATGTTTTTAGGTGTATAGGGTGTGTAGGGGGAGTAATGATAGCTGTATGATGGCTGCTATTTAATTTTGTGTGTTTATTACCTTGAGGAGCCGGTATGTTTAGTATATCTGATGTGAGGGAGTTGGTTTGGCAGATTGTTTAGTAAGGTGATAGGTTAATTGGTTGTGTTATAGCTAATTGCTTAATGTGTGTAATATTGTAATAGTGCATCTTCTTACTCTATATATTCCTGTTGTATGTAGTGTGAGGTGAAATACATAAGGTCTGTTATTACAGTAAAGAACATAACTCTTTGTGCCAGCCAACTATGCTTCTAGTGGGGAACCTTTTTCTCTACTATTTGAGAGCACTACTATTATCTACCTGGTACAAGGACAATATTTATAACTGCCCCACAAGTTCTCCACCTGTTCAGATTATTTTGGAACTATAACCTGTAGCTATTTATTCTATGTTTATTTTTTATTGATACGTTCAGCTGTATTAATAATAATGAAGTACTGTACCTTAAAGGTCTAAATTATGTGGGGGAGTGTATTTTCTGGCTTACTGACTGAGGTTTCATCTGGTTTAAGGTAAGCTATTACCAAGCTAGATATAGTAAAGACTCATGAATCTGTTACTACTGAAGTAGCTAGATAGCTCTTAGTCATGTGATCCTAGCTATTGAATAAGGTAAACTGCATGTCTAGTAACAGTTGATATCTATTTCTCTTGTGTGTTATGTGTTAATATGACATGACCTCACATTAATATGAATATTAAACTTGCATGAGCTTTTTACCAACTTCTTAAGGTAGTCATAAGGCATAGGTAATGTATTTTTTCCTGTTTTTTATAATTCTCTTATACTTTATCCAAGAAAGTTGATCTATGTCTTAAAATTTCCTCAGAAATTGGCTGCCTTCATTTACTACTTTGTCAATGCCTCCAATGTTTTGTATGAAAATTCAAATATTGTCTATTCAAATGAAAGAGCAGGAAAAGAGCTTTTTTTTCCATCTAGGACAATGTGATGAGTAATAGTTGAAAGTAATACATGAAGGTGTGTGGGCTAACTTTGGCTAGGTTGTTGGGAAGTAAGAACTTAATATACCATCAGAAAGCTCTTTAAATGAGCAACATTTTGAGAAAAAGATCAACTTTCTAGGACAAAGTATAAGAGAATTATGAGCAGATAATAATATATTAAAAGAAGAATAAGTCTCTTGTCACCCCCTGGGTGTGGCCAGACTCTAGCAATAGAGAGTGTACAGACTATCTTTTATATTATGAGACTAGTCATGTTCAGATTATCACTTAGTTTTGAGGGTTAGGGAAATTGTAAGGATCTTGTGTAACCATATACTAATGCCATTCCTCTGAAATTTGGGTCAAAAGTACCAGCCAAGAGAAAAATATTTGGGGTTGAGTGAAACAAACCCCACACTAGGGAGTCAAAGGAGAAGGTACTATATTTTTATTGTGTATACCTTTCTAATGGCTTTTGTCCTTAATGATCAATGATCCTTGCCAAACTGCTCTCCCATGATACTTTGTATCTATATAATATACAATACGATTACGTTTGTCTATCTGTATGTCTGTCCGTATGTCTGTCCATAGGTATTCATGAATAATTCATAAGCTAATGGTATTCATGGATAATACATGAGCTAATACCTTCTTTTTAACACCTAACTGTATGTTGTGTTTCCAGCACACACCTAACTCTTAGGGCCTGCTAGAGCCTGGGGTCAGAGGGCACTCTGATGCTAACTGGGAATGCAAACTTCGAACTTAAAGTATGATATGTGGTGAAAAAAAGCCATATTATTATTAATTTGCACAAACTCCCCACAAGCACCACTGTGTGGTGGGTACTTGCTAGTTATTATAATTATCAGAAGGTGCCGATCCATCTGTAAAGATCTCAAATGGAAAGATAGCTGACCACATAGCTATATGTTAAACTGAGAAGATCATGTGAATACTCTTTGAGTAATAAATAGGCTATTTTGAATGGAGTTGAATTGTTAGTATACCTAGACATTATAGCTTATGTGTGAATTACTCTTTAACATTAATACACATGGACTTTATGAAGTGTTTCTAGTTCCAGAGTTCTCCCACTCTACTTGATGCATGTATGTATTATAAATAGAACGTTATGGGATGATATTAGTATAGGAATATTTATTTATGATGAGCTGTTCATGGTCTTAAGTAAACTAGCAACTTCCATTATACCATTTTAATGATAATGATAACATGTCACTAAAGGATGAAAGCCCTGGGAAAAACAACATCATCAATCTTATGTTAGTTGTAGCTATTGTTACTATGAGAAACACAGCGAACATATTTATAATAATCACTATTTTGGGGCTTAACTAGCTGACTACCTACAGCAGAACATGGGAATCACTGGCTGTGTGCTGAAACAGCAATATTATTATAGTATCAAGATATCTGATGATGAGGGAGAGAGTTCTGTACAAAATAAAGAGAGTAGCTATAAAGAGCAGTTAGGATACCACACACCAAGAGAAATTTCAAATTTTAGTAGTTTGGTAATTTTGTTTTAATCAGTTGAAGTCACCATGTCAGAGCTGAGTGATGATGCAAACAATGCATGGATGTGTTTAAATTCACTATCTGGCTGCAATGAATGGAAATAATCATGAGCAAGAAGACTGTGATAATGACCTCAGCCATCTATCTGATCATTTCATATTAATACCCCCCAAAATGCTAAGAAAAGGGGGAAATTTGAACAGTCTTTTCTTATTACAGACATTGACAAGCAGAAGTGTATTTCTCTTATCAATTTCAAGTTAAATTTGAAGATTCAGTACCTTCAAGTGGATCATTCAAGGGTTCGTTAAAACTACACATAGTTCCTTGGTGGTTAGACAACAAATATAGATATGCTATATATCACTGAGGTACATACTAATGAGATTAGCAATATAATAATCTGTTGACAATTATGCATAATTATAGCTGACAAGAAAGTAGGTCCATCTTCATCCCAAAAAAGAGCCCACTGACAAGGAAATCTTAGTGCCCACTTACAAGGATATGATTCCATTTTTATCCAAGAGGAAGTACACTGACAAAAAAATTAACCAGGAAGGAACTCCATCCTTACACAAGAGAGAACCTATTGACCATGATGTATCCTCATCCTCACCCAAGAAAGCCACTGATTCTCTGTGTCTGCCTGAGCCAAATACCCCTAACAAGAAAAGAGCTTCATCTTCACCCGAGCAAAAACTCCCTGACATGAAAAAAGTTTCATTTTCATCTAAGCAAATGCCCCCTGGCAAGAAGAATGGTCAATTTTCATCTGAGCAAAATACCCCTGATGGATCTTCACCCTTGCAAAACAATGAATTGACTGGCAGGAGAGCTATCCCATTTTTAATGGTACTAATATAAAGGGCATTGGTCCAAGGTTTAGTTGAGTGGGTCCTGTCTTGAACACAATAATATGATATTTAATTCATGCCCTCAATTCGCTACTTGTTATAGCAGATACAGTTAGTCTTTACTGTTCTGTATTGTGTCAGTTGTGCTCCATACTGATTCAGCAAAGATTATCAGAATCGTAGGTGCTATATAGATATATTGGCTATTTAGGGTGTGGGTAGTAGATGTTGGTGAAAATGTAAACTTCACATGATTATGCCTTTATAATTATACAGAACACACTTAATTCCTTTATTTGGATCCCACTGATGTTTTCTCCTGTTTCTATGGCTACCAATGGTGATTAAGAATGCACTAGAACCTCAACATGCATAACTGAGAAATTTAATAGAGCACTTTTACTGTGTGCTGTTATAATTGTGTACATTTGTCTGTATATGTACTGATAAGAAAGGTCCAAGAGTTCAAGTGAATGTCCAGTTTAAAGTTTTGTACATAAAGTTAATTTTATGTACTGTAATAAGTATGTGTGCATGAAAGAATAACATCCACAGAACAATCTATAATATAATGTAGTCTGTGAATAGTTGGGATTGTGTAAGAGTATTATATAAAATCAATTATCGTAATATAAAATGTCACTATAAATATTATTTGGAATAGGAAAACTTACTGATTCTATAATAACCTTGTGAATGTACATAGGTGTAAACATTTTCCCTTCTAAGACAGTTGGTGTTCCTGGTGATAATATTGCTTTCCTCTGTTCTGATCCATCTCGTACTGCATTGAGTGTCCAGTGGTTGGTGAATGGAACACTACTGGAGAACAGTAGACTTGTGAATGTGTATCATGAATTTAATACCAGATCAAAATCAGCTGAATTATACTTTGACCTCTCCTTGGAGCATAATGTCACCACCATCCAGTGCATTTACAACTTTGCTTCTGAAAATGTGTCATCTGAAACTATTACACTACTATTACAAGGTCAGTTGTAAACTATAGATTCACCTGAATTTAGTATCATGATGGTGTAAACTTTAAACTCTGTCACTTGCTGTTTTGTGGTATTTTTTGAGTGTTATCTGGTATTGTCACAGACTCTCCTAGTACGTATGTTTGTTAAGCCTGTTAGGTAAGATAGAGAAAGAAAGTGTCAGATGGAGATAGTCCCAGGACACCTTTACTTGTTGTGCAGAGGAAGTCCCAGGACACTACTGGGTAACTCTCTTATACGTAGTGATATCTAAGTTTCCTGTATTTTCACTCAGCCATTTCTACTAATATTCCAGATGGAGATAAACTCACTGCACAATAATCATAACTGTTGATTGCAAGATGTAATGTATTCTACAGGAATCCAGCTCTCTTGAGCTTCACTTCCTCTCATTCTGATTGTACAGATAGAGAAGAATTCTGTATGTACATGCCTTGTCATTCTTGCATAGTTAGAAAACCATGAAGTGTTGACAAATTTCTGTGTCCATCTGCATAATACAATTGTAGCTTCATATTATCCTAGTAAATTCATAGTACAGTTACTAGTTCCTTGGTTACAGTGCTCTTGACTCAACTCTATGTGCCCAAATGTGTTCATCTTGTCTAATACCATTTCTAAGCTTGATAAAAACCTAGTGCATTCCATAAGATTTCTTTTTAGATTGTGATAGGTGGCATGAAACATCATTGACGTGTTGTCTAGTGCAGAGAAAAGCCTTTCACAAGGTCTGTGTGACTTCCTAAGCCAGTGTTTCCTTAGAAGATGTTGAAAAAGTGTAACACTAGATAGCACTAGATAGCTATATCTCAGCTAGTGGGGACATCTGAGGATTGTCCTGGAAGGTCATACTGAATTGAATAGCACTAGATATACCTCAGCTAGTGGAACATTGTCCTGGAAGGTCATACGAAAGTGCCTCAGGATATTCTGGGATATGGTATCATTTGGATATGGCTACCTAAGTTGTGGGATGTCTCATGATTGTCCTAGGATGTCTGACCAGTTAAAGCTAGGATTTGACATGATTAATTCTATGCTAGGACACAGTATGGGAATTCTATAGATAGTAGTGCAATTAGCTAGTAAGAAGCTACAGCTGCAGAATCATACGTGAGAACATGACAGAATGTTTACAGTAATGATTTTTTAATGGTTGACAGTCAAATATCTATATATCATCAGTAAAAGATTAGACTTTTATTTCCCTTTATAATTATTTTATCTTGTATCATGCCTCCAGCTAGTTAGATTCAGATCCCTTATTTTATTGGTCCTTGCTATTAGCCCAACTTGTTTATTATTTTTTTTTAATCATTCATTTTATTGGACATGCAGATTAACCAATCATTTTAATCATCTATGTATCAACTATAAAAGGAGCTGTTTTGTTTATTTTAGTCAGTTTTTTGAATTATCCTTTGTTCATCAGCTACCTCCTCTGTACTTCTGTAAAGAAAAGTATTTAACATAATAACACTTTACTGTTTAACTAACCTGACTCGTGGTCCCTCACATCATCCATTATTAATACACTTGCAGGCCTACTTGCTGCTGTTGGATCTCCATCTGTTGATCTAGTAGGTACTGACATCTCCTTCACTTGGACAGCTCCCTTCACTCTAGATATATCTAATGTTGACCCTGATATCACATACTGTGTGGATGTAGTAAACTCCACCTCCTCATCAATAGTACTCTCTGAGTGTGGGATCACTGTAACTGGATTCAATTTCTCCGTTCCCATTGGCAAAGTGTGTGATAATTACACCTTCACTGTAACTCCTGTGAATGGGGCTGGCAATGGAACAGCAGTCACACCAGGATACTCTCAGGATTTTACAAGTATGTGTAAATGGTTTAGCTACGTACTTAGTAATGTTACTGATATCCAGGTAGGTCAAAGTCTGTTGTTTCATGATCAGTAGTACAGTGTAGTTATATAACTCTATGGCTGTAAGCTAGCTCTATGTACAAGTAGAGTCAGGTTAAATTTTATCATATATTTGCTGAGTTGTCACGATTCACCTGTAACTAACTATATTCAAATTTTGAATGAACTTTGATTTTTTCCTCATTGATTAGCTCCAAGAGCAAGTGAAGATTTACTACTCCCAATATCAGAATCTACCTATCAAATAATGATGGTATGTGTAAAGACAGTGCACTTAGAAGATAGAGAGAATACTATCCCAGTATAATATGAGTATTTACAAGACTAGAATTACACTGACCCTTATTAACATCACAATTCAATTTACCATTGATGTAGTTGTTTGTAACAGCAAATATGTATACTGTGAACTATCGAATGTTATAGTCTGCTCCAGTATGTTATGGTGAACTGACAGTTATCAATGATAACACTGGGAATGAGATATATATAAAAGGAAGTGAATTGAATATCACAACTAACAACATCACATTTACAATTGAAAACATGCCAAAGAATCAGCTCTATACTGTCTCTGTTAATGCTAGTAACATGAATGGATCAGCTGTGTCCTACGTTAGTCTAAGTGAGTCTTCCCTCTATAAAACATGTACAGTAGACCATGGATAATAGACTTTTATAATTATTGTGACAGGTACACATGATGTGATGAATGCCACTTTTGATGTCACATCTCATACTATTACAACTGAGTACTTTGAGTATTCCACAGCAATGGGGGCTCTCTATATTTTTATATTCATTAATGAAGACAGATCCATCGATTTCAACAAATCAATTTATCTTCCATTGGATAGGAGTTCTTCCCATAACTACACATTACCAGATATATCTCCTGGACAATATCAGATGTCTGTGTATGATATTGACAGAGATGTAACTCTCCATGACAGTGTGAACTACCCAGCAAATACTAACATGTTTTCTATTATAAGTGATGATCCACAAGGTAAAGACAATTTTCTTCTCAATATCTTGTAAATTAAATCATGCATTTTCATAGCTTCTTACAGTCAAAGTAGTCCATCTTCAGAATTTCAAGACTGCAGTGTAACCTATGTGGATGATGTTATCTCAACAATGTGTTCTTATTCTGGTGATTCCTCAGTAACTGGATTCCAAATAATTGTACAATTGAATAATGTCACTGAAGTCCACAAACTCCATATAAATTGTACCACTGAGCACTTGTCTCCTGGACCAGTCACAGTACAAGTAGAAGAGAGTGGAAGTTACCATGTTGCTTTTTTCCCTATTATGGGAGAGAGGGGAATAGTGGATACTACCATAGCATATTCAGAGGTGTTGTCAATAACTACTCAAGGTATTAATGATAGTTAGCCATTCTGCATGACTGCAGTGTAGTTGATTTTATGACATAGAGCTTTGCACTATTTATTAATATTGTAGTTCATATTTCAGATGTTACTACTATTTCCACAACAAAGGAAAAATTAACCTTTTCATCACTGATCCTAATAATAGGTAAGTTGTCAGAATAACAACAAAGTCTCCATGATATTGTGACCTTTTATTTGTTGTGTTTAGGTGTGGGAGTTGTAATAGTGATGTTTATTATGGTCCTGAGCATTACAGTAGGACTATGTCTCAAAGTAACTTCCAACAGGACTTATAGGTGAGTGTAATAGTCAAGACTCACACTGTGTGCATCGAATAGCTATAGAGCTGGGTTGTAAGAGAGTGTGTACTGGAAAAGTCAGAAGAAAGCATGTAGATTCATAGCCCTTCACTGCTCTCAGTCTCTTAGTTTTTCATAAACTTCTTGTACATTAAGTACCTTCAATACACTTCAAATTTCATCCTGACAACCTTGTAACATTTGAAGAGTGCAGTGGTGCTATATATAGTTATAACTAGTTCATATAAGTTCTTTAATCTTTGGTCACACCACTCCAATGAAAATGTTATTAGTCTAAAGGAGAGAAATGAGTCAGCAAGAATTGATGGTTTGGAGAATTCATCACCTGATGTTGGATCACAAGCACCACCAGTGTATGAGGAAATTACTGACTTACCTAGTGTATTCAAATACACACAGTGCCCAGTTTATGGCATGTCTACAACATCAAGTACAACAGTACAAGTGGAAAGTCATCATGAATATGAAGATGTGAAACTTAACAATAGTGATGAACAGATTCAGATGAGAGAGTGTCCTGCATACTCTTAACTACCAACATGCAAGAATTCCAATAATACAGAAACCAATTAGCTATAATATATTAGTGTGCATGTAGAGTCTGTTTCAGTCCATCACAAGGTACAGGGTCACTACTCAAGTTAATAGTGAAGAGAGTAGATAGCTATTCAACTATCAACTGTAGTCTCTGGGCACTCACCAATTTAATTATGTAGGACACCTTTGCCAGGCCAGGATACTAAAGGGGTAAGGTTTCACTGTCAGTTTCTTAATCACTCTCTATTAGATACAAAGTGGAAGGAAAGCCACACCTACTGTGATTGTTGTACAGTGGCTGCTGAACCTTAGCATGGTATCTTAGATACTAAGGATAATCATAACTCGGTCACTATACCCTCTAAATAATAGGCTTCTCCATGTAACAGATTACATCATTGTCAAATATATGTACTAGGGCTAGGGTTAGATACAGTACAATAACAATAATACACAATTCACAATGATGTAATCTGAATGATGTAATCTCTACTAAAGAAAGAGCCAATATACGTACATTTTTTGGAATGCTCTATTCTGCACAGCTACATTGTGGGAGAAGAACTCTCTCTTCGAGGGTCTAGAATCTAAAAATCAATCCCCTCCCCATGCCCCACCCCATTCTCAAGAAAAAAAGCTTCCCCACAAGAGTGATGTAGAGTCATTACTATAATGAGTAACTGGAAGTATATGTTTTGGAAGGCATTTTTAATCTGTGGTCAGTTTACAGTACAAAATTAGAGGTTAGGTCAGTATAACCACAGCTATTGTAAGACCAACCAACAAGACATAATATAATATTTGTCACTAAGAACATGCATTATTGGAGTGAATAGGTGGCAATGGTCATCAACTTTAGATTGTCTCATCTGTTGGTGTCTTTGGAAAGCTAGAAGGTAAGGTGTGGTAAAGTATTATCTCCTTGGTTCAATAATTTACCAATTCAATATATAGCACAACCTAAGTGTTGGCATTATGTACTTTGTTTCTTCCAACTTAAAGAATTCCATCAAACTTTTGTTAGATTGCAGTCACAAAACTTTCAAGATGCTTTAGATTGGCTTACTAATCAAACAAAAGAGCACAACTTTGAAATCACTATATCCAATATTCCTCATCAGAGAATATATAATAGTGAGAGAGTGGATTAATAGCTGTTCAACTATCAACCATCCATTATTATAGTGATGCAGGGAAGGGTCTGGGCTCCCACAATTTGTTTGCTGTTCAACACTTACACAGGGTACATATATACCTTTACAAGAGTGAGGGATATTATTTAAACATGAAGTTCCTCTATAGATAAAGGATACAAATATATTCAGAAGTACATTTGAGCAGTTGAGCAGGTGGTTATACTAATATTCCTGAGGTAGTTCTCCATTGTCATCTGTGACTTACATCACTATATAAAGTGGAAGTTCTCCACCAAAATTAATAGTTAGCTAGAACTGTACCCTTAAGTCTATGAGTAATATACAAAGTGACATGATTCTTGTATGTAGAGTTTAATTCAAGAACAATAGCTTCAACAAGTCCAATTTTACTTGGCTGGATTAGTATATTATTATTGTTATAAATCAGCTATTGTTAAAATGAAGTAGCTATTATAAGTAGCTATAGAAGGGTTAAATGTTCAGGAACTACGTAGAGTTTGCTATTACAGGATCATGCACAACTAACAATAGCAGCAGCCATTAGCTAAGTGTAAAAGAAAAGAAAACTAATTGTTATAAGTTTTAGAGTTTTTTACTTCACCCAAAATTGCTGACATTTCCTAGATGCTTTGTTTCATCTTGCTAATCATCTTTTCTTCACATTTGTCTTCACCCATTGTCTCTCCACAAACAACCCCTCCAGTCCGGTAATCTATAATCAAATGGCAATCATAATAATACTTACAGGGTCAGCTGCAGATTGAAAAGTAATCATGTAAATTTCCTGTTCAAAATAATGAACAAAACACATAATTTCCCAACCTTAGGACAATAAGGTCAGTGTCTAATACAATGTACTGATGCCCCAATGTAGTTAACTATAATGTGGATCCACAGTAGGACTATTACTAACTGTTGCACTCCATAACTACCTGAAGTAGCTTGTCCATGTTCAGCACCAAAGTCACACTGCATCCATAAGAATAATAATAATACAGCAATGAGACTGCGTCAGTTCATACCTCATCAAGAGGTTCAGTTGTAGGAATTTTGTGTTCTTGCTTTGGAAGAATGTCAGGTGGATTAGAGTTAACTGCAGTCAGTCCTGCATAATCATAATTGATAGTTACCTTTAAAGCTGGGCTATTAGTGACATATTACCTGAATGTTCCTTAGTATGCTGCTTTAAGATGTGGTTGGCAACAGAATCCTCTCCTATTTTCTTCAGTGCAGTAACCAGGTATTTACACGTGTGGTTTTCCTTGGGCCCAGACTCCAACCAGTAGAGTATCATACTTTCCAGACTGTCCACTGGGAAGTTCTGTTGGATGTGGGGGGATTTTTCATCTTGTACTTGATCTTGCGCAAAAACCATTCCAAGGGAACGCCACTTGGTGACTGACTTAAGGTGGTCCAGGATAGATGGCAAGTCATCCTTACTCAACAGAGAAATAGATTCTAGACAAAATTTAACAGATGCACACTAATTATGAGCAATTTTTAAGCCAACTCCATCATGTACATTTAGTTCTATAGAGTTAGTTAACTGGTGGAACCTCACTTATATGAACTCCAGTTGTCCAACTGTACTGATTATAGGACACCAAATTGATGAAAATTACCAATATTCATTGTCAATTTGACACTGCTTACATTCAAAATGTTTTTTGCTTTAAATTATGAATGTTTCACTTATAGGAACAAGTGTAAGTTCCATTGGGTCCATATAACCAAGGTTACAGTAAAATAGCTGTAATATGTACCTTTAGGTTGTGCTAGATGAGGAAGCACAGTAGCGTAGTTGGTTCTATTCACACCCATTGAGAGTTGAAAAGCAATGTTTGCTGACTTGTCTCTCTTAGATTGTACAAACAAGTAATTTAAGTCCTGAAATGTATTATCACTAAATATAATTGACTGATTGATTAAAGTTGAACATACATTGTTTATAGATCCTCCTATCTCTCCATACTCATGATCATGACAGTTGACAGCTACAGCAGTGTGACCAGGAAGATGAGAGTGACTCAACTCAGCATAAGCACTCGCATTATTAAACATTGTATTGTCGTCAGTATTGGAACCAATGGTACTTTCAGTAATGGGGTTCAGAGCTTGTTGGCCATTGGTTTCTTTATTCTCTTTCCACATAGACTGTCCAGTATTGTAGTCCATGCTCTGTACATTATTTTGTGGAGGAGAATTGTTCTCCCAAACCCGATTCATAATGTCATGTCCTATAATATCATTAATAAAACTACTGAACGCTCAGTTGCTAAAGTGAATAGAAAGAACACATCAAAGCACACACACAACCACACCTGGCTTAGATTCTTTCCCACCAGGATTATTCTCAGACTATAGAGTGAAGTAAAAATATATCAAAACAATGAACTAAGTAACAAGATAGACAACACCTCACCTCAGTGCTTTGAGCTGTAGCAGAAGATAGAGGAATAGACTGAGGAGTGGAATCAGTAGTAGATATCAGATTACCAGAATCAGGAGTCCCAGTATTGAATTCAATGGAAATGGGCATCATTGTGATAGGGGGACTAGTTATGCCAGTAATGGTGGGTCCAATGTTGATGGAGGAACCAGCACTAGTGAATGGCATAATTAAGTGTTAATATTCTGTATTGACTTACTGTCCTTCTTCAACACTATTGTTCTCATTTATTTTTATTGGAAACCAGTGTTTTCTGTAGTATATGTATCCAATTCCAACTCCAATTAATAGCAGTAGTAGTATTACTGGTGGCACAACAACTCCTACAGTTATAAACACATGACATGACCTCTAGGTGTGCATTAGTTAGATTTTCTACCTGTTATCCATCCTTGTGAACTCTCCTTAGAGATTTCTGGTATCATTGCCTGGGGCTCTAGTATACAAACAATACAATTCAATGGATGATAAATCAAATACATATATACACATGTATGAAACATACTCACTAGTAACAGATAACACCTCTGAATATGCCATGGTGGTATCAACTATTCCCCTCTCTCCCATAATAGGGAAAATAGCAACTTGGTAAGTTCCATTCTCTTCCACTTGTACTGTGACTTGGTGCTCAGTGGTGCTATTTATATAGAGCTTATGAACTCCATCAACATTTTTCAGCTGTACAATTATTTGGAACCCAGTTACTGAGGAACTACCAGAATAAGAACACATTGCTGAAATAACATCATCCACATAGGTCACACTGCAGCCTTGAAGTTCTGAAGATGTACTTTGACTGTAAGAGGCTACAAAAAAAACTAAATTTAGTTATGGATTGAGAAGAAAAAATATGTTTACCTTGTAAATCATCACTAATAATAGTAAACATGTCAGTGTCTGCTGGATAGCTCACACTGTCATGGAGGGTTACATCTCTGTCTATATCATACACAGACATCTGATATTGTCCGGGAGATATATCTGGTAATGTGTAGTTATGGGAAGAACTCCTATCCAACGGAAGATAAATGGATTTCTTGAAATCAATGGATCTGTCTTCATTAATGAATATAAAAATATAGAGAGCCCCCATTGCTGTGGAATACTCAAAGTACTCAGTTGTAATAGTATGAGATGTGTTATCAAAAGTGGCCTTCATCACATCATGTGTACCTGTCACAATAATTATAGAAGTCTATTATCCATGGTCTACTGTACATGTCCTATAGAGGGAAGACTCACTTAGACTAACATAGGACACAGCTGATCCATTGATGTTGCTGGCATTAACAGAGACAGTATAGAGATGATCCTTTGGAATATTCTCGTTTGTAAATGTGATATTGTTAGCTGTGATATTCAGGTCACTTCCTTGTATGTGAGTCTCATCCCCAGTGTTATCATTGATAACTGTCAGTTCACCATCACATACTGGAGCAGACTATTGTAATAATACAACATGCAATAGTTCACAGTATACATATTTGCTGTTACAAACAACTACATCAATAATAAATTGAATTGTGATGCTATTAAGGGTCAGTATCCTTCTAGTCTTGTAAATTACTTATTATTATAGCTACTGGATAGTATTTTCTAAGTGCACTGTCTTTGTAGATCTAATACATACCATTGTTATTTGATAGGTAGATTCTGATATTGGGAGTAGTAATTCTTCACTTGCTCTTGGAACTAATCAATGAGGAAAAAATGTATTTAATTGAAGTTCATTCAAATTGGAATATGAACTTGCAAAACTGATACACACTGTGAACTAGAAATCCAAAGACTAGCTATAAAAAGTAACTTTTTACATGTAGAGAATCATGCACTAAAGTTAGTTGGTTAGTTACAGGTAAATCATGGCAACTCATTAAACAATGATAAAATTCAACCTGACTCTACTTGTACATAGAGCTAGCTTACAACCATAGAGCTACTACTCTTATATAACTACACAATACTACTGATCATGAAACCACAGACTTTGACCTACCTGGCTATCAGTAACATGACCAAGTAGCTAAACCATTTAGACATACTAGAAAAATCCTGAGAGTATCCTAGTGTGACTGCTGTTCCATTGCCAGCCCCGTTCACAGGAGTTACAGTGAAGGTGTAATTATCACACACTCTGTCAATGGGAATGGAGAAATAGAATCCAGTCACAGTGATTCCACACTCAGAGAGTACTCTTGATGAGGAGGTGGAGTTTACCACATCCACACAGTATGTGATATCAGGATCAACTCTTGATATATCCAGAGTGAAGGGAGCTGTCCAAGTGAGGGAGATGTCAGTGTCTACTAGATCAACAGATGGAGATCCAACAGCAGCAAGGAGGCCTGCAAGTGTATTAATAATGGATGATAGATATTTGACTGTCAACCATTACATATTATTACAAGTTAGGTATACCCAAGTGCCAGGAAATATCCTGAGGTATGACCTCACAGGACAATCCCACTAGCTATATCTACTAAGTGCAATTCAATTCATCAACATTAAGTCCACATAATAATTGCATGTCTCAGGACTGAATTATCAGTAGTGACTGTTCTCACTCAAACGTGCTAGAATGTCCTGCTGTCAAGCCGTGGGGTTGTAAGTCCCACAGACAGTTCTAGGTTTTAAGGGTGACAAGATCAATGTAGTGCACCACCAAACACCACAGTCAACAATGATCAATCAAAAGTTCATTCACTCAAAATAATGATAGAAAAATCATTCACAAACATACTAGAATAATAGTGAGCATGCTCAGTTCAGAAAGGGGGGGAACATAAATACAGGAAGTATAATTATTCTAATTAGGAGAGATCCTGTAGATAGATAGATAGATAGTTTGGAGGAGGAGTTCAATTTCCAGGGCTTGTACAAGCCTGGACAGCGACATTCCTTAATCCCAGCCTAGCCAGAGATGTCCATGTTAGTTAGTATGATCTCAAAGATACTGGCTATGTAGTTCTTAGTCCATGTGTCCTAGAACAGTTACATGTCCCAGTTTAATCACACTAGTAGACTAGTAGTAGCAACATAGCTACAAGTCAACTTGTCCTGGAACAGTTCCAGGATTCTTGAGGTGTTCACATAAATGTGAACCCTCAGTACACCTGTAGCTAGTTCAGGTGTCCAGGACAATTGCACATTCAAATGTGACCACCATAATAATAAATGATATGATTACAGAATACTATAGGCTATGCATAATAAATGAGGGGTCATCTCATGTCCTTATTTAGTAGGGGTAGATGGTGAAGTACTTTTTGGTGATTTTCTTGCTAGTCCACTCCTATATTGAAATGTGATATTCTTCTTTCTTTTAACCTTACATCAAGGCCTATCATACTGGACCAAGAATATGTTATACTGTCCACCCTTTCTTCCCTATCTTCAAGAATAGACACCTCAGTGAACTCATACTGCTTCATGCACATCAAAATCATAGGTCTAAGAAAATTGATATACTTATTGGTTGTCTATTGCCACGGAAACAGCTAGGAAGTGTTATATATTCATGTTTACATAGTTGTGGTGAACCTTTCATAATATTCATAGAAAACTCACTATAATAACAACATTCACAATGATCATATCTCCTCAAAAGAGAGCCTTCCTTTCTAATGTATGTGAGAGAGTAGGTGGAGGATTGCAGAAATGCAAAATGCTTGACTCTTACTTAGAAGACATTATTACAAGGATGAGTCTTACACACTGTGTTCATTAATCAGACTACTAGATACCTAAGTTCCATCTAAACATGAAATAGCTTCAAGATTAGTTTGAATGTGTTCAATAATCTTTTCCAGAAATACCGTTTCTTCAACTCAGTTTTAAATTTTTCTTGATTAGTAGCTTCATTTTACATGTTGGAATACATGTTTACCTATTATTAGTACTAAAGTGTTTTTGAACATCTTCTAAGGAGTCAAACTTTCCTACTCTGGCTTAAAGAAGGTCACACAGACCTGTGTGAAAGACCTTTCTCTGCATTAGATGGCATGTCAATGTTTCATGCCTTCCTCAATATGATCTCAATCAAAAAAGGAATGCACTAGGTTCTTATCAAGCTTAGAAATGGTAGTAGACAAGATGCACATGTCTGAGCATATATATAAGTGGAGTCAAGAGCATTGTAACTGAGATCTTTCAAAAAACTAGTTAATGTATTATGAAGTTACTAGGATGATATGTGGACACAAAAATTTATTAACACTTCATGTCTTTCTCACTATGCAAGAATGACAAGGCATGGACAGAAATAATTCTATTTTTCTTCTATATCTGTGTAAGTTACACAATCAAAATGAGAGGAAACGAAGCTCAAGAGAGCTGGATTTCTGTAGAATACATTATATCTTGCAATCCAACAGTTATGATTATTGTGCAGTGAGTTTATTTCCATCAGGAATATTAGTGGAAATGGCTGGGCAGAAATACAGGACACTTAGACATCATTATAAGGGAGACAGCCAGTAATGTCCTGGAACTTCGGACCTCAGTCCCAGATACCCGAGTACAAAGCAGTCACTCAGTAGTACCTGGGACTCCCTAAGTCCCATACACTTGAATATAACCCATCTTTTCCAGATAAAAATCCTGGACAAGAAGCAACACCCTCAGACCACACCTATTTTAGAA
Organism: Diacarnus erythraeanus; assembly: GCA_964016965.1. NCBI lineage: Eukaryota > Metazoa > Porifera > Demospongiae > Poecilosclerida > Podospongiidae > Diacarnus > Diacarnus erythraeanus. The sequence goes on from OZ024672.1 coordinate 1,592,755, forward strand.
GCCACACTTCTTACATTTGACCTTTGTACTTATGACTATGACTACAAGTTAGCATAGTTCAGTTAGCTCAGCTAGCTAATTCCTAGTGCAGATCGGGTAGCTTTTTGCACTTCTGCAGAAGTTGGCTGAAAAGTTTAATGTCAGCACCACAATCATCTCTGTTAAACTTCATGCTCATACTTCCGGGACAGGAGGCCTTTTATTCGGGACAGAGCTAGTAAATCTGGGACTGTTCCAGACATTCTGGGATGGTTGGCAACTATGATAACCTTAATTGTCCTGGAACTTCCTCTGCACAGCATGTAAAAGTGTCCTGAGACTATTTCCATCTGACACTTTCCTTCCTAACCTACTTAACAAACATACTAGGACAATCTGCAACAATACCAGTAACACTCAAAAATTACCACAAACAGTTTAAAGTTTATACCATCATGATAACTAAATTCAGGTGAATCTATAGTTTTCAACTGACCTTGTAATAGTAGTGTAACTGTTTCAGATGACACATTTTCAGAAGCAAAGTTACCAATGCACTGGATGGTGGTGACATTGTGCTCCAAGGGGAGGTTAAAGGATAAATCAGCTGTTTTCGATCTATCATTAAATTCTTGAAACACATTCTCAAGTGTACTGTTCTCCAGTAGTGTTCCATTCACCAACCACTGGACACTCGATGCAGTATGAGATGGATCAGAACAGACAAAAAGAAAATCGTTACCAGGAACACCAACAGTCTTAGAAGGAAAAATGTCTACACCTACATTCACAAGGTTATTATAGAATCAGTAATTATAAGTTTTCCTATTCCAAATAATTTTTATAGAAACAATGATTTTATAATTTTATTACTCTCACACAACCCCAACTACGTATTAGCTAATACATTATGATATTATAGTGTTATGTGGATGCTATTCTTTCATGCACACACAGTACATTACAAAATATCATTTACTCTAAACCACTATAACTGGGCAGTCACTTGAACTCTATAGACCTTTCCTATCTGAACCTCACCGTAGACAGAGTTGTTGATTATAGGCTCAGTTTTGGGTTATCGTACAGATACTGACAAATAAACACTACAGTAAAAGTGCTCTATAAAAATTTCTAACTATGCATGCTGAGGATATTAAAAGAGGTTCAGTGTATTCTTAATCCTTACCATTGGTAGCCATAGAAACAGGAGAGAACATCACCAACACCAGTGGGATCCAAATAAGCATATTCTGTATGTAAAGGTATAACCATGTGAAGTTTACATTTTCACCAATGACTCTGATAACAGTATGGAGTACAACTGACACAGCACAGAGTGTATGTATTTAAATCAACTTCAGAAAAGACTCATATTGTATCTGCAGCATTTAGACATTTCAGTGCCATACAAATTGAGGTCATGAATGCCATAACAAACTATAAGTTTGTTATGCAACCATGTGCATAGCATTCTGATAAGTAATGTAGTGCTAATCCCACCTCTGCTTGCCTGTGATAGCACATCTACAGTGATAGTTATATTTGTGATCTAACCACCAAGGAACTGTGTGTGGTATAAATAAATAATACAATACCCATGGATGATCCACTTGAAGATACTGAATCTTCATTCTCATAACTTGAGGAATACACTTCAGCCTGTCAATGTCTGCAATAAGCAATGACTGGGGTAAAAATGGTTGAAATATTTTTAATGTGAAATATAGATGGCTCAGGTCACTACTCAGCAGTAGATACAGCCAGTGATCTTGTGTTATGCTGTAGGTAGTGGCTAGCTAGTTAAGCAGTAATATTAGGAATTAATGTACACTTTACAATATAACATTGTGTATTATATTCAGCCATGGTAAAGAAGTCCTTCTAAGGTCAGTCTTTTCTGACAACTTGGAGCCTTTGTTCTCACCCCAGTTTATTGCTCATAGGCTTTTCCATCTGATATGTATATCTTCTGGGAAATTGGCTCTGCCTATCCAAATTCCATACTGCACCAGCTAAAAAAATTAATATTCCTGCTAATTGCATTAGCTAGATGATGCATCACACTCCACCCACAGCACCAAACTCCACACAGGACCATCAGCACTTCTGATGCCAAGACAGAATATATCCACAAAACATAAACCACAGAAAATGTTAGAAGCTTCAAATTTTTAGTTTATGCCTCTAAAATTAAGCTCAAAGTGTTGCAATATGGCAATTAAAACATTGTACATAGAATTAGATGCTAGAATTTTTTCTACTGCTAGCTACATGATAGTATTGGATCAAATCATGTGGTCAGTTAGCTCTCGTGAAAAAAAAAATGTAATTGTGAGGAATGAGAGAAGTACTGAGTATTATGAACTTTTTTTCTGGTTGTTTAAAACAAGCTAGCTAATGGTGTTGTAGAGTCTCTTCTTGGTTTAATTTATTGCAAAAACATGAGGTTCAGACTAACTGGTAAATGTGACGACCAATACCAAATTAGGTAGTGCTAGTGACTATGATGACCCTTTAACACACACAACACAAACAAGTGTCCAGTCATAAGAGAATCTGAAATGTCATTACATTCCCGATTGGTAGAAGCCATCAAGCTAGCTAGAACCTTGTCCACTGTGGTAGTCTTCAAATAATCCACGCTTAGAAAGCTCAGATTTTGTTAGGGGTGCTTCATTTAGGAATAACCAAAAAGGAGGCCACCGTTATAGCTAACTTGATAAAGTGGGTACTCAAAGCTAAAACCCACCTTCTCCATTTACACAAATAAATACCCAAGAGAAATAGATAACCACACACATATCATATAGATAAAATTACATAGTAGCTATATATTATGAATCTAATTATAATTATACTTAAAGCTATATATAGCCAAATACTTTATAAATCTCAAGAGATTCAATAAAAAGATTTACGATCTAGCTTAGCTTATTGACTTACTCTATCTAGACAAAATCAGTTACCGCTGAATTCCTCTGCCATTTTACGTGGTTTGCCCCTCCCACTGGACAACCCTCCAGGTCAGAGGAATTTCTGTTAGAGTTAGAGTAATCATGGATGGACTTTAGTCACTGATGTGCATTAACATCTGGCTGTACTTTTAATGATTCAATATGTCTGACAAGCCAGCTCATAACCAGGAACAAATCTTCAAATGCTCTGGAAAAGATGGAGATCTTTTCTTGTCATGGGACTTTTACTCAGATGAAGGCAGAGCCCTTTTCTTGCAAGGTGTTTTTTGCTCCTGTGAAGACAAAGCCCTTTTCTTCTCATGATACTTCTGCTTAGTCAAGTTCTTAATGAAATTCTATATAAAAAGGAATGAAGACATTCTAAACACATTTATTAATTTTATTGACAGGTGGGAGATGAATATAATACTGGAGGATGGGAGAAACATTGTAATATTAATCACTTGGTGACCTTTTTGAGGTTTTGGAAGTACTAATAATGAACTTTGATTCTTCAAAAACCCATTTTCAATATTTATATTTATGTCCACTTATTGTATGTAGTGAGGTTAGAGAATTTATACCTAGCTAGTATCACAAATTGCATCTGGGACAGGTGATAGCTTGATATTCTTTGTCTGTTTGTTTACAAATAGATTTCCTATAAAGAAGATAGTTTCCTCCCTTAAAATAAATGATATTATTATAATATGTAGCTATGTAGCCTGATGACACAACTAGCTACTAGCTCTCTATGCAAAACTTTGGATGAATAGACATTTTCTTATATTCAAACTAGCTAGCTCATAGGATGGCATGCAAAAAACTTAGCTGTAACGACTCAGAGTAGGAATCATATCTTTGCACTATAGCTATACAGAAATACTATACATTTGGCTTGTAATAAAAATGTACAGGGCCAGGGCTGTAGCTAGAAAAATGAATGGGGGGTTCCTTTTAGAAAAAAAATTGGACTTTTTATGTGGTTGACAATAATGAAGTAAATGAATACAAGTTAAGGTATAATAAGTGATTTGAGTTCCATCTTTCTTGGGTACAATGTTGCAAATAATTCAATTACTTTATCAAGGTCAAAATGTACATACTCAATGGAGATACAGAAGTGGTGGAAGCTGATTGTAGGTGGTCAGGACCACCCCCCTCCCCGCCCACTATAGCTAATTAGACTAGGTACTTGAACTGTAGGAGCCTAATATCATAGATAGAGACATTTTTAGGTTGATGAGGAGTGGCTCCAACTGAGGGGCACTGAGAAGCCTGGACCTTGCACAGTGACATACTAGCTAGAATATTAACACCTGCAGCTGAAAAAATCAATGATCAGAATGTACACGTGAGTAATTTTTATCTTGACGACCATTACCTACATTGTTTGGCTAAAAAGTGGTCAGGTTTTTGCCTGACCAGCCGGACCGCTTCCACCGCCCCTGAGATACCTAACCTATACATAGCCACAAGTGTGCGACCTCAGGAGTGGATCTTTTGGTAACTAGCCCTAGCCCTCCCTATGTACGGAGGGGGTGGGGGGTTGAAGTATAAGGTAATACTCAGTCTCCTCTACACAGTAAGATTATAGCTAGGATTACATAGCGTATAACATACAGAGCTAACTACTTCATGAATCTCAATGTAGCTACGTGACGGATTTACGAGTCTTATCTAACCAGGTAGATAGCAAGTTAGCTAACTACTTACCCTAATATCCTCCTCCGAAGTAGCCCCTCCCACACCAATCTACTGTGAAATTTTTTTTACATAAAAATAAATGCAAGCTATAGTTGTGTGTATAAAATATAATACAAGCATAATATTCCCAACAGCTGGAGAAGTTGGGGGGGCAGCTGTAAATATTGTCCCCTCCATACTGGATGACGAGACACTTGCAGCAACCTAGGTCAATTCTGTATATCAAATCTTATCTGAATCCATCATCAGTCTTAAACAGTGGAACTGGAATAGACACTAAAATACTGCAACAAACAAATACTGAGTAATAATGGAATAGTTTCTCTCTACATAAACATGTAGAAACTTCACTAGAACTAGTAATTAAGCCATTAAGTGGAGGTTGATCTGATCCTAGCACTGCTATATTATACTATTCTAAGGTTCTGGATTATGAAATGAACCACAGGAGGGAAGTTGGTATTTCATTTCTCGATACATGCAACAGAAACAGATCTCTAGAAGTGCGCTGCCACACACTGTCAGGATACACACATTAACAAGCAGAATTATGTGCACATTATAAGTGGCTGGGAGCAAACGTTTTCTTGGCTTTCAAGAATTGTGAAACTTTTTCTTTCATATACTGTATTTAATCAACACAACCAAGTGCTCTAATATAGGTACATGTTTATCATATTATGTTCAGGTATAAAGGGTACAGTTACTTGGACATCAATGGATGACATTTTGGATTGTCCACAACACCACAGACCAGCCATGTATACACATGTGGAGCATCACAGTCTAATAAGAAACCTTTTGCTTATAAGGTTGGGAAGAAAATCTGTTTCCCCCTATAACAGGACTTGAAAGTCTTGTAGTCATACTTGTACTATTGCAAATAGGTGGCACTATTTAGATATTCCCAAGAATAACAGCCTGTAGATAGGTTCACAGACCTCTCAACTCTCAAGATTTTGGAGTGAGACTCAAGCTTTTGGACCAGATCTTAAGTTCTTAAGCCAAGAGCCCCAAATCTCAAGCCTAATTAGGCATGTTGGGTTGTCAAAGAACTATATGCACTTCAAATGTCAACCTTTAGATAAAAGCTTTTACTTCATGCATGGATGGTACTTTACACCATTGCTAGCAGCTGCTAAAGTTCAAGTGAAGTGACCTTCCTAGCTAGAGTATTGTGTGTAGACTAATAGCTAAGAGAGGATCCTCCAGTGGTCTTGGCTACTAAACCAGAAGCTAGTTCAAACTTCCAAGCAACCATGGCTGACTGTAGTGATTTGGACTCTGAGAGTGTCCATCTAAGAGGAAACTAACAATAAAGTTTAGCGCAGCAACAACCGACACATATCTCACGCCAAGAGGGGCTAATCTTAAGCCTAAATCCCAAAAACCTCACTCTAAACAATTTTGAAAGTTGAGAGGTCTGGGTTCAAGTCCTTACATGTACCAACAACAGTTCTCTTTCTTCTTCCACCATGGAGACCAACCTGTCATCATTTACGGTCTGCTGATTCAGCAAAAAAATGTTTAACCCCTTAATCAAGAACATATAATTGAAGCAATATCCTCAACACCATTGTGCACTGACTTATAGACTAACTAAGTACTATCAATTCTTTCAGCTAAAATTATGGCAGATAGTGGTAGGGTACTAAGAGAGTTTGGTAGGGCATGTGCCCTAAAGGCCCCTTTGTAGCTACACCACTGCACCCACCACCAACACAGTAGGCACTGATACTAACCCTATTGTGCCCTACTATGTTTAATCCTAGCTATGCCACTTAGTGGGTGTTTCAGTAGAGAGACCCACTGCTCCAGGGAGGGGTGGATAGGAGATGTGAGGATGTCTAAATTATGGTCTGCTGTGTTGGTGGTGGGCGTTTCAGCAGGGACCTACAGCTCCAGGCAGAGTGGAGATGTGAGGATGTCTATAATAAGAATAAACTGTGAATTTTAAGTATTTCAAAAAGCTAATTCTGCTAATTCGTAAAATCTTTTTGATGATCATTGCTAATATTTTATTGCTGAAGTCTAACTAACGCTTACCCGCGACATGTTTGGCAGCTTTTGCACTCATTCTTCACTCGAACTGTGAAGGGTGTGGCTCATCGTACTTGTGACTTATCATGTGACTGATCATATGTGACTTATCATGTGATCAACACTGTATTTGCAAAATGTGGGCCGCGCCGGGCAAGCCTAGCGAATAGATTCGGCACAGGGTCGTGGCAAGTAAATCCACAATACGACGTGCCTATAGTATAATTGTATCACACCCATTACCACACCCATTTTAATTCTTAGCATCCCGTCAGTGATAATTTGTTGCTGTCCTGAACTTACACGATGATAAATGTCATTCCTCAGTGATAACATTACATTTAGCACTGAAACTGAATGAAAAATCAGATTACATCATTGTTATTGCATTACAATACATTATTATAGGATGTAATCTGATTCTGTTACATGGAGGTAAAAAGCCAAGTCTCCAAGATGCCACACCCATTGTAGACTAGTGTTACCTCACCTTTCTGGCTACCATTAATATTGTCTGATCATGACTATTATAATGTAATGTAATAATAATAATAGTAATTATTTAGTAACCATAAATGAATAATGACTTACAAATAGCTATAGCTACTCTATTTAGACTAAATAGGTCCATCACTTGATCCCTAAAACTGGGGAGAGAGAGGGTCTTGTCAACATTCCACATAAGTAGCTAGATGCTCTACTTCAGGATAAATTGGAGGACCTAAAAATTACTACTAGCTTCACTGTATATTCTGAATTCTCTTGAGTGGTTGTTTATAGTTATTTCCAGTGTACGTATGTGTTACTTTCATGTTCATAGTTACCCCTCTTGTTCCATGTTGTCCTTCATAGTGTCCCTCATGTTCCAGTCACCCCTCGTGTTACATTCCATGTTGCCTTGTACTAAATTACCACCCTCATGTTACATGTTTGTCAGGCAGAATCATGATAGTTAATACTGTATCAGGAAAAAAGAAAAGCAATTTTGGGTGAGTTTTAGCTAGTCATTAATTTTTACCTCACTGCTACCATACAGTTAATAATTAGCTTTTCACTATTAGATACTAAGTTATGTTGATGAGTTGGTTATATTATATGTAATGGCACAGTTTTATTTGACCTTTGGTCTTGTTTAGACAGCAGTGGAATAGGAAGGGAAGAAATAGAAAATATTGTACTTATAGCTATTGTTATTGTGGAGCAAAATAGGGAATGAAAAACAAACACTGTGAAGCAGTTGAAGCAATAGTTTTAGTTTAGGAGTACTTGCTGTCAAATATTAGGATCAGATATATTGGAAGCTGCCGCCTCTACACCACTGTAATATCCTTATGTTCAAGGTAAGTAAATTACCACATAGATATCAGTATATATCTGAAAATAGACATGAATTAGTTGAATGTTGATTGTAATTAGCTATGTAAAAAAGTACCAAAATTACAATTTGTGGTATTTTATGTTGTGCATAACAAATGCAGATATTGCACCAATAATTGTAACCTTAGGCTTTGACACAGGCCAGCAGCTGAAGTCTCAATTCAGGATGATGAGGTCAATGTTAATCCTGCAACTGGTCTGGAAGAGATTTAGCTGGTCATCAAGTAGGAACAAGAACAGAAAGCCCACAACATCCAGTAGAACTTCCCAGTTGACAGCCTGGACAACAAATTGAAGTCTGGGCCAAAGGAAATGAACCACACATGGAAATACGTACCTGTGTAACAGTTAGTAATAGTCTTACTGAGATCCACATTATAGTTAACTATAATTATGGAGGTGTGTTGTAGTAGACGCTGACTTTATTGTTGCAAGGTTTGGAGAGATCATGTGTTTTGCTTATTAGCTGTTGTATAGCTAATCATCAGGACATCTGATAGAAACTTTACTTCTCAATCTACAGCAGACCCTGTCAAACCTGCTGTCACAGAACCTGAACAGGAAGATCAAGTATATAGACAAGACTTGGGAGAGAATGGTATTGACCTATAATAATAATCCATAAGTGCAGATAACGTCGAGTTTGTTATTATTATAATTATACAGATGGATTTTGTTATCAGATGATTCACTTTTAACTGTCCAGAATTTATAGAACTATAGAATAGCTAAGTGTTTCATTTATGTCACAGTGTGGCCTGTCACAAGATCCTTTATCATGTAGCTATTCATGTCAAGTCTGGTGGGTGCAGCTAGATATACAAACACATGTGCTGGATTATGAGGAATAGAGTGTTGTGGGATCTGATGTAGCAAGAAAACCTCTAACCTTTTATATACTAACTGTAGCTGGTATAGAGTGTCCATTCTACACATATCCCTCTCAAGTAATGGAACAATAATAGCTATAATAATTATACTGCATTGTTATAGGCAGAGTACGTAGCTAATAAGTGCTTAGCTACAAAAGAAGTAGCCAACCATTCTGGCTTTTTTATTTTTTATCAGCTACTCTAGAGACAGAAGAATATCAGACAGTATAAGTATTATCAATATACTCCTTTCAGCTGTCAAAATAACCAGATACAGGGGGAGGAAGACGAAGATGATTTTAGGTGTGTGTGTGGGGGGGGGCATTATACCCTCCCAGGAAATTTTAGCCATTTCAGGGTAGTAATAATGAAGTTACAAATAAATTTTTAAAAAAGTCAGATGTTTCTTTTATAAGCTGCAGAGCCTTTCTTCAGTTTCCAAATAAATGTGGAAGTCTGGACATTTTGCTGCTTAGCATGTTGGCATTAGTACAAAATAATCTTAAACACTTGTTATGCAGAGATACTTTTCATACCAACTAGATTGTATTAAGTTTTATGCTCTTACTCTGATGTGCATGACTCACCTTGGAATTGAACACATCCAATGAATGATAAGGAATAGTTATATTCATATAGCACTGATAATCACATCCACAAGGAAAATATCAGGTAACGGTCCTTTCCTTAAATTCACACCATGATCTTCTTCTAAAGACACTTTGATGTTTCTGATCTGACTCAGAGGGTTAGTTGTAGCAAAAAAGGAGTTTTGAGCATACTTGTAGCTAGCTTATCATGCATTTTGTAGTTATATAGTATGTACTTATAATAATAATCACTGTACAAGTAAAGTGTAAAATAGTGGAGCACTTAAATTATACTATCACCACACACATGCACACATAGTGAAACATTATACACATAAAGGTCTGTGAAAAGGGGGGGGGGGGGGGGGCACCAGCACCCGGTGCTTCCCAGCCTTACCCCCTGAGATATATTTATAGATACCTGGTCACTTATATCTCATGTTTATGTGCAAGCAGTAGGGAAAATGTTTATAGCTAGTTAGATGTGGTTCTTCACTACCAAAATTCCAAAGCATATTCTTCATAGCTATATTATACACATTGAAAGGGCTATAGGGAAACCTGATACTGGATAACTTCTAATACAAAGAACACTTGACCTACTCCTAATGAATACATTAAGATTTCTGAATCACAGTTTTAAAGGTTATGTTGAAGGAAGAAATTCTAATTACACTTAGCATATTTCAGGTATTAGGTAAGAGCAAAGATGAACAAGTTTAATAAGTAGCTATATAGAAAGATGAGGACAGCTCAAGTGTTAGTAATTTTATCTATTCATTACTTAAAGATTGTGGTGCTATCAGGAGGTATGCACTATTTTTATCAGCCCTAGCAACCATACATTTATCATAAGATAATTTCTCACAACATCCATAAATGCTGAGAATCTACTAGATCTTCTTCTTGACTGATTAGTCAGAATCAGCCAAGTCACACACTTAGTCACTTACTAAGTGACTAACACTTAGTAAGTGAGTAAGTGACTAAGCTGACACACTTAGTCAGCTTAGTCACAACACACACACACACACACACACACACACACACACACACACACACACACACACACACACACACACACACACACACACACACACACACACACACACACACACACACACACACACACACACACACACACACACACACACACACACACACACACACCAGTCCTAGCTTTACTCACTAAGCTCTTCTGATCTGTCAATCATGTATTTACATGTTAACTCTTTGGACAAATTTATTCCTAAACATGAGAAGAGAAACAGTGATTATTCCCAAATGACTCTGATACTGTTATGATGATTTTGAGCACTAATAGTGAGAGCTACACTGTCACTTCTCTTACTCCAACTCATCAGTTTTTGTTGCAGGTACGTATGTTATATTAAGTGGGTAAAATGTTAGCAAACAGTTTGCTATGATTTCAATCACTAGATGGTTATTATTGATTTGGTCCCAGCATAAAAACTCAGAAGGTCATTTTGGTTATGGTCACAAGGTTACATGGCCATTATAGTTACACAGGTGCCATTCTGTGCCATAATGATATTCTTTATTAAGAGTGGTTTATAGTTCACTGATGTCTGTAGAAGTTGTATCTATTATGCTAGGTCATACTAAATATCTAGTTAATGGCTAACAATGAACTAGAGTGACAGTGAAATAACCAGAGCCAGATAAAGTGGAATTTATATGTACTAGTTCTTAATCATCATTTTTGAGATGTTGTAAAAAAATGCTAGTTTAAAATAATTACCATTTTTCAGAGGAAATTCACAAGAAATAACTGATTGATTGTCTTATCCGTAAAGAAGGAAAAGGAGTTTTCAGAAAATGTTCACTAAGAAAAATATACTTTCTCCTCGAAAGTCTATTAACAGGAAAGAGATTTCACCCTACTCCAGCCTGGTATCACCTAACAAGGTATTAGGTATCACTCATATCAGCTTTACAGCTAAATAGCTCTTATATATATATATATATCAGGGTAGTATAGCTATATAGTACTTATGTAGTCTAGTTGTGATAATGTGGTGATGATGAGACGCCACAACGACCACAAAAAATATTACAGACTAAACTAAATGCAAGTACATTATATACAATGACAGATTTAGTTTCAGTTGTGAAGAAGAAAGCATAGTAGTTGCCAACTATCCTGAAATGTCCTGGACTGCAGTCCTGCACAAAAACTGCAATCTGCATTTGAATTTGTTGGCAAACTGTTCATAGATACAGTAGCACCAAAAAGACCAGGAGGGAATGCCATTTTGATAATGGTTGGATACAGACTTTGTTCAGCAATGATTATAGTCAAGGTCAAAATGCACTGTACATGTGTTAGTGGGTGTGGCTAAATGTCCATTCTGAAAAGTTGACAGCTATGAGAAAGGGTCCAGTAAGTTGAAGATGCTCTTCCAAACTAGCTGAAGTGAGGAAGCTTCACATTAATGAGTTGGTGAATTTTAATAATTATTGCTAACAAGTTTGACTATGGCAACCATTATCAAATAGGCACCTTACCTACCATTCTAGCTATGTCAAAATGTTTATTAACTCTTTCAATGTACCAAAATGTTTATTAACTCTTTCAATGTTCACATGAATATAACTCATATGTATCCATAGATTACAACAGTTTAAGAAAATTTAATTTATCTGGCACACAATTCTATTACAGATTGCCCTATACCATATTCTGTGGTTGGTGATGACAGTTTTCCATCCTGCTTCTACAGGTAATACAGACAAAATACCAATTCAAGACTTAAGGAAGAGGGTTTCTAGTTGAGGAGAAGCCATATCCTGTACACTTTAGTATGCAGAAAATTTTGAAGCCATACCCACTTCTTTCTAGTTGTCATACCTTCCTTAATCATGCACTATTTAACTTCAACCTGGGAGAAGTGTTGCTGACTACTGGTAGTTGTTTGAGAGTCCAGGGATAGCCGAAGTATAATAAATAGAATACAATAATAGTGCTCTAGCTTATTGCATCAAATAAACAGTAAACAGCCACCATCAAAGCTACTCTATCTTATCTGTAAGAACTGTCATCGCCAACAGAACTAGAGTAAAACTACCCAATAACAAAACAACTCTAACTATAGCATCTAACTTGGCAAGCAGGGTTGGTGGAACAGGTCGTGACATTCATGTTGGTGTCAATTTCCTATCATAAGAAGTCCCTGTGTGCCATTTTAATGAACTTAACTCTAAACCAATGCAATACACTTCGCTCTAGTCTACTGTTAATATTTTTGTGGTTACCATCACTTGAATCATCTTATAGCTTATAATTTATATAGTCACATTATACATGTTTATATGTACTGTAGCTAACCATCTGTTATACAATGCCTAATGATGAGATTCCATAAAAGCTCAAGAAAAAGATCTGTTTCTTAGTTATAACTTATTAACCACCATAACATGTTACTACTCTGAATTTTAAGTGGAGGTTACCAAATAGGTACTGGTCACTAACCAATATAGAAAATTGACTTGAAAATGGGCAATAGTATCTACTGGTTTGTGACTTAATTAGATGTATAGCTACGTATATAATAACCATTTAGACATCTTGGGTACTGTGACTAGCTACCTGCGTACTACATGATATAGTGACCTCATCGCTTCAAAAGAAACATCTTAGAGCTCACAACTATAGCTATAAATACAGTGACTGATCCAGAAAGTTCTTAAAAGTGGTGACTTTTAATTATTGTGGTTGTCATGCACACTTATTTCCGTGCTTCGGTGGTGTAGTTTCCAGTACTCTATAGACATTCAAGAAGTTTGTGACAAATTTAAACCACTTTACCCTAGATAATAGTAGTTTTCTTCCAATGTCTAATTATTTTACCCCCATATGAAAATTAAAATTAAGAGGAGGGGTGACATGTCACCCTATTCACTCCCCTTGATCACACCTGAAATATTACTTGGTTTATTGATCTGATGATGTACATATATAGCCCATGTTTGAATATTTAGGGAGTGGGGAAGATAATACACTTTCTATAGCTATTTTGCTCCACCAAGCAAAGGGCTGTGTAATATCTAAATTTCAACACACTCCTTTTGGTATATTAATTGAGAGTCATAATGAAGGAAAAGTCTTTATATAAAGATGTGGCTCTGTGAGTCAATGAATGGCTCGCAAGAGTAGCTAGTGTGTTAGTACATTCACTTACTCACTGCAGGTACATTGTTCACCTCTAAGACAGTTGGTATCCCTGATGACAAGTTTACATTCATCTGTACCGATGGATCTCGTACTGCATTGAGTGTCCAGTGGTTGGTGAATGGAACACTACTGGAGAACAGTAGACTTATGAATGTGTTTCAAGAATTTAATAACATATCAAAAACAGCAGATTTATCTTTTAACCTCCCCTTGGAGCACAATGTCACCACCATCCAGTGCATTGGTAACTTTGCTACTGAAAATGTGTCATCTGAAACTATTACACTACTATTACAAGGTCAGTTGCAAAATCTTATCTAACAAGTGTTCTACTGAATACTAGATTCTGTAACTAGAAGTATTGTTATTCTTAAATCTTGTTACTAAGTAGCTACATCACTTAATTATTGTCTACATGATGTGCAGGCTTACTTTCTACTGTTGAGTTTCCAACAGCTGGTATAATAGGCACTGAATTTTCCCTCACTTGGACAGCTCCCTTCACTCTGGATATACCTAATACTGATCCTGATATCACATACTGTGTGGATGTGGTAAACTCCACCTCCTCATCAATAGTACTCTCTGAGTGTGGAATCAATGTGACTGGATTCAATTTCTCCATTCCCATTGGCAGAGTGTGCGATAATTACACCTTCACTGTAACTCCTGTTAATTTGGTTGGTAATGGGACAACAGTCACACGAGGATACTCTCAGGATTTTACAGGTATGTCTAAACAATATTATAGTTACTATAACCCATTCTATTTTATTGTTCAGCTCCTATAGCAAGAGAATGGTCACAAGTCCCAGTTAAAGATGTGCTTGGAGTATCTACTCACTACCAAATAAACATGGTAAAAACATTATTCTAATGGGCCCTTTATAGTATATGCCATGAAGTTTATGAATCTAGAGGTAAATGATAGCTATATGCAACTTCATTAGCTCAGGTACACATGACCGCATCACAATGTATAATACTTATCTATAATAATACTATAGTAGCCACATAGAAATGAAGTTGTGAGACTTAATGGTATTGTGAATTAAAATTTAATGCCTTTATAGAGACTACTTTTAAGAATAGCCACCCATAAAATTGTAAACTCTCATACCTCACAATTTATACTCTCACCAGAACATTTCACACATACAATTTTTCCAGGATATTTCTTTTGTCATTAGTTCTTCTGGTCTAGTCACTTTTTATGAACTAGCTACTTGTGAGGTTGATCCATTTAACTATAATACTATTGTCTGTTACTTGAATAAACCAGTTAGTACTGATTCTTAGCTGTAGCTAAATAGAGTGGGAGGCCCTGGCTCTGCCCTCACATATTTGTGGCAGCCATATGTCTAACACTATTAATACCATAACTATCTGAAAAAGAAATATCATAGCATGTGACCCTTTTCCTTATATTTTGGTATAGTTTCACTTTACTTTAATTGAACGGTATTAACCAAAAAGTTGCAACCTTCTATGTAACCAAAGAATGAAACTTTTAATAAAACTTTTCTGAGGTCCTCTATTCTTGATGAAGAAGAAGTCACAATTGCTCTCTCTATGAGAATTTGGGGATATACATGTAGCCTAAAGTGGGAAGACATGATGTGTGAGTGGTTTATTGAGTAAATTCTGGTACAATTGTTCGTGGGTGAAGTTGAATTAAAATTAATTACAAGCATTTATCCTTATACGTAGAGATAATTTCAGTGGAGACAAAAATAGACAGAGAGACTTCACTTGGAATTTAATGTCATGTTTATAAATATGTGTAGTCTGAATTAGTGTGTTACGGTGAATTGAAGTTTATGGATGAAGATACTGGAGAAATAATCATTGTGGTAGGATCCATTTCAAGGAATATAATCACATTCACAACTGAAAGATTGAAAACAAACAGACTATATGATGTGTCAGTTAATGCCTCCAACATCAATGGTTCTGCTCTATCCAACTTTAGTTTCAGTGAGTAGAGTTTATTAGCAGTATATCAGTGCCACAAATTACCTTTTATAACAGGTACACATGACATAAGAGATGTTACTGTGGACAACATGGTCAGAACTGAATACTTTGAAAATTCAATCGCCATGGGGGTACTCACCATTTTTACGTTTATCAATGAAGACAGATCCGTCAATTTCAGTAGATCATCATATCTGTTTCTGGATAGGAATACTTCCCTTAACTACACATTACCTGATGACTTAACTCCTGGACTGTATCATGTGTTTGCTTATGATATTGAAAGTGACGGAACACTCCATAATGGAGTGGGCTATCCAGCAAGTAGAGATCAGTTCACTATTGCTGGAAATAGCCAAAGTGAGTTAGTTAATTAACTTTCAACTCTCTGTGGAATGTCATCATATATATAGGTTCATCTGATCAAGTGACATCTTCTAGAGAGATTGACTGCAGTGTGACCTATGCGGATGATGTTATCTCAGCAATGTGTTCATATTCTGGTGGTTCCTTAGTAACTGGGTTCCAAATGATTGTGCAATTGAATAATGTTGATGAAGTTCAGAAGCTCTATATAAATAGCACCACTGAGCACCTGTCTCCTGGACCAGTCACAGTACAAGTTGAAGGGAGTGGAATATATCATGTTGCTATATTTCCTCTAAAGGGAGAGAGGGGTATAGTGAATACCACCATAGTGTATTCGAAGATGTTGTCAATATATATTTATATTCAAGGTATATTATAGCTAACTGTAGTAGTATGTTATTAATAACTAGCAAGTACCCATCACACAGTGGTGCTTGATGGGGAGTGTGTAAATTAATATGGCTTTTTTCACCACATTTAAGTTTGCATTCCCAGTTAGCATCAGAGTGCTCTCAGACCCCAGGTTATAGTGGGCCCAAAGAGTTTATTAGCTCTTGCATACAACCACATAAGGTAACTGGATCATTATCCCAATCTCCAATTGTTCCTGTCTCTGGGTCAGAACATGTCCCACACTAGTTGTCAAAGGGTGTTGAAAAATTGGCTCGAGGATTATCAGTCTATTGGCTAGCAATGAATGTGGATGTTTCAGGATTACAAGTGTGACCTTACTCAAGTTGGGAAACACAAAACATTGTGTACAGAAGCTTCTGAAGCCCTGATACAGTTGGGTGTTAAAAAGAAGGCATTAGCTCAGAATTATTCATGAATACCTTAAGGTAACGTTTATTAAAGGGTACAAAATTTTGAGCCATTTAACTGGTAGAAATATTAGCTATTTTGACTCTTATATATAGTTTATAGTATAGGATAATTATACACCATCAGTCCACATGTTAATATAATATACATAGATGCTTCAAAACAATTACGTGGGAGAGTAACTACCATCAAACAGAACAGCTTTTCTCCACCTCTTTAATGTTTATAATTATAATGACCTCCTTCAGTTGAAAAAAATTGTAGGTGTTGACCAATCATTGCGGGTGTAATGGTTTGGTCAATCTGACATCATCAATCAACCATTACGCTAGACAGGCTAGCTACAATAACGATCCTCTGGTGACCTTTGACCCGGTTGACCTTTAATTTGATAGAGTTTAATATTAACGAAAAATTGAAAATCGCTAAAATTCGCTAAAATGAGTACCCGTTTATAAACGTTACCTTAAGGTAGACGGACCAACAAACAAACACAAGTACAAGCGTATTATTGATAATAATGTTGTGAAACTATATGTTTATGGAATAATTAGAAGAGATAGTGTAGCTATTTGCCATGCCTCCATATTATAAACTACACATTTCTCTATCAACTATTATTTCCACAGCAAATGAAAAATCAACCATCTCATCACTGATCCTAATAATAGGTAAGTTGTCAGAATAATAACAAAGTCTTCATGATAATGTGACCTTTTATTTGTTGTGTTTAGGTGTGGGAGTTGTAATAGTGATGTTTATTATGGTCCTGAGCATTACAGTGGGACTATGTCTCAAAGTAACTTCCAACAGGACTTCTAGGTGAGTGTAATAGTCAAGACTCACACTCTGTGCATCATGTGGCTATAGAGCTGGGTTATAAGGGAGAAATAGTGAATGTATACTGGAAAGGTCAGAAGAAGTGTGCAGTTTCGTAGTCATCAACACTGCCCTCAGTAAAAGTACATTAAAAATGTATAGCTAGCTAGCTACTTACTGACACAACTAAGTTATTATTGTGAGAACATTTTTGTAGCTCTATTCACCACTTCAGTGAAAATGTTATTGTATTTATTAGTCTAAAGGAGAGAAATGAGTCAGTAAAAATGGATGACTTAGAGAATTCATCACCTGATGTTGGATCACAAGCACCACCAGTGTATGAGGAAGTTAGTGACTTACCTAGTGTATTCAAATACACACAGTGCCCAGTTTATGCCATGTCTACCACATCAAGTACAACAGTACAAGTGGAAAGTCATCATGAATATGAAGATGTGAAACTTAACAATAGTGATGAACAGATTCAGATGACAGAGTGTCCTGCATACTCTTAACTACCTATAGCATTGTGTGTTCATACATGTATCACCATTATTTACTATTAAATGAGAAATGATTTACTCTGCATAATACACAGCAAGAATGCACACTATTAATTAGCAGGTTGTAATAGATTGTTGCCCAAGATGAACAGTTATTATTCTTCAATACAGAACATAGCTACACTATTCCCAAAACAGGTCAAACGGGACCATTAATCCTATTATAAGTACAACAGGTTTGACACAAAATATTCTAGAACAAAAACACCTGCTGTATAATTTCAATAATATTATACTTTGTGCAAAACATTTAGCCATTTAGCTATTATTATTATTATTGTTCATGCATGCATGTAGTGTCTATAGTAGTTATTGACAATGATCCTGATTTAATGACTGAAGAGTAGCCTTTTTGCATTTAGATAGTAGCTCAGAAGAAAGTTTGGAGTCATAGCAGCAGGCCATATTTAGTTGCTATCTGCTAAGCTTAGGCATGTCATGTGCTCTTCATGCATGTATAATAGTACGTACATGTGGTTTTGCCGACTAGCTGTATATACATGAATGTATACTACAAGTTGCTAGTGCAGTGATTTTAATTACTATAATCACATATCCAGCTGGCCGGCCACAATAGACATCATGACCATGACCACTTTCTTGACAAACAATAGGGCTCCACTTATATAAGCAATAGCTATCAAATCCTTGACTGTCAAGGATGTTCCTTGATGGTCAGAGCCTATGATATTGTTCATGCATGCATGTAGTGTCTGTAATAGTTTCAGTTTATTTACTAGCTATTTCACTCTCTATTAGATACAATTGTAATAAAAAAGTGGAAGGAAAGCCACACCTACAGTGGTTGTGGTACAGTGGCTGCTGAACCTATTATAGCATGGTACCTTAGATACCAAAAATAATCCTCTATACCTTCTAGTATTATACATTTTTGGAATGCTCTCAATGAGCTCTACTCAGCACAGCTAGATTTGGAGAAGTAGAACTCTTATCTTTAGAATCTAAAAAGAAAATCAATCCCCTCTCCATACTTCACCCCATTCTCAAGAAAGAGGCTTCCCCACAAGAGTGATGTAGAGTCATTACTATAATGAGTAACTGGAAGTAGCTATATGCTTTGGAAAGCTTTTATAATCTGTGGTCATGGTCAGTTAACAGCATAGTTACCAACTCTCACTGTTTCAGGGGGGTAGGAAGCAGGGGGGCACCAGGTGCTGGTGCCCCCCCACTTTGCACAGACCTTTGCAGTTGTGTATAGTGTGTGTCACTCTGTGTGGTGATAGTTGCTTCACTATTTTTACACTTTACTTGTACAATAAAGTGTAAAATACATGTACTAACCACAAAATCCATGATCATACATGTATTTACTTAAGGCTCACATGACATGGCTCAAAAGAAGCTAAACTCCTTTTTTGTTGATACAAGAGAGGCTTCTACTTCTGAATCTCCGAGTCAGAACCTTCAAGTGTTTGCATGGTGTGAGTTTAAGGGAAAGAGATTCGAAACCATGGTATCAGGGTTGCCAACTCTCCTGATTTTAAGGGTCCCCTCCTGGCCTCCTGTTTTCCACTACTATATTCCAATATTAACCTCCTTTTTTGCTAATATTATTGCTGTCTTACTAGAGGTGGATCTCAAGCATTTGCGTAAGTTGATGCTGTCACTTCCTGATGTCACTTCCTCATGCAATGCTTCAGCTGAATGTATTTTCAGTATGGTAAAAGCAATAAAAACTGATTCTCTTCATAATTCAACTCTATCTGCTTTAGTGAATTTTGACAGATATTGTTATGAGCAGGAATCAGGGGCTGAACTACTCTGGCTGAGCAAGTCAGCCACTTAGAAACAACTTAACTTAGCTATAATAACTATAGAATTAACTATAAGAGTCTCCCTTTTTTTTTCCTTTGGGGATTGGCAACCCTGTGGTATTTCCTCTTGTGTTCCTTGTAAATGTGATTGTCTGTCTGTATGAATAGTTAACTATTTTCCAAGGTGAGTCAAGCACATCAGAGTAAAGAATATGAAGAAGGAAAGCTTAAAGCTTACTCAAGGAAAATAAAGCCTAGTTGGTATTCCTGGATAAGTGCACATCTAAGTTCAAAATATTTCTTTCATGGCAAAACTTCCTGCAAGTGTCAAAGTTTTTCATTAAGGTTTGGAACCTGCTCTACAGCACTTTCAGGAACATGAGAATAGCATGGCACATAAAGAAATAGAGCAAAGTGCTATTTATAAGGATAAGCTGAGTGAAGTAGATAAGGTGTTGAATTCACATTTCCTGTGACAAATGTTACTGCTGAAATGTGAAAGGTCATTTTCTTCTCTGATGAGACTGAAGACATACTTGAGAAGCACAATGACTCACTGTAGGCTGAACTATCTGTTCATACAGCAAGAACTGATGTACCTAGCTAACCTAGAGAAAATAGCTGAAGATTACATCTCAGTTTTATTTTGGTAACATTTATCAACTATTTATAATTAAATTTTAAATTTTGTAACTTCATTATTAAGACCCTGAAACTGTAATCTCAGATGGCTGGGTAAGAACGGGGGGGAGTCTTTAGCTTAAATGGTGCCCCCCCACCTAAAATCATCTTCCTACCCCCCTGTACAGTTTTAGCCCTTTTCTCACAGTCTCACAAGCAACTTCATTTTTTTCACTGTAAATAGCAAGCAGGATAAAGGGTCAGTTAAACTATGCTTATTATATCACATTTAGTCACATGGAGAACACAGTAGTCAGTCACTATCAGAGTCAGATGAGGACATTACTATTATCATAGGATGATAATATTATCTGGTTCCCTCTGTCATGAAGAAAAAAGTAGCTAAGTCATCTTCCCTTATTACCAGACCAATATGTATTGAATGCTCATGCTAAATACAAATTTTATTGCCAGTCTGAACAGACATGAAGGGTGCTGCTTCATACAAAATATCATACAACACAAAGAGCTACAACTATATGTATAATTATGCTTAGTCACATATGCACATCTCACTCTAAATGATTTTGAAAAGTTGGTAACTATGTAAACAGTACAGAATCAGAGGTCAAGGTTAGAGGTGAAGGTCAGAGGTCAGGGTATTGTAAGACCAACCAACCTTAAGCTTATCTCAGTAGATGTAATTATTGTCACTATTATAATAAAAACATACATTATTCCTTGCAACTTTTATTAGCTATAATATAGTAATGGTAAACATTATTATAGTTCACTATTGGGCAGATAACAATAGGTAATGGTCATCAACTTTAGATTGTCTCATCTGGTGCCTTTAGTTTTGTCAAGATAGCTAATATCATTAAAAGGTAAGGTGTGGTCAAGTATTATCTTCTTAGTCTCCTTGGTTCAATATACCAATTCAACAGTAAAACCTAAGTGTTGGCGTCATGTACTTTGTTTCTTCCAACTTAAAGAATTCCATCAAACTTGTGAGGTTGCAGTCACAAAACTTGCAAAATGCTTTAAATCAGATTAGCTTACTAATCAGGATTGCCAAGTATGTACAACCAAAAAAGTACAACCAAGAAATCACTCTATAAACCATCAGATCTATTCCTCTTCAGAGAATCAATAGTGAGAGAGTAGATTAATAGTTCTAGTGATGTAGGAAGGGTCTGGACTCTCACCAATTATTCGCTGTTCAACACTTACACAGGACACATACATACCTTGATACTCAGAAGCACATTTGAGCAGGTGGTTATACTAATATTCCTGAGTTAGTTCTCCATTATGACTGGTGTCATTAAAGTGGAAGTTCTCCACCCAATAGCTAGCTAGAACTGTACCCTAACAGTCTATGAGTAATGTAATAGTGACATGATTTTCCACTTTCCTTGTAAAGTCTAATTCAAGTCCAATTTTACTTGGCTGGATTAGTAGAGCACATAATTAAATCAGCAATTATTGTTATGAATAGCACTAAAATGAAGTATAAAGTAGCTACAGAACACAATATGAAACGGTTAAATGTTCAGGAACTATGTAGAGTTAGCTACTACAGGAACATGTACAACTAACAATAACAGCAGCCATTAACCACTTAGCTAATTTTTATAAGTTTTAGAGTTTTTTTTTTACTTCACCAGGATGCTAAAATGCTGACATTTCCTAGATGTTTCATGTTTGTCTTCACCTTCACAAACACCCACTTCCATCAAGCAATCTATATTACAATAATAATTTATAACTATTACAAAGTGACTCAACTCAACATAGTAACTCTCACTATTACAGCCAATTGTATCGTCAGTGTTGGAGCCAATGGTACCTTCAGTAATTGGGTTCAGAACTTGTTGGCTGTAGGCTTCTTTATTCTCTTCCTCCATAGACTGTCCATCTATGCTCTTTACATTATTGCCAACTTCTTGTTTAGGAGAATTGTCCTCCATAACCTGACTCACAATGTCATGTCCTACAATATCATTAAATGAAACTACTGAAGAGCCAGTTGCTAAAGTGAATATGAAAGAACATATCAAAACACACACATAACCACACCTGCTTTAGATTCTTCCCCTCCAGGATTATATGCAGACTATAGAGTGAAATAAATATATTATATCAACTAAGTAACAAGACAAACAACACCTCACCTCAGTGCTTTGAGCTGAAGTAGCAGATAGAGGAATAGACTGAGCACTGGAATAAGTAGAAATACCAGAAAGAGATCCCACAGTAATGTTGGGTTCATTGCAGGTGAAAGTACTATGTTTCTCAGTGTTAGTGGATGGTATAAATGTGCATAAGAGCACTGTGTCTACTACATAAGCACTGACACCAGTTAGTCAATTTGTCTTTAAGGGGGGGGGGGGGGGGGGGGCAGTGGCCCCAGTCCCCAAAATTGAGTCACTGTTCTGAAACCCATTAAGTCTCCCTTCAACTGTCAAAAAACCCACCCAAGTAGAGTTGATACATCACCATATCACTATCCCACCACCTCCATGTTATAGTTTAGCACTAAGCACTTCATAACACAGTGATAGTTCACCAGTCATTCTTCTTGTACATGTAGTGACCCATGTAAAGGCGAGGTATCAATTTTTTGAACCTGATTTTTACTTTAACCCCCCTCCCCCCCCCAAAGTTTGTTCTTTGGTGATACTTAGATTTGGCTCTTTGGGCCCTTCACTTTGACTGCCGTGTATATATTCATTTTTTGAAACACTGATTACTTTCACAAAATTGATCCCAGAAATTCTTTTTATTTTGGAGGGGGGTGAGGGTTGAGGGGACATGACCCCAGATACCCCAGACACTCCTAATTGAGCAAGTGCCTAACTTGTAGAACTACATATGGCCATAAGCTACTATAAGTGTATACTGGTGTCAGTACAATAGACAATGTATAAATAGTTAATATTTTGTACAGACTTACTCAACATTTCTTTCCAAAGAGTGATTTTTGTTGTACATGTATCGATTTCCAGCAACAACTAAAATTATTATTAGTAGTAGTAGTGGCACCAAAACTGTAAACATGACCTCTATTCAGTTAGTACAAAGATAATTAATTACTAATGAGGTGTGTGTTAGATTTCCTACTTATTATCCATCCATGTGAACTCTCCTCAGAGGTTTCTGGTATCATTGTCTGGGGCTCTATAGTATACAAGCAAGACATAATTATATGCAATAAATATATACCTAATTCTGATGAATCAAATGCAATCAATAGCTATATAGCTATACACATACTCACCAGTAACAGGCAACACCTCTGAATATACTATGTTGGCATCCAATATTCCCTTCTCTCCCTTAATAGGGAAAATAGTGACATGGTAAGTTCTACTCTCTTTCACTCGTACTGTGACTGGTCCAGGAAACAAGAGCTCAGTGGTACAATTTACGAGGAGTTTATGGACTTCATCAACATTATTCAACTGTACAATTATTTGGAATCCAGTTACTGAGGAACCACCAGAATAAGAACACATTGCTGAGATAACATCATCCTCATAGGCTACACTGCAGTCTTGAAGTTCTGAAGATGTACTTTGACTGTAAGAAGCTATAAAAACACAGGACTTACTTTACAATAAGTTAAGAAGAAAAACACCTTTACCTTGTGGACCATCACTTCTAATAGAAAACATGTCAGTACTTGATGGGTAGGTCACACTGTCATGGAGTGTTACAGCTCTGTCTATATCATACACAGACATCTGATATTGTCCAGGAGATATATCAGATAATGTGTAGTTATGGGAAGAACTCCTATCCAATGGAAGATAAATTGATTTCTTGAAATCAATGGATCTGTCTTCATTAATGAATATAAAAATATAGAGAGCCCCCATTGCTGTGGAATACTCAAAGTACTCAGTTGTAATAGTATGAGATGTGACATCAAAAGTGGCATTCATCACATCATGTGTACCTGTTACAATATTTATAGAAGTGTATTATCCATGGTCTACTGTACATATTGTCCAAGACTCACTTAGACTAACATAGGACACAGCTGATCCATTGATGTTGCTGGCATTAACAGAGACAATATAGAGATGATCCTTTGGAATATTCTCGTTTGTAAATGTGATATTATTAGCTGTGATATTCAGGTCACTTCCTTGTATGTGAGTCTCATCCCCAGTGTTATTGTTGATAGCTGTCAGTTCACCATCACATACTGGAGCAGACTATTGTAATAATACAACATGCAATAGTTCACAGCATACATATTTGCTGTTATAAACAACTACATCAATAGTAAATTGAATTGTGATGCTAATAAGGGTCAGTATCCTTTTAGTCTTGTAAATATTGGATACTATCTTGTAAGTGCACTGTCTTTATAGATCTAATACATACCATTGTTATTTGATAGGTAGATTCTGATATTGGGAGTAGTAATTCTTCACTTGCTCTTGGAGCTAATCAATGAGGAAAAAATGTTGTTGACTGATGTTCATTCAAATTTGAATATGAACTGATACCCACTAGATATCCAAAGACTAACTTTTTACATGTAGAGAATCATGTGCCAAAGTTAGGTCAATTCATCAAACAAATGATAAAATTCAACCTGACTCTACTTGTACATAAAGCTAGCTTACAGCCATAGAGCTACTGCTCTATTATAACTACACAATACCACTGAATATGAAACAACAGACTTTGACCTATCTGGCTATCAGTAACATGATCAATTAACTAAACCATTTAGACATACGAGAAAAATCCTGAGAGTATCCTAGTGTGACTGCTGTTCCATTGCCAGCCCCATTCACTGGAGTTACAGTGAATGTGTAATTATCACACACTCTGCTAATGGGAATGGAGAAATTGAATCCAGTCACAGTGATCCCACACTCAGAGAGTACTATTGATGAGGAGGTGGAGTTTACTACATCCACACAGTATGTGATATCAGGGTCCTCATTAGATATATCTAGAGTGAAGGGAGCTGTCCAAGTGAGGGAGATGTTAGTGCCTACTAGATCAACAGACGGAGATCCAACAGCAGCAAGTAGCCCTGCAAGTGTATTAATAATGGATGATAGATATTTGACTGTCAACCATTAAAAAATCATTACAGTAAGCATTACGTACTCCCTAGGTCCTGGACACCTGAACATAACATTATTATAGGAGGGTCACCAAGTAGTGTCCTGGGACTTTCTCTGCACAACAAGTAAAGGTGTCCTGGGATTATCTCCATCTGACACTATCTAGCCTAACAGGCTTAACAAACATACTAGGACAGTCTGTGACAGTGCCAGATAACACTCACAAACAGTGTTACCAGATTCAGGGAATTGTCCCCAGATTAAGGGAATTTTTGTGGTGTTTAGGGACCAGAGTTGCTTAGTTAGGGATTTTTTTTTTTAATTCTGAGCTGCAGGGCATGTCTGGTCTGGTCTGGTCATGTGCAGTGTGTATACAATTTGGTGCATGTTCCTGATTCAGACATGTGCAAGAATGCATTGCAGCTCATTTTCAAGCAGTGATGATGATTGTTACTAAACACCCACTCCAATTAAGGGAAATTTAGGGAAATTTTTTCTTGAGGGTAGGGAATTTGCATCTACTGAATCTGGTAACACTGCTCACAAATTACCACAAAACAGCAAGTGGAAGAGTTTAAAGTTCGCAGTGTCTACAGTCCCGGCAACGGGAGCGGTCGTTTCGAGCAAATAATCCCGGCAACAGGACTATTACGCTATAAACGACTGGTCCTAGCAATGTACTTTGACCTGTTAGCCTGACAATTGAACGTTGAGAGTCTTAGCATGCAAGGAGTCTGTTGAGGAGCCAGTCTTTGGTTTGGGAGTTAGATATAGCTCCTATGAGAAGGCATTGAAGTTTCAAGGTGGTACTTAAAGAGAAGCAAGAACTATTGAAGCAGCTTGGAAGAGAATAGACAGACAAGATTGAAATACTAACTATCAGTTGTGTATTCATGGTGAGCAATCTTTTAGACTTAAAGGTAAAGGAACCAGGAATAATGATTAGCACCTATCTAGCTAGTTCCTTACTGGCTATGATTCTTCCCTCTCCTTTCCTCTTCTTCACCTTCCTTTCCATAATGGTAATAATAATAATGTATAATTTTGGCACACTCTATTTTATGCGTGGATATGTAAATCAATATTTATATTATAGACTTTTCATCAGAGGAATTAGGGTCAGAGGAAACTGAGCCTGGCTGAAGTAAAGTGCAATAGTCAATAGCCAAACACACAAAATGTAGAAGTATGTATGATGGACATCTATGTAGTGTAGTTTGATTTATATCACAGTGTACATCATTGCCTAAAAAGCTTGGGTTACATAGGTTCATAGCCCACACTATTTTCACTTCAGGTAATATCTATTATAACTAGGTATGGAAGTTGTCATGTATAAATTTTGCATGTACAATGTGGTACAAGTCAGATAGACCATTTTTAGTGAATTATGTTGTGCCTCACATAGTTTGCAGTTATACCTCCACTCTTGGGCACAGTCTATCTATTATGTGTACTAAGGCAAAGTCCATGTGTACAGCACGTACATATTTTACCAGTAGTGTGTGTGTACTTAACTGTGGATGATATGGTATACATGCATGACTTTAATTGTCCATACACATTTTTCCTGCCTTGAACCCAAATACAATGGAAGGTAGTCACAAAGCTGAAAGTGATTCTTCAAACCCCATGGAAATACATCATTCCTTTATTGTCAATGACAGCTTGTGCCCCCACATAATCCCTTGGACTCTCCACAGGGCCCCCTAGCTCCCTACCATTACTGTCCACTTGGATGATGGTGTGGTATAATAATAATAGCTTGCTAAGTGCACCCATAGTACAATTGTAGTAAGACCAGATATACAGATATTTAAGATGCATGGAGTCTGACTTGTACTCCATGAAATTTACTAATTCAACATAGTGATTAGCTATTAATATGTAACTTCAACAGTAGAAAGTGTAGGAGAGAGGCTACAACTGTTAAACTAGGTATTATTGATTTGTATAAACCATCCATAGCTAAGTTACTAAATAAAATTTAGGCATGAAGATACCTCCAGCTATTAAAGTGTGAGGTCACCCAAAGGGCCACATCTTGGTAAAAGAGAAGCAGGAACTCCTCTAAACCTTCAATGCATACATCAATTAAAGAGGAAGGTTTGATTTAGTGTGTAGCTATCTATAGAACCACATTTCAAAAATGGTTTTCCTTATAGTTATTTTGAAATGGTTGATGCAACTACTGCCAATTGAGGAAGAAGTTGAATGTTGACCAGAAAAGACTTGATGAGAATGTTGATGTATGTTTGGTATGTCACTATTTTAGTGCTAATGCATGGATGGTGGTAAAGTTGAAATGGCCTTGGAAGAACAGACATCAAATAAAGTTGAGGCAGCTTTGGATGCAGAAGAGCAGCATAGTCATCCAGTAGTAATTGAATCAAACACAGATCTTGATGATGATATCAATGAAGAAGTTTGAGGAATCTATCCAGCTTAGCTGTAAAGACATTCTAAACTCAACCAATCTTGATGAAAGCTTAAGCATTACTTCCTCCCTGCAAGATGACATTGTAGACATGCTAACAAAAGTTTATCATGAATAAAAGAAAGAAAAATATGCCTTAAACTCCAGGCAAAGTGACTTTTTTTGTAGTAGCTAGTAACATTGAGTAACCTATGGACGTGTAAATAATTGGCCTTATGTGTAGTCTCTCTTATTGTCCATTCTCTCTAATAGTCCACCTTGAGACCCCTTGCCCACTAGTGGATTATTAGAGAGAACAGACAGTCAACAGACTGTATCAAGCACGGTGTGTGTTAATTAGAATAAAATGTTTACACTCGTACTATTAATTTCGCGTGAATTTTGTTTCGTACCGGAAAAGTGCACTTCTCGGCTTCATGAAGTATTAGCCCAGTATAGAAACCTATTACAAGCATCAAGACAGTACCCTACAAGATTGCTTAGATTCATCCCTTGTGCTGCAGTACAAGTGCTAAACTTGAAAGATGTCATGAGTGCAGTGTGCTGCATGATAGTAGGAAGTCTATAATTTGTGAATCATGCTTCAAGTAGCACCACTTTTCTTGTGTTGGACAAACTAAAGATCTTAAAAGAAAGAATTGGTTTTGTCAACTTTGTTGTTCTTAACACTATAATTATTCTTACATTGTTGTGCTGCAAAGGCATTTTCTGGTGTGCTGCAGAGACTGTACTGGACTTTGTATAACATTATCATTACATCATCACTATCATAATTAATGTCACGTGATTACAATAAGCATGGTTGTATTGAGATGGCGACTTGAGAACTGGCGTTGAGATTAGCCTGTATTGCACATGGTCCTTCGAGCCGGATCTCAATCAACTGTGTCTGATTTCTCAGTAAAGAAGGGGGATCCCGCCTAACAATAGACGATGGCCGAACAGCTGGCACGCAAGAAGAGGATTCGTGCTGGGCACCGTTCGTCAGCCACAAAGATGATCGGCCAAATATACGAAGCCTTGGAAGGGGCTGAGGTCAACTTATCAAGGTTGAGACATCAGAAAGAGGGACTCGAAGAAAAACTGATACACCTCCAACGTCTTGATCTAGAAATACTCGACTTGCTCGCCGAGGATGATGATTTCACAGAGGAAATAGAGCAAGCGGATGCCTGTAAAGGCAAGCTACAATTGGCTATCATTGACCTTGAAGCTGCTGTGGTAGCTAAATCGACAGATGTCCGGTCCATTGAAACATCACCGAGGGAAGGCAGAGTTGAGCCTGTGCCTAGTGAAAGGCCCAGAGTATCCTCACCCACACCTAGTCCAAGGTTGAGTCCATCAAGTACCCCAAGTCCAGGACACCACGGACCGAGGGTGAAGCTTCCTAAGCTGGTGCTAAAGAGATTTGCAGGGGATCCAACGGAGTGGACGACCTTCTGGGACTCATTTGAATCGGCTGTCCACACAAATCCCGACTTGACAGGTATGGACAAGGTCAATTACCTACATTCACTCTTAGATAAGTCAGCAGCTGAAGCTGTGTCTGGACTCAAACTTACAGCGGCTAATTATGAAGAGGCAGTATCAATTTTAAGGAAAAGATTCGGAAACAAGCAGCAGATCATAAACAAGCATATGGATGCTCTTTTAGCTCTAGAACCAGCCACATCACACGGCCTCAAGAGTCTTCGTCACTTCTTTGACAGAGTGGAATCTCATGTTAGAGGACTTCGTGCTCTGGATGTGCCATCATCTTCGTATGGTGGACTCCTTACATCAGTACTCATGAATAAACTACCACAGGATATGAGGTTGGTGGTTAGTAGGAAAGTTTCTGAGGATGATTGGAACTTGGATGTTCTGATGAAGATTGTAGAGGAGGAGATCGATGCACGTGAGAGAGCTGGTTCGCTAGCACCCACTGGACCTCTGAAGAAGCACGTCTCTAAGGATGGTCAGCCAACAGCAGCATCTTTGTTTACGAAGGGATCCGTCATTTCTTGTGTGTATTGTGACCAAAACCATCAGTCGGCCTCATGCAGGATGGTGACAGATGCGGAGACCCGGAAACAACGATTGCGAAGGACTGGTAGGTGTTTTATCTGCCTCAAAAGGTTTCACATGGGACGAAATTGCCGCTCGGGCCTTAAGTGCCCCAATTGTAATGGACGACACCACGTCAGCATCTGTCAGAGTTTGAAAGAGGAGGGGAAACCTTCAGACACTACTGGTACCAATGTTGGAGGGAAGAAACCATGGACTGCCCCTACTACCTCAATGTACGCTAGTGCAAGGACACCTATACTTCTTCAGACCGCTAGAACCCATGTCTCCCAGCCAGAGAGACCAGACCTACGTGTGGACACCTGTGTGATATTCGATTGTGGGAGTCAGAGATCTTATGTAACAGAGACACTGAAGAATAGACTAGCCTTACCGGTGAAATCTGTGGACACTCTGATGGTGAAAACCTTTGGTTCAAGTGAAGAACAGGTCCACCACTGTGAGGTAGTTGATTTACTGCTGGAGACGCGGGGAGGTGAATGCCTTCAGTTGTCCTTCCTTGCCGTCCCCCTGATCTGCGATCCACTGGTGAGTCAGCCACTAAGTCATGTAGTGAAAATGTTCCCACATTTAGCCGAACTGGACCTTGTGGATACTGGGAATGAGTCGAATATTGATGTGTTGGTGGGCTCAGACCTATACTGGAAATTGGTGACTGGCAGAGTGGTCCGTGGGGAGAATGGTCCGACAGCAGTTGAGACTGTGTTTGGTTGGGTGCTGTCGGGACCACTTGACTTGGCAGCACAAGAGCCCTTCAATGTTAATCCCACATGTGTTTTGAGGATTGAGTCACAGTCGCTCTCGGCAGACGACACCCACCTTGACTTCTGGTTGAAAAGGTTTTGGGACTTGGAAGCCATCGGTATTGCAGATCAGGAGCCTTCTGTTTATGAAGATTTCGTGAAGAAGATCTCATTTAATGATGGGCACTATGAAGTGCACCTACCTTGGAAGGAGCCACACCTACCTTTAGATGATCACTATCAGTTGAGTTTGGACCGACTCATCAAATTGCTCCGACGTCTTAGACGATCACCAGATATATTGAAAGAATACGACTCTGTTATCAAGGAGCAGCTGTCCCATGGAATTGTAGAACTCGTGCCGGAGACAGTGGCATCCGCCAATGCTCATTATCTACCACATCATGCGGTCATCCGACATGACAAAGACACCACAAAGCTTCGTATTGTGTACGATGCATCAGCAAGAACATCAGGACCCTCCCTGAATGACTGCCTGTACGTTGGACCACCATTCGGACAGAGCATCTTCGATATCATCTTACGATTTCGGATACATACTGTTGCACTCGCTGGGGACATTGAGAAGGCATTCTTGATGGTCTCTGTTGTGGAAAAGGACCGAGACGCACTCCGATTTTTGTGGGTGGATGATCCTTTCAAGAAAGTTCCTGAAGTGAGGACTTTGAGGTTTAGACGAGTGGTCTTTGGAGTGGCGTCTAGTCCATTCCTCTTGAATGCTACCATTCAGCATCACATTGAACAATACCGTTCCATGGATGCAGAGTTTGTTGATCAGTTTCTTCGTTCCATCTATGTTGATGATGTCACCTATGGCTCTGCTGACATCAGAAAGATGTATGATCTTTACCACTGGTCCAAGTCTAAGCTCGCAGAAGGTGGATTTCATCTGAGAAAGTTTGTAACCAACTCTTCGACTATGAGAGAGCTTATTGCTGCTGATGAACTGCCAATTAGTGAGACAGATCCAGATGGAGCCATTGCTATAGAAGATGATTCTTATGCCAGTAACATGTTGGGTGACTTACAGGTTACCAGTCCAGGGGAGAAGAAGATACTTGGAGTGTGTTGGAACTTTGATGAAGACCATCTGATCTTTGATGCCCGGTGCATATCTGGTGCTGCTGATGTCTCTCACCCAACCAAGAGAATAGTGGTTTCTGTTGCTACTCGGTTCTATGATCCTTTGGGGATCCTTGCACCCTTCATTGTCCAATTCAAGATGTTATTCCAGGAATTGTGTAAGGCCAAAATTAGTTGGGATGAACCCCTCACCGGGGATCTGTTGGAGAAATGGCGCAAACTGGTTGCCGACTTGAAAACAGCACAACCTCTAATTGTTCCCCGACAATACTTCAAGGAGATTGACCTAATGGGGGGAGTATACACTCTGCAAGGTTTTTGTGATGCCTCTCTGCGGGCATATGCAGCTGTGGTCTACCTCCAAGTAGAAACACCAAATGGAAATCATGCTCAATTTGTTGCTGCCAAGACACGTGTGGCTCCAATTTGTGGACAGACGATTCCTCGTCTTGAACTACTAGCAGCTGTGCTTTTGGCAAAACTCATCAAGAACGTTTTCAGTGCACTCGAACAAGAGATACCTCTTGTCAAGTTATCATGTTTCACAGATTCAAAGGCAGTGCTACACTGGATCACCTCTACAAACAAAGAGTGGCGCCAGTTTGTCCAGAACAGAGTTAACCAAATCCGAAGTTTAGTATCAAGTGAGTCTTGGGCGTATTGCCCTGGCTCTGAGAATCCGGCAGATATGCCCTCCAGAGGTGTGGGTCTCTCTATGCTGCTTAAGGAGTCACGTTGGATCAGAGGTCCTGCCTGGCTGTCTAAAGGGGAGCAACCACAAGGTGAACCCTTCAGCTCAGCTGTACCCAGTGAATGCGTGCCAGAGATGAAGACACCAAAGGCACTCTCCCTACTTATTGATGGTTCTCAGTCAGCCGATCCTATCCTTGACTGTGAGAAGTACAGCTCACTCCAGAAGCTCTTACGAGTCACGGCACTAGTATTCAAGTTTGTGCAGGTTTTGCAGTCAAAGGTGAAGCCAACTGATACTGAAGCTGTTAACCCTAAAATAACCCTTGAAGACATGCAAGAGGCTACAATCTATTGGATCCAGAAGTTGCAAATCCCACTGTGGGGAGACAAATGCTTCCAATCCTGGGAAGTGCAGTTTGGACTTTATAAGGATGAAATGGGACTCCTGAGATGTCGGGGAAGGTTGGGTAATGCGGATCTTCCTTACTTCACCAAGCACCCTATACTCCTGAATGCCAATCACCACATTACAGAACTCATCGTGCGACACTGTCACCTATCTGTCAAACATGGTGGTGTAAAGGAAACTCTGACAGAGCTTAGATCATCTTACTGGGTCGTTCGGGGACGGAACTTTGTTAGAAGACTACTCAGACAGTGTGTTGTCTGTCGAAGGTTTGCAGGGAAGCATTATTCCGTCCCGTTGCCAGCTCCACTACCTGGATTTCGTGTCAGAGAGGCGCCACCGTTCTCATCCACTGGAGTGGATTTTGCTGGGCCCCTGTTTGTGCGAGATAGCAAGGACAAGGTATGGCTGTGCCTATACACATGTTGTGTCACACGTGCAGTTCACTTGGATATTGTTCCAGGGCTCTCTGCCCAGACATTCATCCACTGTTTTAGAAGATTTGTTGCACGTCGTGGGTTACCCCAAAGAGTAGTGTCGGACAATGCGAAGACATTCAAATCAGCTAAGAGGTTGATCAAGATGACACTGGAAGATCCCACTGTCCGGAGATTCTTTTCGAATTTACAACTGACTTGGACATTCAACTTAGAGAAGGCTCCATGGCAAGGCGGCTTCTTCGAGCGCCTTATTCAATCTGCTAAAAGGTGTCTGAAGCGCACGATTGGCAACTCCAAACTGTCATATGATGAATTGCTAACAGTCGTTACGGAAGTTGAACTCATACTAAACTCTCGACCGCTTTCTTATGTGTCAACAGAAGATTTGGAAGAACCCCTAACTCCGTCCCATTTGATCACTGGACGAAGACTGCTGAGCTTTCCGGGAATGATAAGCAGGAAACAAGAGGATCCAGATTACCAAGTGACTCCAAGCTCTCCAACTGATCTCTCTAAGAGAATGCGACACCTAAATAAGATTCTAGATCATTTTTGGAGAAGGTGGAGGAAGGAGTACCTGACTGAGTTGAGGGAGGCACACGGTCGTAAGCGAAAATGTTCGGAGAGCAGTACAGTAGAAGTTGGAGACATCGTACTTGTTCATGACAAGGATCACCCCCGAACATTTTGGAAGATGGCAAGGGTTGAAGAGCTTATCAGAAGCAGGGATAACCAAGTAAGAGGAGCACGAGTACGAGTTGGAGCAACAGGGTCCATGTTACGTAGGCCAGTACAAGCGTTGTACCCACTTGAAGTTCATGCCGCAAAGGCAGAGCAGTCAACCGAAACTGAACCCAAAAGAATTTGTGCAACCGAGCATACCCGCCCACTCCGAGCAGCCGCACAGATGTCTCGGCAGATGTGGCGTGAGAAAATGTGTTAACGTTATCATGTATTCAGTGTCACAGTTGGCAGTGGCCAACTGGGGGAGTGTACTGGACTTTGTATAACATTATCATTACATCATCACTAATGTCACGTGATTACAATAAGCATGGTTGTATTGAGATGGCGACTTGAGAACTGGCGTTGAGATTAGCCTGTATTGCACAGAGACAACTTACTAGAACCCTATGAATTAAACAGACCTTGGATGCTTCAGTACTGGATTAGCCACTTCACATACGTACATACCTACCAACTATCCTGGCAACACCGGGAATATCCTGCAAAAACCACTGCTTTCCTGGTATCCCAGTACAACCCCCTCCCCCCAGTCTTTCTTTCATCTCCAATCTCCTTTTTCAGTAGCTAGCTAATAGCTTCCTTCATGATACTACTGGTGATAATGCCATGGATACCATTTCTTTCATTTTTTAAATATTCTCTTTGTCCATCTCAATAACTCAAGTTATGTGTGATCAACCAAAACTGCTTCAATTCAAGCAAAAATAATTATGAGTTTAATCAAGCAAATCAAAATTGATGGGTTGGTAGGTATGCACATAGAACCCTTTATATGGCAGGGAATGCTACACAGATAACCTACTAATGCCAGAACATACAGTATACTAGCATCTGACCAGGTTCAGATTACTCTTACCTCATTTTTCACAACATAATTTCTATGACCTCCTTTCATCGTCGAGTCTGACTGAAAGGTCAAGGTACATTGCCGGGACCAGTCATTTATAGCTTAACAGTCCCGTTGCTGGACTATTAGCTCAAAACGACCGCTCCCGTTGCCGGGACTCTAGACACTTCGTTTAAAGTTTATAGCTACCACCATGATGACTAAATTCAGGTGAATCTATAGTTTACAACTGACCTTGTAATAGTAGTGTAATAGTTTCAGATGACACATTTTCAGAAGCAAAGTCGTAAATACACTGGATGGTGGTGACATTGTGCTCCAAGGGGAGGTCAAAGGATAAATCAGCTGTTTTTGATCTGCTAGTAAACTCTTGAAACACATTCACAAGTCTACTGTTCTCCAGTAGTGTTCCATTCACCAACCACTGGACACTCAATGCAGTACGAGATGGATCAGTACAGACGAAATCAAAATTATCACCAGGGATGCCAACAACAGTCTTAGAAGGGAAAATGATTACACCTACATTCACAAGGTTATTATAAAATCAGTAAGTTTTCCTATTACAAATATTAAGATTAACAAAGGATTACTCTCACACAATCCCAACTATTAGCTAATATTCACACAACATTATGATATTATAGATTATTCTGTGGATGTTATTTTTTACACACACATACATATAATAGAACACACAACTAACATATTATTAAATCATCCTAACTGGACATTCACTTGAACTCTTGACCTTTCCTATCTCTATCACAGTAGACAGAGTGGTTGATTATGGGCTCAGTTTTAGACAAATGTATATAATAATATGCTTGTACACTCATGATATTCATGAATAATTCATGAACTAATGCCTTCTTTTTAACACCTAACTGTATGAGGGCTGTGGATGCTTCTGTAAGCTATGTTTTGTGTTTCCCAGCTGGAGTAACTTCACACCTAACTCTTAGGGCCCGCTAGAGCCTGGGGTCAGAGGGCACTTTAATGCTAACTGGAAATGCAAAATTAAAGTATGATATGTGGTGCAAAAAACAAAAACAAAAACAAAAAACAAACCAAAAAAACAACAAAAAAACATATTAATTTACATAAACTCCCTATAAGCAGCACCACTATGTGGTGGGTACTTGCTAGTGAACATAATTATAACAGCAGATAGTAAAAGTGCTCTATAAATTTCTCTTTTTTATGGTAACTATGCATGTTGAGGATAAAGGAGGTTCTAGTGTATTCTAAATCATTACCATTGGTAGCCATAGAAACAGGAGAGAACATCACCAACACCAGTGGGATCCAAAGAAAGGAATTAAGCGTGTTCTGTATGTAAAGGTATAACCATGTGAAGTTTACATTTTCACCAACATGTACCACCTGCATCCTAAATAGCCAATGTAGCTAGCACCTGTGACTCTGATAACAGTATGGATCACAACTGACACAGGATTTAAATCAACTTCAGAAAGGACTAACTCTACTGCAGCATTACTATAACAGGTAGACATTAATTCAGTGCCATACAAATTGAGGGCTGAGTTAAATACTCATTATAGCTAGTGTGTTCAAGACAGGACCCACTCAACTAAGCCTTGGACTTATAAAAAAATCTCCCTTTATATTATTATATAGTACCATAAAAATTGGGACAGCTCTCCTGCCAGTCAATCCATTGTTTTGCAAGGATGGAGATCTCAATTCCTCATCAGTGGATTTTTGCTCAGATGAAAATCGATCATTCTTCTTGTCAGGAGGCTTCTGCTCAGGTGAACACAGAGCTATTTTTGGTGAGGATGGGGATACATCCTGGTTAATAGGCTCTCTCTTGGGTAAAGATGGAGCTCCTTCCTGAAGAACTAGATCCAGAATTACATTTTTTTCAGTGGCAGTGGAATCTTCCTTGGGTGGAAATGAACCTGTCTCCTTGTCAGTGGGCTCTTTCTCAGGAACTGTTTCCTAGTCAGTGGGATTTCTCAGTGAGGATATGTACATTACTCATAGATCATAGATGTTAATTTAGCCACTTAGACAATAACTTTATGGGACTCATTTCACTATTACTATGTATTAGATACGTAAGAATATACCCACATACACATCTCATAACATAAATAAGAGTTGTAACAGCACACGATTACACCATGTGTACTGTACTATGTAGCCATGTACATAAGTTGCTGATAAAATAATTATAATGCTAATCCCCTTAGTATGGACCTCCGCCTGCCTGTGATAAAACATCTAGCTACAGTATTAGTTATATTTTTGTCTAACTACCAACCACCAAGGAACTGTGTGGTTAATAATAATATAATACCATTGGATGATCCACTTGAAGGTACTGAATCTTCATTCCTTTATAACTTACATTCTTGACATTCATAATTTGAGGAATATACTTCAGCTTGTGAACATTTTCAATAAATGACTGTGGTAAAATGGTTAAAAATTCTCCTTTCTCCTTCAAGCATTCTTGTGGGTCATGTAAAACATGATGAGATAGATTCATGCTTTGGCTGAGGTCATTATCACAGTCCTCTTGCTCATGATTATTCTCAATCACAACCAGATAATCATCTTTATTAAACACATCCTCATTGTTTACACTGTTCTCACTCATAGTGACATCAAACTAATTAAAAAAAAAAATTACCAACTTACTAAAATTTGAAATTTATCCTGGTGTGTGGCCTCATGTAATAGCTAACTTTTACTAATTAACTGACTACTCTTTGTATTCTTGGACCAATTCTATTTCTTCTACCAAGATATTCTATCCTAACACATGAAGGGACAAAATACAACACTTCACTTTATATAGTATAGGTTGAGTATGACCTGGTTGACCTACAGGAACCACAGCTACAGTTATTGTGCTATAAGATATAGGTTGAGTATGACCTGGTTGACCTACAGGAACCACAGCATTGAACAGTTATTGAGCTATAAGATATTGAATAGGTTGAACATGACCTGGTTGGCCTACAGGAACCACAGCAACAGTTATTGTGCTATAAGATATTGTATAGGTTGAGCGTGACCTGGTTGGCCTACAGGAACCACAGCAACAGTTATTGTGCTATAAGATATTGTATAGGTTGAGCGTGACCTGGTTGGCCTGCAGGAACCACAGCTACAGTTATTGTGCTATAAGATATTATATAGGTTGAGCATTGCCTGGTTGGCCTACAGGAACCATAGCAACAGTTATTGTGCTATAAGATATTGAATAGGTTGAGCGTGACCTGGTTGGCCTACAGGAACCACAGCTACAGTTATTGTGCTATAAGATATTGTATAGGTTGAGCGTGACCTGGTTGGCCTACAGGAACCACAGCAACAGTTATTGTGCTATAAGATATTGTATAGGTTGAGCATGACCTGGTTGACCTACAGGAACCACAGCTACAGTTATTGTGCTATAAGATATTGTATAGGTTGAGCATGAATTGGTTGGCCTACAGTAACCACAGCAACAGTTATTGTGCTATAAGATATTGTATAGGTTGAGCATGAATTGGTTGGCCTACAGTAACCACAGCAACAGTTATTGTGCTATAAGATATTGTATAGGTTGAGCATTGCCTGGTTGGCCTACAGGAACCATAGCAACAGTTATTGTGCTATAAGATATTGTATAGGTTGAGCGTGACCTGGTTGACCTACAGGAACCACAGCAACAGTTATTGTGCTATAAGATATTGTATAGGTTGAGCGTGACCTGGTGACCTACAGGAACCACAGCAACAGTTATTGTGCTATAAGATATTGTATAGGTTGAGCATGAAGAAAAATATTTATCCCTATATAGAGACACCCTCTGATATGCACTACAGGATATAGCCACAAAAACCAATCTAGTTTCATAGATCTACATACATGGTAGACTCTTACACTTGTTTGCTGTAATTCTGTTTATATGCTTAATTAATTTGCATTACACACAAAACTTCTATCCATATGAAGGTTGACTAGTCAGGTCTGTACAAATTGGCTTCAGGAAGCCAGTCAAGAAATCTTCCTATTTTCTCTATAGTCCTGCAACCAACCTTCAGCCCTCTAAATAGGGGAGAAATCTGTTATCAAGTGATTTCTGCTATGGTAAGCCATACCAATGCATTAAGTCTTGTGATTGACAAGATAAGTTTGATGTAATTCTCTAAGTTTGAAGAAACAAGTGTGCTATTGAAGAGCTATACTGAACCTAGGAGACTATAAAGATAAGTCCATACCTTACCTTTATAATAATGACAAAAGTCCTAGGATCTAAAGTTGACAACCATTACCTATTGTCATCTGCCTATTATTGATGCATGCTTTGAAATATTATGGGCAAGTAGTTCCACTGACTGACAATCATGGATAATTCAACTGGCTGACAACCAGTGACCTACCTATTCATGAATAATTCAGAAGCTCACATCATAGAGGGGGGGGAGGGATTGAGTGAGCTAATGAGCAAATACCATCTCTATTTACACCTAACTTTTATGTAGGGGCAGTAAACCTACTGGAACTAAGTTATACAGTGACACCAAGTGCCAGGTACTTGCAAGTTACTATAATTGCTTGTCATGACACACAGTTCTCATGTATCCACTTCATATAGTGATACACTGAACACTAAGAGATCCAGTGGAGGATGAACACTACCACAAACAGTTAGTAATACTATACTCACTCACTACTTGAATACAAGTACAACTATGGGTCATGGAAGGATGTTTATCATATACCTGGCTAGCTAGTTGGATGACTTACAAAGTATCTTATAGTAGGAATAGTTATAACACATTCATTACTGTTTTTTCCCCAGGGCTTTCATCTTTTAGTGCCTTCATTCAAGTGGAAAATACCTCACAAATGAGACTGGGAGAACTCTAGGGCTAGAAACACTTCATATAGTATTGAGGTTACCTTAATGTTAAAGAACATAATGTTAATTCATGCAATGTGATTAGCTTAGGTATGCTCCATTCATCTAATGGTGTATTACTTAAGAGTATTCACATGATCTTCTCAGTTTGGTATATGTGGTCAGAAAAACTCTACAGATAGATCAGTACAATAAGGTACAAGAATACAAGGTATTGTGGGAGAGGATGGACAAAAGCCATTAGAAAAGAATAGAAACCTCTCCTTTGACTCCCTAGTGTGAGGTTCGTTTCACTCGCCCCCAAATATTTTTCTTTTTCTTGGCTGGTATATACTATTATGAGCCAAATTCCAGAGGAATGACATTAGTGTGTGCATAGACTCCCAGGAAAAATATAAGTGGCATGCCACACCCACCCACCAATCAATATAGGTTACACCCATCAAATTAGTCATGAATAATATTATTAATTAGTGATATCATGAGTTCCTTAGCTTTCTTAGAAGGGGATGGAGTAGACACTATGATGAACACTTGAAAAAAAAAAAAAAGAACTTGGAGCTATGACTCAGCACAGCATGCAACTGGTGTGCAAATTTTATACATGCACTGGATAATTAAAATTGCTAGTAGGAGTCTGAGTGATATGTGGCAGATCAATTTCTGTGGCTGTCATGGCTGATTCTGGCAGTTGGAACCTATGTATGTAGGTTACACAAGACCCTTCCAATTTCCCAGAAGGGGCTAGCCCACAAAACTAAGTGATAATCTGAACATAACTAGTCTCAAATATAAGATAGTCTGTAAACTTGTCTATTGCTAGTCTGGCCACATCCAAATAATAAGTCCAGGAGTACAAAGTTGAAGAGGTTGGTAAAAGCTCATACAAGCTTTATAATGTGAGGTCATCTTATAAATAACACACAGGGGAACTACTGTTACTAGATATGCTTTATAAGCTTTGCCTTATCCATTCTCAATCAATAGCCATAGCTAGAGCTATAGCCTAGGATCACATAATAGCTAGCTAATGAATCTCAAGGTATTTACTTACATAACAGATTCATGAGTCTTAACATCTGTATCTAGCAGGTAACGGCTTACCTTAAACCAAATGAGTCGTCACCGAATAAGTAAGAGAAATCCACTCCCCCACCTAAGTATGAATATTAATATACGGCTGTTATCCGGAACAGAAATAGCCCCCCTCCTCCCTCTACTTCATTCACCCCCAAGGCTTTTCAGGTATACTCAAAAATTTATTAATGTACTTATATACAAGTTATAGTTCCATAGTACTTGGAGAAGTTGTGGGGGCAGTTGTAAATATTGTCCCTAGAAATGTGAAGGCCCCCCATACTGGATGACAAGGATAGATGCCAAAACTTTGCTAAAATAACATCACACAGACCTAATTAATAGAGTTTATATAGACAAATAATCTACCCCACACACAAGACTTATATAGACAAGTTACTACGTACATAAATACTAGAGATTCCTGACAGTGATCTACCAGTCTTACCAGTCCTACCAGTATGGTTCTGAAATGGACTGTGGGAAGAAGTTGGCATTTCACCACACACAACTGGGATATATAGAGTAAGAAGATGCACTATTACAATATTACAGCTATTTACATACCTACAACCAAGTAACCTATATTACCCTAGTGCCAACTCCCTCAAACCAGTCATATAAATACACTAACTCCTCAAGGGAATAAACACACCATACAGCTCTCATTCCTTTCCCTATACACCACCCTGTTCACATAACCCTCCCACACCCACACACCCTGGAAACATCCTATACACACCCTACAACCTATATATCTCACTATACACCCCATAACACACCCATACACACCTCTATACATACCCACCATAGTTTGATAACAAACACAAATAACTTTATAGCACAAGCACTCATTGTAAGAGAAAGTTTAGATTCAAAAGAATTTCAGTAGAACAGTTATCTGAGATATCCTAATATAACATCTTATAGCTGACAAGATCAGTATACAGAGAACTTGAAATTGGACATAGTAACTCAGATATAATATACACATAAACTAGTTATACAGAGGACAGTGAGATTATTCCATACACACACAGAAAACATGTCCACAATTCCAGCTACACCATGACAAGGTGGAAACAGAACATTCTACACATCAGAAGACAAAGAAACATGCATATCTTCTGTTTGCATTACATCTTGAAGTTATGTACCACTTACAGCTCTTCCAGAGGATGGATGGGCGAAGTCTGCCGAGTAGTCTGCACCATTTAAATGTGAACATATCTCTTTAGCACTGTCCACAAACTGAAGAAAGGGAATAATCTTATCACTAGATAGGACTCAATGATAGATTCTGTGTTAGTTGGGTATCAGGTGAATATCAAGAGGTAGAGGCGATATCATCTATCACACATAGAAAGTGTTAGTACACTCTCTCATCATCTGGCCAGAAGCCTTTGACCTGGTCTATTCTTATTCACTTGAACCCTGGAAACTGGAGGTTGGGCAGAAAAATGGCTTAGTATGTATTTCTACTTGGTTTTAGCTATGCTCCCACTGACTAGATCACCAATATAACATTCATATTCTTGGTCTTTGAGACTCATGCATTCTGCGTGGTCAATGAGTCATCCCTGTGTACATATACTTATACTCTCTATCAGAGTATTCATGGATGTTCAAATGACCAATAGCTTTGATAGTCAACATTAACTCAGCAACAATAGTACATATCAAATTACATGTACATGCATTACATGCAGCTGGTGTGTTATTACATGCACATAATTATGTAGGTGTGATCTCAATCTGTGAATAACTTTAGAATAACATAACATAGAACACTTTCTCTATTCTCTTTCATATATCAAATGCTCTAATATAAACACATGTTTATAATAATGTTCAGGTATAAAAGGTCCTGAAAGTCCAGTTACTTGGACATTCACTAGCTGTTACTCTGACAGAGGGTATAACTGTGTGTACACATCATATGGATGACATTGGATTGCCAAGGACAACATTCCAGGTCAGAGTTACTGATATTTTTACCAGGGCCACTGACATGTATAAACCATCTGGCTGTACTATTAGTGATCCAATATGTCTAACAAACCTCACCAGGCCTGCTCATAACCAAGAACAAATCCTCAAATGAGCTACAATTCCTAGCTCACTACAACTAACCTACTCTCTAGACCACAGCCAGTCACACATGTATATAATACACATCTGTCTTTATAAACAGTACAATATTATGGATGGGAAACCTTTTACTAATAATGTGTTAGCAAGTAAATATGTTTCCTCTATAAACAGGACTTGAAAAGTAACTGAACTTTACACTCTGACTAATTGCAAATTGGGTGGGCACAATTTAGAGAGGACCTGGGGTCCTTACACATTCCTGTTTTACCTCTGGAGATCAACCTGTCATCATCCACACTCTGCTGACTCAGCAGAATATCATCCCGGAGACCATAAAGTCCGCTACTAAGAATCCTGTAACTTCCTGTGCCATACACTCGACTGTGCCTTGAGGTTTACTCTTAATCAAGGACATAATTGAAGTGACATCCTCAACACCATTGTTAGTATCTGTGTCTATTGTGCTGGTGGTGAATGTTAATTTCAGCAGTATGAGACCCACGGCTACAGAGAGGGGTGGAGAGGAGATGTGATGATGGCTAGAAACTGTGAATTCATTATTTTAAAAAGCTTTGTTAGTCATAAATTGGTTGATGATCATTACCATGTAATTCTCCTCCTCCTCCTTCACTGTCATCCATACCTACAATATACAGCGCTATATACTCACACATACACCCTCCTACATAGGTGTAGGAACTGGGGGGGGGGGCACTGGGGGCATGTGTCCCCCCAATATTTTGGGTCACTAATACAAATATTATTCCTGTGCCCCCCCCCCCCCCCCCCCCCCAACAATCTAACAAAGTAGATTGCACACAGGTTGCTTGAAGGAATCAAGGTCCTATTCAAGCAACCACTTAAAGTTGCTGATGAATAGGCAGTTTACATAAGTCCTTATTGACTCCCTATACCTAGTATCAACATTTGTGGCCTATGGTCTCTCTTGATGCATGTAGCAGCTACTCAGTATTAGCTAGAGCTAGGTACATATTATTGCTGAGAAGTTTATAGGTGAAAATAAGCATTTTTGGTTTGTATTAAAAATGTGTGGCTAGTGGGTGTGGTCACTCAAAATTTTTGCCAACACACCCACCCACTTAGCCATTCCTTTCCATATGAGTGCTCCCCCAATCAAAATCTCATTCCTACACCTATGTCCTAGAGTACACGAGAGGGTATAATCATTGGGGTTATACTACCCCAGAGTGGGTTACATACATCCTTTCTAGGTAGACAGGACACACCTCCAGGTTCCACACCCCTTTCTTCCTAAAATCAAGAGGATTACAGGGAGTTCCCCACTCACACACCCCTCCTCCCCCCTTTTAACGTCTACAGGCTAGATAGCAGGGCCACACCTCCCCACAGTGGGTTCCAAATCCCCATTACTAAGATCACCATCAGGGTCACACCTCCTCACACTTACTTCTATTGATAACCACAACTCTTTCTAGT
The DNA here is from genome assembly GCA_964016965.1 of Diacarnus erythraeanus. Classification (NCBI taxonomy): domain Eukaryota; kingdom Metazoa; phylum Porifera; class Demospongiae; order Poecilosclerida; family Podospongiidae; genus Diacarnus; species Diacarnus erythraeanus. Next base: position 1,637,515 of record OZ024672.1, read on the forward strand.
GGTTAGTTTATAGGGTAGCTGATCTAGTTATACATACATTATAAAGTAGAGCAACAGCTGCCTATAGTCTCGCTCGCACGAGACTAAGCTGTCTACATAATTATTATAGTATTATATCGATCCGAGAAACAGCGAAGAGTGAAAAATCAAGAGGCGAACAACAATGTTAAATTTGTCTCTAAAAACCATCACATAATCTAGGTAGCTGGTTTAAGAGTAATGTTTGAGGACTTTATATCAATTGGAAGTAGCTATAAACCACAACTCCTATATAATATTATGTAGAACTCAGAAGTATTCACAACAAAGCTTACAGCCATAGCTAATTAAATACTACAGTTCATCCTTAGCTGTACAATTATGCAAGCTCATCCACATATCAATACAGTATGTCCTCTCTAATAGTCCACCTAGTGGTTTGGGTGGTTGACCTGGACTATTATGGGTACTAGACTATTAAAATTCTGAATGAAATTTATGCTCATCAGCATTACAAGGTGCAATTACACACTACCAGTTCCATGTGAAGTGACCTAATCTGAAACAAAGAAGTCCCTAAGGACAGTTTGCTTTGTGTTTAGGTTTATTTTCTCAAGGTATTTGTGATATACTGTAGTATATCAAGAATATAATGTTCAGCATATTCTTTCACAATACTCAATGAAACAGGCATAGGCTTACATCTATTACAAAGAAAAGAGAAAGAAATTCAACTACTTTTTCTTCTATAGCTCTGTACTTAATCTCACGATTACGTCAAAGATCACCAGATGCAGTAAGAAGTTGTTGTTTGAGTTTCTTTGCATTCCACAGAACCCGGTTTATTGTCTTTGAGGTGACATTGAACTGTTTTGCGAGCATAGTCTGATTAACTCTAACTAATGTTGATTCTACAGAATCAGGTAGAAAGCCTTTTTTTTTTGGCTTGATCAATCACATCACACTTCTGCTTTAGTGTGAGCTCAACCCTTTGTTTCTTTGAAGCAAGCTGTGCTGTGGTGTACGACCAATGCCTAGAGTGTGACGACCAATGCCTAGTGACGACCAATGCCTAGAGTGACGACCAATGCCTAGTGACGACCAATGCCTAGAGTGCAGTGACGACCAATGCCTAGTGTGACGACCAATGCCTAGAGTGCAGTGACGACCAATGCCTAGTGTGACGACCAATGCCTAGAGTGCAGTGACGACCAATGCCTAGTGTGACGACCAATGCCTAGAGTGCAGTGACGACCAATGCCTAGTGTGACGACCAATGCCTAGAGTGCAGTGACGACCAATGCCTAGAGTGACGACCAATGCCTAGTGTGACGACCAATGCCTAGTGTGACGACCAATGCCTAGTGTGACGACCAATGCCAGAAAAAGAAAGTCTTTCCTCAGCTCAGCAGGTTACCTAACGACAGAGTACGAAATTTCGTCAAGAAAATCGGTAATGAACCACTTGGACCAAGTAATATGGATTGGGATTCTATAGAACGGGTGAAGTTTCCAGAGATGTTCAATTCCTAGTTTCTGAGTGAAAGAGGAGTGGACAGTGACGTTGATAGCAGCTGTAACTTCCGTAGCTACCTAGTTGATTTTTGTTTGTGAGCTCTAACATTGTACATTGTGCTGTTAAGGTGCTATAGACCAGCTATCCTATAAACAAACCACTAGAAAGGGGTGTGGTAGTCAATGTAAGCAACAATGAGGAGGCATGACCTTAATGGTGACTGTCTTGACCTTAGGAAGGGGGTGTGAATCCACTGTGGGGAGGTGTGGACCTGCTATCTAGCCTGTAGACCAGACCTTAGAAAGGGTGGTTGTGTGTATATGTGAGGGTAGTGGTGACTCCCTGTGACCCTCCTCACCTTAGGAAGAAAGGAATATGGAGGTGTGGTGTGTCCTGTCTACCTAGAAAGGGGGTGTATTTTGGTGTGTCTTCACATTTAAGGGTGTGTATAACCCACCGTGGAGATGTTTGACCCCAATGATGACCCTCTCAACCTCTGGGAGGGTGTGAGTATAGAGCAGTAATGTGCGTGATTATATATGCATTTAGAAGGTGTGGCACTATTTAGAAGAGGTGTGGCTCTATTTCCATTTTATAAGCTCTTATTAAGAAATATATGTGCTTGGTATGGATGACAGTGAAGAAGAAAGAATTAGATAGTACACACATAACTATATCCATTACTGCTATATACTCTCACACGCACCCTCCTAGAGTATGAGGGGAGTTAAGAGTCGCATGTCATAACTCCCCTCCAATGTTTCATACACAAATTCCTACTATTCAAATGAAAGAGCAGAAAAAGAGCTTTCAGAAAAATTTTTTTTTTTTTTTTTTTTTTTTTTTTTTTTGCATCTAGGACAATGTGGTATTGAGTAATAGTCGAAAGTAGTCAAAAATAGTACATGAAGGTTTGCAGGCTAACTTCGACTAGATTGTTGGAAAGTAAAAACTTAATATACCATCAGAAAGTTCTTTAAAATAATGAGCAACATTTTGAGAAAAAAAAATCAACTTTCTAGGATAAAGTAGAGGATAATTATGAGCAGATATATAAAAAGGATAAAATGTGAATAAAATGGTTTACATCTGCCTTAAGCTTGTCTTCATCTCCTGGTCTCATTCATAACCTGGTCTCATTCATAACCTGGTCTCATTCATAACCAGGAATGACCTTGCTTAACTCCTGCCATTATGTTAGCATATCTTCCTCTTTCACACCAGCTTTCATAGCACATTCAACTAGCATTGCTGCTGTGGTTAGAGTATCAGTTAGCTGGTTAGCCTTTCCTATGTGTTATGATTTTTGTCTCTCTACGTACACATATAGCTGAGAACTCCAATGCCTCTGGCACTCAATAACCCTGCTGCTCCTGCTCTAAGAGGATCCTGTTGGGCCTTGCATAAATCCTTTATTAAAATCTCTCTCATAGTTAAATGCTTAATCCTTTGTCTTCATCTCATGGTTTTTAGATCCTTCATTGCTGCTACAAAACTGGCTTTTTGCTCCTCTGGTATATATTGTATTCTGTGGTGTTGGATCTTGGAGTGGCATAGCAATAGACATCTGGTGTATAGATAAGTTGTGCTTGGATAGAGTTTTATCTTGAGCTGGTCAGCAGATTTACACAACTCAGCTTCCTTGATGAAGAAGAACTTGGCTCTTTTGCATAGAGACCCTTTCTCTGATGAATCTTCTGGATAAGAGCTATCCTTCAAGTAGTTGTAGATGTACCATAGCCAGACTCTCCAAAACTCTCCAATTCCTTGACATGATGTCTTTACCGGGACTGTTGTCTCACTGTCTTCTGTACAGTTAACTGGTGACCATTCTTAATTCTTAATTACAGGAGGTGACCTTTTCCCTGTTAAATTAGTGGTTGGGAAGGGAGGGGGGGGGGGAGGGGGGGGGGGGGGTCAGTGTGTGATGGAGGTGGGAGTTTCAGTGGTGGGTGAGTTTAAGTTACTATATCCAATTTCAAGTTGTCTGTCTATTGTTGATCTTGTCAGCTATAAGATGTTATATTAGGATACCTCAGATAACTGCTGTTTTGAATCTAAACTTTCTCTTAATAAAAGAGTTATCAGTTTATTCATACCACCCTAGGTAAGGTGGCTTCCATGACATTAAGGGCCAGAGAATGGACTATTGTGACCTGTCAACCTATAGATACTTACTAGTAGAGACAGTAAGTGGAGGACCTTGCAAGGCTCATTGTAATGATAGTGTGTCTGACCAAGGTTATTCATTGACCTGTTGACATGACTCAACTCCCAAATTTAACTGCTTGTTGTGGAGTTTAGATTCTTTATCTGTTGGTATAGTGCTATGAATGTTGGTTGTTTTTTACATGTGTGTGTTATCTTTCTCCTGTTGTTTACTCTGAGGAATTGGGAAACTAGTTCTATCAGGATAACTAGACTGACTATACATATGGATATAGCAGCTAGCTAAGTAAAGACGTTGGTTTGTATAGAGGTGTGTATAGAGGTGTGTATGGGGTGTGTTATAGGGGTATATAGGGGGTGTGTTATAGGGATATATAGGGGATGAGTTATAGGGGGTGTGTTATAGGGATATATAGGGGGTGTGTTGTAGGGTATATAGGGGATGAGGTATATAGGGGATGTGTTATAGGGGTATATAGGGATATTGTATATAGGGGATGTGTTATAGGAGTGTACATGGGTGGTTATAGGGGTGTGGATGTTTCTAGGGTGTGATGGTGAGGGTATTATGTATATAGTGTGTGTAGTGGGAGGAATGATAGCTGTATGGTGGCTGTTATTGGGTATGTTTATTTCCTTGAGGAGTAGGGTGTGTTTAGTAGTATAATATATCTGATGTGAGGGAGTTGGTTTGACTGATTATTTGGGTGGTATGTTAATTGGTTGTATTATTATGTAACTTATTCAAAGTGTGTAATATTACAATAGTGCATCTTCAATACCAAAGGCCCAGTTTCTGAACCTTACTGGTATCAGAATTTTACTGGCCAGAGGAATCATTAGCTTGTATATAATAGTGTAGTAACTTGTCTATATAAACTCTGTGGGGGGGTCTATTATAATTTATTAGGTTTGTGGGTGTTATGTCAGCAAAGTTTTGTCTCTAACTAATAACCCTCTGTGCCAGCCCAAAATGTTTCTAATGGGGAACCTTTTCTTCTGCTATGAGAGCACTACAATTAGCTACCTACTACAATTTGTGATTGTTTTGATTGATTCATTTTGTTTGTTGCAGTATTTCAGTGTCCATTCTCTGTTTGAGACTGATGACAGATTTAGGATTTGATATAATTGACCTAGGCTGCTGCAAGTGTATCTGTCATCCAGCATGAAAGAACATTCATAGGGACAATATTTACAACTGTCTCCACAACTTCTCCTGCTGTTCAGAGTATTATGGAACCATAACTTGTAGCTATTTATTGTATATTTATTTTTTATCGAGATTATTTTTACGTTCAATAATTATTCATAAAATAAAGTATTTAAGAGGCTTAATATGTGGGGGGGGGTGTATTTTCTGGCTTACTGACTGAGGATTCATCTGGTCTAAGGTAAGCTTTTACCTATAGCTAGATATTACAGTAGTTAAGACTCTTAAATCTGTTACTATTGAGATTCATGAAGTAGTTAGCTATATAGCTCTCAGTTATGTGATCCTAGCTATATATGCTTATTGAATGAGGTAAAACCTAAAACTGCCTAATAAGCATGTCTAGTAACAGTTAATTCTTGTGTGTTATATAGCTATGACATGACCTCACATTTATATGAATATTACTTGCATGAGCTTTTCACCAACCTCTTGAGGTAGCCATTAAGGCACAGGTAAACCATTTTTTCCTGTTTTTTATATCTGCTCATAATTCTCTTATACTTTATCCAAGAAAGTTGATCTTGGTTTTAAAATTTCCTCGTTTAAAGATGGTATACGTATCAAGTCCTTGCTTTCCAACAACATAGCAGAAATGGCTGCCTTGTTTACTATCAAAGCCATACTGTCTCAACCACAAACCAGGATACATCATTTGAATAGAGGAATTTGACAGAGTGGGTGTGGCCAGACTCTAGCAATAGAGAGTGTACAGACTATCTTTTATATTATGAGACTAGTCATGTTCAGATTATCACTTAGTTTTGAGGGTTAGGGAAGTTGTAAGGATCTTGTGTAACCATATACTAATGCCATTCCTCTGGAATTTGGGTCAATAGTACCAGCCAAGAAAAAAATATTTGGGGTCGAGTGAAACAAACCCCACACTAACAAGGGGATAGGAAAGAGGGGTTCAAAGGGTTTTTTTGTGGTTGTGCCAATGGCATGCATTTCTTTTTTTGGTAGCTGTTCCAATTGACTTGTGTACATATCCATTGCTTCAAGCTGCTTAACATATTATAACAACATGTTTATTTCCACGAATAGTTGGAAAGTTTTCATAATTTATTAGAGTTTGCTGTTTTTTTTTCAGCTTTTTATGATAATTATGTGACCACCCCCAACTGAATTGCAGCACCCCTACCTCAAATCATCTTCCTACCCCCCCTGAGTCTAGAGAGTCAAAGGAGAAGGTACTATATTTTTATTGTCTGTAGCTTTTCTAATGGCTTTTATCCATGATAATCCTTACCAAACTGCTCTTCCATGATACTAATAATAATATGCTTGTAGCTACTGTGTGTAGTTTGTCCCTACATATCATGAATAATTCATGAGCTAATGTGCTACTGTCATTCTTTTTTAAGCCTTTGGAAGCTATGTTTTGTGTTTCACACTCCAAGTAACTTGACAGTTAAGAGCTATAAAATCACCAGTTACAACCATAGCATGTTTTTTAGAAACTTTACCCACCTTTATGCAATACAACAGTGCCTTCTCCTGATTTGTCCTTTGAGACTACACCAAGCGACACTGTGTGGCAGGTACTTGCTAGTTATTATCAGAGGCCACAATGTGTGCTGATTTAAAGATCTTAAATAGTAAAAATTAATAGCTGATCACATAGCTATGTTAAACTGAGAAGATTATGTGAATACTCTTTGAGTAATAAAGCTATTTTGAATGGAGTTGAATTGTTAGTATAGCTAGACATTATAACCTGTGTGTGAATTACTGTTTAACATTAAAGGTGACCATGGTCTTTATGAAGTGTTTCTAGTTCCAGAGTTCTCCCAGTCTACTTGATATAATAAATGGAACATTATGGGATGATATTGTATAGGAATATAGTTAATTGTGTACTGGTTGTGAGAACACAGAAAAACACAACACTGACATAGAATTTCTAGGAAGCTTTATCAAGTCTGAAGAGGAGCTGTTCATGGTCTAAGTAAACTAGCAACTTCCATTATACCATTTTAATGATAATGATAACATGGCACTAAAGGATGAAAGCCCTGGGAAAAACAGTAATGAATAACATCATCAATCTTATGTTAGCTGTAGCTATTCTTACTATGAGAAACACAGCAAACGGTCTACCATCTAATATAGCAGGTATGTAGATCTGTGTAGCTAGACTGGTTTTTGTAGCTATTATTATTTGCAGTACATATCTCTATATAGGGATAAATGTAGTTGATCTGTTCCACTATTATTGTCTGTTACTTGAAACTGTACTGAATTAGTGAGCTGTAGCTGGATAGAGTGGGAAACTCTGGCTAACCTCACATTTCTTGGTAACATTTACACCCAACAGGTTCCATGAAGTTGTTTTCCACATTAAACAGTGAGTACATCACTCAACCACAAGAAGGAAGCCAAGTTTATGTTCTTTCCCTAAAAATAATAGTTATGAAATTGCTTGATTCTAGCATCTATGTACAATGTTCCAATTACCACACTGCTACACTTTGAGCTTCCATGTAATAGATTACATCATTCAGATTGCATCATTCAGATTACATCATTCAGATTGCATCATTCAGATTACGTACATCATTGTCAATTGTACCATTGCATGTATGAGGGCTAGTGGCTAGGGTTGGGGCTGGGGCTAGATACAGTACAATAACAATTAATTGACAATGATGTAATCTGAATGATGTAAGCTGAATCTGTTGCATAGAGAAAGAGCCTAATTTAGAGGTATAAACTAGCTTCTATGTGGTTTATGTTTTGGTGTATATATAGCATTATAGAATTAATTTTTTTTGTATATAAGATTTTATTTTTTTTGCTGTAGCACCTAAAGTGCTGAAATTGGCTGTAGGTCCTGTGTCCTAATGGGTGGAGTGTGGTGTTGTGGGTGGAGTGTGGTGCTATATATGGGTGGAGTGTGGTGCTATATATGGGTGGAGTGTGGTGCAGTGGGTGGAGTGTGATGCAGTGGGTGGAGTGTGATGTGTCATCTAATGCAATTTTAGCTAGTGCAATAAAATCTGGTTAGGTAGCTAGAGCCAATTTCTATTCAAAGCACAACATTATAAAGTCCAGAACATATAGCTACATGTATGTACATAAAAGCCTAGGACATTGAGGGTGGGAGAGGTGGTTGAAAGCTAGCACAATACAGAGCAATGAACTGACTCCATGAACAAAGACTCCAAGCTGTTAGGAAAAATATTCCTAATATTTATGTTTAATGGGGTTTAACTAGCCGACCACTACGTACCTACAGCAGAACATGCTGTATCCAGTGCTGAAACAGCAATATTATTATTGTATCACCTATTAAGATGTCTGATGATGAAAAAGAGAGTTCTGATTCAGAACTAGGTACAAAAGAAAGAGAGTAGCTATAAAGAGCAGTTAAGATGTCACACTCCGAGTTTATAGTACCGTATTTTCTGAAATTTTTGTCGTTGTTTTAATTTCGGATGTCACTTTTATTACGAAATTTAAAAAGTTGAATAATTGTAGATGCACAGTGCAGCATGCTGGGCTTGCTAGGCTCTTCCGAAATTAAATCAACATGAAAATTTGAAAAATGAATTATTAAGTAAACGAAAATTTCAGGAAATACGGTAGTTTGGTAATTTTTAAGTCACCATGTCAGAGTGGAATGAGAATGATGCAAACAGTGTGGATGTGTTAAAAATTACCAAACTACTATAATTCCTCTTATCAATTTCAAGTTAAATTTGAAGATTGCAGTGGATCATCCAAGTAAGGGAAACTACACATAGTTCTTGGTGGTTAGACCACAAACAATAGCTATTACTGTAGATATTCTATCACTGATGTAGGGATTAGCAATCTAATTACGTATCTGTCAACATGCACATGGTGTTTAGTTTTGTTGTTAGCTACAACTCTTATGGTCATTTATACAGCCCTGTGTTATGATATACGTGGGTATATATAGTAAAATGGGTTCCATGAAGTTATTGTTTCTCTTCTAGATAGCTAAATTACCATCTATAATGAATAATGAATACATCCTCACTCAGGAGAAATCCCACTGACTAGTACACAACTCAATACTCACCAGACAAATTAATTATTCTCACCCGAGAAAGAGCCCACTAACAAGGAAATAGGTCCATCTTCACCTGAGAGAGTGCCCACTTACAGGGATATGGTTCCATTTTTATCCAAGAAGAAGTCCACTGACAAAAAAATAAAGCCAATTCTCCAGGAAGGAACTCTATCCTTACCCAAGAGAGAGCCTATTGACCAGAATGTATCCTCATCCTCACACAAGAAAGCCACTGATTCTCTGTGTCCACCTGAACAAAAGCCCCCTAACAAGAAAAGAGCTTCATCTTTACCCGAGCAAAAACTCCCTGATAAGAAAAAAGCTTCATTTTCATCTGAGCAAATGTCCCCTGACAAGAAGAATGGTCAATTGAGCAAAATGCCCCTGATGAGAAATTAGGATCTCCATCCTTGCAAAACAATAAATTGACTGGCAGGAGAGCTATCCCATTTTTAATGATACCAACATTTTTTTTTATGGGTCCAAGGTTTAGTTGAGTGGGTCCTGTCTTGAACACACTATAATGAGTTTGTTATTTTATTGAATTCATGCCATCAATTTGCACTGAAATGTCTACTTGTTATAGTAATGCTGCAGATACAGTTAGTCTTTTCTGAAGTTTACTATTCTGTACTGTGTCAGTCAGATTCAACAGAGATTATTAGAGTCATATAGGTGCTATCTACATTTGCTATTTAGGGTGTGGGTGGTACATATTAGTGAAAATGTAAACATGGTTATACCATTACATACAGAATATGCTTATTTCCTTTATTTGGATGCCAATATTGGTGTTGTTGATGTTCTCTCCTGTTTCTATGGCTACTAATGGTAATGATTAAGAATATTCCTTTATCCTTAGCATGCATAGTTACCATAACTTTATAGAGCACTTTTACTGTGTGCTATTATAATATTATGTTCATTTGTCTGTATCTGTACAACAACCCAAAACTGAGCCTATAATCAACCACTCTGTCTACTATGAGTAGCTAATAATATTATTATTAAAATCCTTTATAAAGTCTTTGTTATTTGGAGTAGGAAAACTTACAGATTCTTTGTGAATGTAGGTATAAACATTTTGTCTACTAAGACTGTTGGCATCCCTGATGACTATTTTGATTTTGTCTGTATTAATCCATCTCATACTGCATTGAGTGTCCAGTGGTTGGTGAATGGAACACTACTGGAGAACAGTAGACTTGAGATTGTGTTTCAAGAATTTAATAATAGATCAAAAACAGCTGATTTATCCTTTGACCTCCCCTTGGAGCACAATGTCACCACCATCCAGTGCATTTACAACTTTGCTTCTGAAAATGTGTCATCTGAAACTATTACACTACTATTACAAGGTCAGTTGTAAACTATGGATTTGCCTGAATTTAGTCATCATGATTGTATGTATAAACTTTAAACTCTGCCACTTGCTGTTTTGTGGTAATTTATCTGGCATTGTCACAGACTGTTTTAGTATGTTTGTTAAGCCTGTTAGGTAAGATAGAGAAGGAAAGGGTCAGATAGAGATAGTCCTAGGACACCTCTTCTTGCTGTGCAGAGGCAGTCCCAGGAAACTACTGGGTGACAGTCCTACAATAATGCTATGTTCAGGTGTCTGGGACTGATATACCTCAGCTAATGGGACATCTGAGTATTGTTCTCAGCTGGGAGGTCATACTGGAGTGCCTGGAATATGGTGCCATTTGGATATAGCTTGGGTATAGCTAAGTAAGTTGTGGATTGTCCTAGGATGTCTGAACCAGCTAAAGCATAATTTTTGAGACTAATCATATTATGCTAGGACACTATAGAAAGTAGCTAGTGCAATTAGCTAGTAAATAGCTACAGCTGCAGAATCATAAGAACATGACAGAATGTAATGATTTTTTAATGGTTGACAGTCAAATATCTATCAATACACTTGCAGGTCTACTTGCTGCTGTTGGATCTCCATCTGTTGATCTAGTAGGCACTGACATCTCCCTTACTTGGACAGATCCCTTCACTCTGGATATATCTAATGTTGACCCTGATATCACATACTGTGTGGATGTAGTAAACTCCACCTTCTCATCAAGAGTACTCTTTGAGTGTGGGATCACACTGACTGGATTCAATTTCTCCATTCTTAATGACAGAGTGTGTGATAATTACACATTCACTGTAACTCCTGTGAATGGGGCTGGCAATGGAACAGCAGTCACACTAGGATACTCTCAGGATTTTTCTCGTATGTCTAAATGGTTTAGCTATTGGTCATGTTACTGCATTATAGATAGCATCAAAGTCTGTGGTTTGATAATCAGTAGTATTGTGTAGTTACAAAAGAACAGTAGCTCTATGGCTATAAACTAGTCTCTAATTTTTGTCATGATTCTCCTGTAACTAACTAACTAACTTTAGTACATGATTCTTTACATGTACAAAGTTAGTTTTTGGATTTCTAGTTCAGAGTGTGTAGCTATCAGTTTTGGAAGTTCATATTCAAATTTGAATGAACTTTATAATCAAATACAATTTTTTAGCTCCAGGAGCAAGTGAAGAATTACTACTTCCAATATCAGAATCTACCTATCAAATAACAATGGTATGTATTAGATCTACAAAGATAGTGCACTTAGAAGATAGAGAAAATACTATTATTATGAGTCTTTACAAGACTAGAAGGACACTGATCCTAATTCAAGTTACCATTGATGTAGTTGTTTGAAACAG